>JAMAFV010000005.1:0-475812 GCA_023625935.1 Eurotiales sp. R13A2 | reverse complement strand
AATCCCCATTGGTATTAAACACCACCACAAAACTTTAACATCTTACAACAAAAAAAAAAAAAAAAAAAAAAAAAAAAAAAAACTTACTAAGGCTGAGGCCCGCCAGCAAGAGGCCGCGAGATTAATGAGCGATTTGCAAAGATCTTGAAAGAGAACGATAAATGTCTTTTGGAATGTTTGTGTGGACAAAGTGTTAGCACCCTCATTATATTATGTTTATCAAGTAATATCAGAAACAAGCGTTTGGAGGGTTTCTCATAATAATATTATATATTGACTTTATCTACTAATTTGGCTCTTAGGAGGTCTTCGACTTTTTTTCATTAAATCTAGCTTGAAATGTCAACATACTCTGGGAGGTCTCCAATAAGGGCGTTGACACTTTTGTCCAGCCACTGTGTTATCGAACAAAGGCTATCTTCCAACGTATTGGCTACGGTGATGCTGCCACGTCGTATCCAGCGTGATACGGCTGGTGTGTTGGAAAACACAATAGAACAGTTTCGTACTAGATGCTACGCCTTTTATATAGGTAGCCGCCAGGGTCGATCTAAACTGAAGAATTACTTGATCATTATGCTTATATAAAGGATTTGCTTGCTAGTATTTACACACTAGAGCTCTTTAACCGGTATCCAGTCATAGCATATCCATTTTCCAGCTGTAAAAATTTGAAATAGATCCTTCTGCAGCCTTCGTGTGGCGGTCAGTCTGATGTTTTTGGCGACAGTCGAAATAAAGTGTGGTGATCAGCGGAGCCGCCAGCAATGGCGCTAAGGCAGCCACAAGGCCCACCACCATCAAATCTACACGGGCCAGTCAGAGTGCGCATAACCCAACGACATTTTTACAGCACGCAGACAGCCTGAGAAACTTGACCCTGATGCTTATGTGGTGATAAAAATTACTCTTTTGTAGGCTTAGTAGTTAAGCAGTGCTTCCAATGCAGGAGCTGCAGTGACTATCTCTGTGCAGGCAGTCGAGCGATCTCATATCGCATCTCATCTGATGGCCCTACACGCCTGATTCGCGTATAGCAGCTTTGGCGCGTCTTTTTTTTTGCACACGTATACACGAACCGTGTACGGCAAAGGCCAGACATCACGCGTCCATTGGTTAGAATGGCTGGCTCCCTCGACAAATATCTACATCGCTGGTCTGTACTAGTCAACCCTGAGAAGGGCAATTTGATAGGCTGATATTAGGGGCCTCGTGATTGACCTATCAAGAACAAGAAATGGTGTGCTCGCCTAACAGAATACACCACTCGCGCTGCCCTCCCGTAAATTTTCTTTCCTTTCTTCTCTCACCATCCATCGAAAATAATTTCGCTATGGCTGAGAACGCTACCTCAGACGCCAGTAAGTGATCAATGCCCATGTACATCTTGCAGAAGATCCTGTGATCAATGATACTGATTTAATGCTTCAGATGGGGCCGTGGGCCTCCAACCCACCACAACCACCACCATTACTATCGCCGCCGCTGCGGCTGCTGGCGGTCCTGTCCTGGCTCGCGCTCCCAAGCGGCCAGGACAGGACCATGAATGGCCTAACAAAAGGCCTCGCCACGGCCGTGTAAGCTCTAGTACCTTCAGTCTCGTTCATGATATACACACTTCTTTCCTCATGTGAAAATTGCTGTATGCTGTTGACAACGCTAACTTGTGATCTGACGCAGTCTCCCTCCCCCGCTCCCCCTCCCCCCTCCTCCCACCAGGTAAGTCTCTAATATCGCCATCTTCCATTCTTCTCTATCATATGGTCACAGTGCACTCACCAATTGAGTCAAATGGCGACTTTCATACACTCCTGACAAAGCTAACTTGTTGATCCGTCTAGCGGCAGCAGCAGCAACAACAACAACAACAACAAACTCCGTTGCTGCAAGAGCATCCCTCCCTCGCCTCTGGGACTTGGCATGCTCGCCATTCCCAGGGCGAGGGAGGCCAAAGAAGAGGTGGCTTTAACCACCAGCGTGGGCGCCATGACCGTTACCGGGCAGATAGACCATCTGCTCTCTTCGTAAGTCAAACTTGCATATCCTTTCCCTGATTTGGAGGCAATGCACAAGCTTTTGAAAGCCGACATGACAATTTACAATGCTAACTTGTAATATAGCCCGCCCCCCGACCCCCTCCCGACTCTCGCTCCTCCAGTCCTGTAAGTTTTCAATATTGCTGTTTTGCCCCCTTCTCAATGATACGTTTATATCTAGTTATTGTAGCTAACTTATAAATGATATAGGCCCATCATCGTCACAATGCGTCCGGCCGCGCCACGTCCTCTGGCGTCTTGCTACTACGCAGCGACCGAGACGTGGCGCGCGCCGTGGCGGAGCAGTCGAGGACAATTAATGAGATTAATAATGAGATTCAAGTTACAAAGGGGATTATACAGCAGCTAGAAAAAATTCTGGCTGAGCAGAGAAAAAAGCTCACCAAGGCCGAGGCCCGCCGGCAAGAGGCCGCGAGATTAATGAGTGATTTGCAAAGATCTTGAAAGAGATTAATAAAGGTCTTTTGAAATGTTTGTTTGTGTTGTTTTGCTTTTCTCTCTCTCTCTCTTTTTCTTTTCCTTTTCATCATAGATTGAGACATTTTGCAGCCTCTCTTTGCTCTAATCAGTGTTCTTAGTATATGTTTCTCTTATTTCAAGAAAAGAAGAATCCAATGCGAAATAATAATGACCGTGTCTATGCGTGTATATATAGATGAATGGCTCCTGGCGAGAAATTAATACCACAAGCACAAAGAAAATCGTACTACTCGAGGGAAGACAAACAAAACAACATGATATATAAATGTACATGCATATCCATGACAGCGTAGAAAGACATGTTCAAAAGGTCGACGCTCAAAGAAAAACAACAGCGCCAGTCTATGCAAGAGGGGGGAAACGACAATAATAAAATATATAAGCGAAACAAGGGTGTCCTGTACAGAAGAGAAAAAAAAGTCAGGCAATAGAGAAGAAAAGAAATTATATCTATCACGGCTTCTTTTTAATATGATGCTTCCCTGTATCTTTTTCTGATACGCCACCGCCGTTGCTGCCATTCTTTATATTGATGATATTATGGTGATAATCATCCGTCTGCAGGATGTGGATGATGTGCTGGACGGAAAACCCGCCTGACACGAGATAGATGATGACAAGCCAAGCAGAGAATATGTTGGCCACGTGGTGAAGAAGATAGGCGTATGAAACACCGTAGACGGCTGAGTAACCGGCGAGACAGAGGAGGAGAATGTACGTTATGTGTTTAGCCCTGTTTTGATTAGTCCGAGCCTCGCAAAGCTTGAAGAAGCGAAAACGTGAACACAGAAAAGACATACCGTGAGAAGATTCGCGGAATCATTAGTCCGCTGGTCATCGTCTCAACAAGAATTAAAAATGGCATGATGGATAACACATTGTGGTGCGAAGAGAATGGTGTCAGCCAATGCACAGACAGATTGTGTACCCAGACTACCAAGACGAGGATGTTGATCGGGAGCACCCAGAGCATGAGCGTAAAAATAGAATGTGCGTAGTTGAAGAAACTCGCGTTGATCGCCAGTCGCTGTGAAGTCAAGTCAGTATACTATATCTCAAACTAGTCAACTTGATGGTATCTGGATGAATATACCGTTTCTCTAACGTGCCACAGCGCCCGCACGCATGTCGCCACTTGTACCATGCATGCAACCATGTACGCAAATTGATATGGTATGATGGTGGCAACGAAAACAAGTAGAATGCTAGCATTAATCATCCTCCGACGTGGACTTGGATGTGAAAAGATAGGCCCGTTCCTGAAACCAATCAGTATGTTATATCAGTAAACAAATTAAACATACGCACCCTCGATCTTCCCGACGAATGTAGCCAGTCTTGGTCCGCAGAATTCCATACAACGACGACAAAACGCTCAAAATTATTAGAGATGCATAGTTGATAACCACACAAGCTCCAATACTGACCAGTCCAAATAGAGGGACGAGGAACCAGAAAAAAGCGTCTTGAGCGCCAAGAAGAAGGTCGTTTTTGGTAAAATCAACAACTGTCTCAGTCGAATTGTTGCGCCAATGAAAGGGATCATCGTTGGAGGGTAAGCTTCTGCTAGATGCAAGCGAAGATGCCAATAGTGAAAGTATGCACAATATCAGAGGCAAAGATGAGCGAAGACAAAGATTCAAGCTCTCCATGAAGGTGATGAAGTAGCCGGTCTCGTCGTAAATCTTGAATTGTTTGCGCAAAACAAGAGCTACGACCAATAGCGGGAAAGCCGCAAAGACAGTCCGATACCGCATCATCAGCTCACCAAAGCTGTTGGGTATACTGACCGCCAAGGATAGATCAACGCTTGATGCGCACGTCGGGTCCGACCACAGGTGAAACGAAACGCCGTAAGCCGCCTGCTCACGTAGAGGTGGAGGCATGTATGGTGCCACACCATGGAGATTCACGTCAACATCGTGAACATCCACGAAAAATTTGGATTCGTGAGGTTCTGGCATCGACTGTCGTAGCAGAGGAGCAAACAATGGTGTAGAGTCTGAGCAACCTGAGCTATGCACCGAAAGTTTGTAGCTGAGCAAACTGGAATGCAATGACGGGATCTTGACTTCTGTGAGCATTGGCCGGTTGGCAGGTAGCTTCACATGAAGTCCAGCACTAAGCAAACGGCCTAACCCAACACGCGTTGGAATGACTGCATCTGAACTATCAGAAAACTCAGCAATGACCCATCCATTAGTGCGTGACGTAGCCTTATCTATAACCGCCACAAACTGATGTTCGGCCAATTCTTCCAGTTCGTACTGGAGATATGAGAAAGGCTGACTCTCGCTGAAAGGCTTCTGTGACGAAGAGGGCGTGGACGCGGGAAGGTGTATTCTGTCAGGGGCTGCATTTTTGCATGCTAGACGTGTAGACCCTGACCCACCGCGCGAGAAGTCCAAGTTCATTGAGAAAAGAGCAGTGCTTCGTCCTGCCTGGACAGGAAATACAGTACAAAAAAGCACTTCCAAATTCCCATCTGGTTTATCGAATGGCTGATCCGTCAGAAGGGTGAACTTCTTGCCCGGAACACCTGACGGCGGAACGGGCATCAAATGTGTTTTAGCTTCATTATGATTTCCCAGTTCGCGAAGCGCAAGACGTTCACCTTGAGGCAAAATTGTATTGGCCTCCGATTCTAATGTAATGAGAACATTCGGTTCTATTATCACAGTTTTGTGTCAACAGAGATAAAAAGTAAAAAGTTTGAAAAGGAGAAAACATACCTTGCTGAGGGAGTGTCCGCTCTGCGATTGATTCCATACCAGTCAAAAACCATTTTTTGAATATGCGCATTCGCTCGGCTCGAGGTTTCGTCTGGCTTGGCCGGTGGACGTCTACAACTTCAAAGAGCGACTTAATCACGGCTTTACGGAACTGATCGCACCAAGTTATGGAGAGGTGATCAGTCCCAACCCAAACATCCGGAATGCTGGATGTAAAAACAGTAAAGCCGTGAGTTTCGGGAACAAGGGAGGAGAGACTGGCATAGTCGGATGCGACAATAGTATCCCTGGCTCCTCCCGCAATGGAAATAAGGGTGACGTGCCACAGAGGATTGTTATTGGCCCATTCCTGCGAATAGGCGCTCCGCCAATAATCGTTTATTTGCTTGTATGTATGGACGATATCGGAATCAAATGATACTGGAGGTTTTGCATGTGGAGCTGACATGGTGATAATCGTGTTGACGGAGTTGGCTTGGTAGTTGGCCATTGTCAAGACAGTGCGTGCGACAATGCCACCCATCGAGTGACCGATAAGAATGACGGAACTGGGGTCGGGCAGGCTTGGATCACGGTGAGAGCGGTTTGGATCGTGGTAGAGTGAGAGGATATATGTGAGAGCCTCGTTGACGTATTCGGCTTGGTCAAGCAGGGTTTGCCCATGGAAGGCAGCCATATCCTCGTTGAAGTCGATCATGAAAAAATCCATGCTTCGGGTTCCCGATTCTAGGCGTTCCGTATCCTGTTGAATGACGTCTCGATAATGTCTGGATGCCTCCGCAGCCAGTGAGCGTACTTGCTTGTAACTGCCGGCATTCCCCGGGAGAAACAAGACAGGTGCACCGCTAAGCTAGAAAAATCGCAACATGTCAATGTCAGCTTGCTGTTCCCTTTTTTTTTATTCTTTTTTACTGCGCATCAATTCAAAACGTACCCCAATGTTGTCTTGCGAGTAATTGTCAACGCCTTCCTCGCGATAGAGATAAAGATTGTATTTGCTTGCAAACCGTGTATGTTCGGCATCAAATCCAAGCATGCGGATATATGTTGGGCTCATAACAGGGACCTGACAGCCATCGATCCCGACAGGCCGGTTCACAAAGGAATGCATAATGTACAGGAAGAAGAATATACCGGTAAGCGCGGTGGACAGGCACAATATGGAGACTGACCACGGGCTGCGAAGCCGAAGGTGTCGACTGCGCTGGGTGATGTCCGGCGAGCCCTCGTAAGAGAGCTGCCGGGACGCCAAGGGCATCATCGCGGCGGCCGTCGGCTTTGTGGATGTCGGCGCCGGGGAGGCATGCGAAGCAGACGTGGAAGAGGAGGTAGAGGAGGAGAAGGAATTCCGGACGGCGCTTGAGTTGCGGGATCGAGGGGAGGAGATGGAATTGCTGAGGCGATGGTCAGGTTTGCTGGCGACGGGGGTAGCAGCAGCTATTTGCGACAACGGCACTGTTTCAGGCTGGGGTGTCGTATCTGCGGCGCTGACGGTGATGGGAGTGACGCGGCCAGGTCCATGCCCAGTGTCTGTCGACCGGCGAGAGTGAGAGTGAGATTGCGAGGGAGAGTGAGGGTAGCTCAACGAATGGTCGGTCCCGTCCGAATTGTCGGACGAGCGCCTCTGCATTTGAAGGGTTGACAGACAAAGCGGACGATGCACAGAGCTGGCTGAGCATTTTCAGGAGCAGCAGCCAAGGATCAAGAGGGGAGAAGTCGGCATGCGCGCTAGCCCGATGCGTGGCCAATCATCTTCCACGGATATGCATTTTCTGCCGCGAGGCGGTGTACACTAGTAGCTCATTCTCTCGCAACTGACTCCTTCCAAGGTCAATGGACTTAATTTCAGTAGGATACAGTATGCATCTAGAGTGGACTACATCAATAGACTTGACCATGTGCAGCCATCTATGCTGTGCCGTTGTTGCGCCGTATCTGTCTTTATTATACACGGGAATTGTTTGTTTGCGACTCTTGAAACAGGAAGACGCGGCCGGGAATACTCAAACTGTCTCCTTGTGTCCACGCACTCTATCAATCAGCACATATATCAAGATGAAGAAATTCCACAGAAAGTCTCCAGGTAAGGAGCTTTACGAAAGAGCTTTACAATGAATGTGTCTATCAACTACCGAACACCTGCGGAGGCGAGCATGACCCTATGCATAGAAACATCATACCAGCTGGAATCATTTGTATCACGCCAAGAGACGCACGGCGTACCAGAGCTATTCCAAATAATCGATCAATGAGCTTCATTAACATTTTCCCACATATTTTCCGGCGTCGGACCCCGCAACCCTTTTTGATCCTGGGGCCATGATTCTTGATGTCATTGCCGGATTAGGAAGTACCTCTGCCACCTGTCGGCCGATACCATATGGAGGGGAAGCCCAAGCTGAGCATTCTCATTAGCACACAAAAGTTCATATTATATCAGTGGAAACCTTGGCTTAAAGCTTTTAGCTGTGTTCTCGATGCCGTTGTCGATGATTTACGACTGCCATGACCCAATCACGGCATATCGGTACCCAGCAGCCGAGTCGCTGTAGTTCTGTTCGATCACGATATGGTTCGATCATCACCAAAGTCCCTAGGTATATATTTAGAGACACCTAGAACATTCGATGATCACCATTTTAGGATAGATCCCCGACATCATCCCGGAGGAAAGGAATTCAAATACATTTTGTATGGAAGCATGGCATTGAACTAAGGTTACTTGCATCCGTTCCTGTGGAGAGGCAGTGAACCCAGAGCCCTGGGACAGAGGACCCAGCATACCAGTCATGGCCTTTTACCTGGAGGCTTACATAACGCAAGAACACCTTTGCCAACTGTGCCAACTGTAGTAAAGGTCGGTTTCTTTCTCACGTAATACCGGGAGAGCTTCTATATACGGACCTTGGCATTCAACATCCGGGGTGGCGATGGACGAAGATGCCGGGCATTTACTTTGGTTATTCTTCCCTTTGCTGGAACCAACAGTCCCTCTTAAGGTTTCTTTATGGATTTCGTCGGTCTTTCGGGCCCGGCCCAGGGTGTACATAGCCGAAGCTCTTGATTTGAATTTTGGGGGTTTCTTTGAGCTCACAAAGATATTGCTGCCCACCTTCTATACCCAAAAGTCCATCTTACCATCTTACTTATACAAAAGATGAGACAACTGCTTTGTCATTCCGTACACCATCTAATGCCGTGTAAAATCGGCTCTTGAAAATGATTGTCTGGCGAGAAGATATTCAGCAATAATTGCTCTTCTTGCGTTTCATCCAATCTAGCTTCACAATGATTATACACGAAACGCCTCCAGCTGCAGCATATGTGGCCAGCTTTGCACGAGCATCTGCTATGACTGCTTCAGCTTCACCTGCAGCAATGCTCGATTACAATCACAGTACCCTCGTACGCAGCCCAATTCTGGACGCTCGATCTGTTGGCAGTTCATCGGATCCGTGGCTGCGAACTACAGATCGAATTGTGGCTGGCGTTGGGATTGGGCTGAGTACGAGCTTGCTTATTATGAGGGTCTATACAAAGGCAAGAGTTATGAGGAAGTTTTGGTGGGATGATAGTACGATCTCTTTCTGGGCTTTTGCATGAGTATATTCTAATACGTTTTGTACATTCAGCTTTTATTATCCTTGCTTGGGTATGCACGCCTGTGGTTGGCTGATCTAGTGGTGCTAAGCTAACGATATCATAGGTCTTTTCTATGGCCACTCAAGGGGTGCTACTATGTAAGTCGTTCGCTATGTCCTGCTTGCGGCTATTTCAGATCTAGTCACTGACCCCTCGCAACAAAGATGGATACATTGGTTCGGGATACGGGGTGCATTGGTGGAACTTGAATATGACCGAGCTACGAATATATCCAAAGGTGCGTATTTTCCAAAGTCGCTCTTGTTAAGGGCTCTATCTTGATATTCATTGGCGGTCTCATGAAACGTTGCTAAAGCATGCAACTAACCGAAAATCATCCTGACTGCAGACTATGCTCGCCGCGGCGATCCTCTACATTCCATGTTTAGCATGCGCAAAGCTAGCCATTTTGATGTTCTACTACGCGCTACTGAATATAATAGACTTGTGGAAACGGGTCATCTACATCGTCGGTGCTATCATCATGAGTTACAGCATCGCCCTCTTCTTCGCGCTCCTGTTTGCATGCAGCCCCATTCAAAAGAATTGGGATAGCCCCTCGAAGACCACGCAAGGCTCGTGTGTCAGTCGGCCTGGCCTATACTTAGCCATAACTATCACCAATGTGGTCACCGATTTAATGTTGATTTGGATCCCGATTCCGACGATAGCGCGATTGCATGTGCCGCGTGCGCAGAAGATCGGTATAGCGGCGATTTTTGGCATTGGGTTTTTGTAAGTTTTCCTATGCTTGGGGTTTAGCTGGGACACAATCAGGATCGCTTACGGTGTATTCTTTAGAACAATTATCACAAGTATTGTGCGTTTAGCAACTATCTGGCCACTGACGCACTCGAAAGACCAACCGTATGAAATAGCATTGGCTTCTTTGCTTATGTGAGTGAACCTTTGAAACTCGGTTTGAGAAGCTGCTTAACTGACCGAATGAAGTCATATCGAAGGGAACTTCATCATCATTTGCGCCTGTCTCCCTTTTCTACGCCAGTTCCTTCGTTATCATTGTCCCCGATTGGTTGGTACTAAGAGTAATGCAAGCTCATCCGATTCGAGATATCAGTCGAAAGAAATCTGTCGACAGACGCGATTGCCTACAGATGCGACGGTGTCCATGCCAGAACGAGCAAGGGAGGCTCCTCATATAACGCAGGAGGTTAGCCTCACGGTCTGAGCCTGAGGATGGCAGCAGAATAGAAAAGTGTTTTGCTCTTGCTTGTTATGTGACATGTTCATAGATTAAGCTCAATAGACCTGCTTCAGTAATGATGTTGTGGATAGCAATAAAAGCATGCTGTTTGAACATGGGAAGCTGACCTCCCAAGTTGATTTATTTCGGTCTCTCAGCCGATACGAAACTCCGTGTTTTCTCAGACAAAGGATCCATTTGAAATAGCCGAGTCGATGCCACATTTCATTGTTGAAATGCAGTATCACGATAATAAATCGCAATGTCCTGTTCAACGCCCATTGGCGCGGCCAGTCGGTGTCCGTATGAAGTGAATGCATTCGAGCGCTATTGAGATACAAGAAGGAGGGCCGGAATGCTAGTTGTGTTCGCAATTTTCGTGCCGCCCATTTGGCAGGATGAGCACAAAGGAACTCAAGGAACAAAAGAAGCCGTGTATTCCCCGGTGTTTTTTCTTTATCCTTCTTTGATCTCGACCATGGATCTGGAGGTCAATGGGGAAATCGACTCAGGCGAGACATCGGGGCCGACAAGGGTCAGAATAATCTGCGAGATCCTTTGTTCTTCTGATTTGCCCAAATATATGGCGAGGCTGCAGACAGTCCAATGAGTCCGATGCAATCCTGTCCTGGATAAACTCCGTGTTCGGCACCCCGTAAACCTGCTTTCTCCGGTACGCACGGCCTCGTGGTCCGCGGTTACAAGACAGAACACTGCGCGTCGTGTGGTCAGCAATACGTATACTGCGCGAACGAGTCAGTGCAGCTTTATCAAAGAACAGTTATCCACGATAATAACCATCGCGCAAAAGCCTTGACAGCGTGCCATGACGGCACGCAGCAACTAGAGTACCCGGCGTAGCAGAGGCGGCGAGCAGGATCACCGCAGGTGTTTAGCGTGTAAAGCCCCGTCTTGCTAGCGCTTGTCGCCAACCAGTCACCCCCGGTCTGATCGCTAGCAGAACAACACCCCCCATGCGGGGTCTACCAGCCTTTTTTCGCGCGATCAGAGGACATGACTAACCAATTGTTGCTAAAATTCCGACGATCACGCTGCAGAATCAATGCTGCCAGCAGCCGTCAGCCATGTGGCCTCGTATTATTATTTAAACCGGGTGATGCCCTCCTCCGATTTCACTCATCCCCTTCCTCCTTCCCCGCAGCTGACCGTCTCCCTCCTCTCGCCGACTGTCTGTCCCGATATCTGATCACTGCACTTGACAGCCATGGCTGAACCAAAGGATTCACAAGCTCAGCCTTCGGCGGCGGCCGATGCCCCCGTCTATCTTCAGGAGGAGGAGCGCATGAGTGTTGGTCGGTACCTTTCTACTCGGTTCAGTACCTTGAAGCCGCCCATGAATAAGGCGCCCAATCCATTCGCGGCCTTGGCACTGCTAAATAAACAGCAATGGCTGTTCTTCGCAGTGAGTTTTTTCTGTTTGCATTATTACTGTTTTGGTGTTTTGAACCAAGAATGTTCAAAACAAGTCAGCCGTATAAGCCAGGCTCTAATCAGGACTCGCGCAGATCGCCTTTTGTGGCTGGACATGGGACGCGTTTGACTTCTTTTCGGTTTCTATCTCGTTGACCAGTATAGCCAAGTACTTCGATCGACCGAATTCCGACATTACCTGGGGTATCACTCTCGTACTGATGCTACGCTCTGTTGGAGCCATCATCTTCGGTACCCTGTCTGATCGCTACGGCCGCAAGTGGCCTTTTGTGGCCAACAACGTGCTCTTCATTGTTTTGGAGCTGGGCACTGGTTTCTGCCAGACGTACAAACAGTTCCTAGCATGTCGCGCATTGTTTGGTATTGCGATGGGTGGTCTGTATGGTAACATTGCTGCCACCGCATTGGAGGACTGCCCCCCCGAGGCACGAGGAATTGTTTCTGGAATCTTGCAACAGGGCTACTCTTTTGGTTATCTGTTAGTCACGGCATTTGCTCGAGGGCTCGTGGGTACCACATCGCATGGCTGGCGCCCGCTGTTCTGGTTTGGTGCCTGCCCGCCTGTGCTGTTCATCATCTTCCGCCTGTGTTTGCCAGAAACGCAAGCCTACCAAGGTCGTGAACGCGTGCGAAACTCATTAGCTGGTGGCGTGGCTAAAAGCTTCCTGTCCGAGGGTAAAATAGCTCTCAAGAATCATTGGCTTTTGCTGCTTTACCTGATATTACTGATGACAGGGTTCAACTTTATGGTACTTATTACATTTCACTTTTTGCTTTACCTATATCAAGCTAACAGTCGCAGTCACACGGCTCTCAGGATCTCTACCCTACCCTCCTCGAAGCCCAATTCGGCTTCTCCGCCAATGCCGTGACTGTTACACAGGTGGTTGCTAATCTCGGCGCCATGTGTGGTGGCACGCTTTGTGGATGGGCTAGTCAAATCTTCGGGCGTCGGTTCTCCATTATTGTCATATCGATCGTTGGCGGTGCGCTCCTATACCCGTACTGTTTTGTCACTTCAACTTCAGTTATGGCAGCGGCGTTCTTCGAGCAATTCTGCGTCCAGGGAGCCTGGGGTGTAATTCCGATCCATTTGATGGAACTGTCCCCCGGACCTATTCGGACCTTCACCGTGGGTACCTCGTATCAACTGGGTAATCTGGTCTCTTCTGCCTCATCCACAATTGAGTCGACTATTGGACAGCGTTTCCCGTTGCCTCCAACTGCATCCGGTACAAAGCGCTATGATTACGGCAAAGTGATTTGTATCATGATGGGCTGCGTGTATGCGTATACCATCATCGTCACGTTCTTTGGACCTGAGCGCTTGGGCCGCAATTTCGAAGCCGAGCACGACGCGGATCTAAATGAGGCTGCGGCTCGCATGATGGTGAACGAAAAAATTGATCCTGAAAAGGGACAATCTCAGCATGCAGAGTGATGTGTTTAGCTGGCCAGTCGTATGGTTCATAGTATATATGTTCTATGACGTTACAAAACGTGACGTGAGATGGAGATGAATGGATGAAAGACCAAATAGTATGTCGGTAATGTTGATAGCAATCATGGATAGTCAATGCAATGTTTAAATTGGATAGTCACGCTGTTTTTATTACATCTAATGCATAAAACACTCTGTAGAAAAAGAACAAAAGCAAAAACAAAACAAAAAGGGGAACATGGTAAAAACTATTTCCATGACGGTCTAGTAGAAGACACACCCAGATTCCATCGACCTTCTAGAAGAATAGACAACGACAGCTACGGCAGCTGCGCCACTGCGTCAAGTTTTCGTAGCGGGCGCAGCTTCCGTCATCTGGGTTTCACCAGGCCGAGGTACGAAATCATAATTGGAGGAAAACCAAAAAGGTGTTCCCCGAAGAATTGTCGTACCAGGTGCCAGCCAGCTCTACAATTCCTGGACAGTGGCAGTGAAACTGGTAGCAACCTGCAATAGGCAAGTCGGTTTGCCACTGACCTCAAGACTCGTCGGCAGATCTACCTGATTGGGCTGTACTGCACTGGGCTGAATTTTGGGGTCGGCATTGGTCGCATTTTCCACACCCGAGAGTCGCTCACCAAGTATTTTGCATGTGAGCTGGTTTAGTGACTCAATCAAGGGCGTTGTGCAAGAAAAATGAAGGAAGGATTTTTTATTGTTGGGTTTGAGACAGCTCTGGAATTTGTTATCTTATCTCGACACAGGATGCACATTGGCCGGGGGGTATCAAGGTGGCAAATAATTAAGCCCAACTACGTACTACTATGTACTACATTGTAGTATGGAGTATGCAGTGTCTAGTATTGGCGCGATGGTATTTCTTTGGCTGGAATGAGTGAGACCATAATTGAGTCTTGCCCAAACAAACAAAAGAATTTTTTTTTTTCTTTTGGTTTATCGGATAAGATCTAGAAACCCCGGAGAAAGTATTAAAGTTTTTCGAATTTTATTTTTTTATTTGGTTATCCTCCACAGACCCGCTCAAAGACGTACCCGGGGTATCCCGATGCGGACTAAAACAGGGCCGGCACTGTAGCAAAGGCTGGAGAAAAAGGAGAAAAGGGGTGAGCGAACAAAGATGAGCGCAAGAAGAAGGAAAGGTGAACGAAAAAAAAAAAAAAAAAAAAAAAAAAAAAAGGGAGCGGAAGACGGCAGCTGTGGAGTCTGGAGTATGGGGGAGGGTCTTCTTAACTAGTGTGGTGATTTTAGTACGGATACTCCGTACGGAGTGCATACTGGGTCTGTTTTAGGGGCCAGAAAAAGCAAAACAAGCTCGAGTTCAAGGGGGCTAGCTCTGTGCAGCAGTTGGCGCCCAAAGCTAGACGATATGGTTAGATAGCATGCACAGTAAGGGGGAATTTGACCAGAAATTATCGATGTTTCGAATGTATGTAGACTGGAGAATAATAGGTTCATTGCAATATCCTATCAGAGTAGATACTTAGCACGGGTTGCCACGGGGAAAAACCGAGTACAGTTCCAAGACCTAACCTAAGCAGGCTGAAGCGACTGAATGCAGATCGATATCAAATAGTAAATAATCTCCGGCATTAATCTGTAACCCAGCCCCTGCCTGCTGGCGCCAGCTATTCTCAGGGGGCTCAGCGCCTTGCTACTACTGCCCTGGTGCATTCCCGGCTGACTGACTTGTACGAGTCGTATCATATCGCATCGCACCACGCAGGCAGATAGTCGCGATAAGCTAGGTGGCAACTAAAATAGATTTGGACCCATCCAGTGATCAACTCCATCATCATAAAAATTCATCACCCATGGTATGCCTTTTCTAGAACGGGAGAACCCCAGAGCCCGGAGCCCGTCCCAGACTGCAGAATAAACCCGAGACTGGGCTACGGCCGGAAGCCAGTCATAGCAGGCATAAACATTGTGGTTAAGCGCCCGCTGATTTTTCGGCAAAATGCGTAAAATTTGTTGGACCAGAGCCAGACTTTTTGCTCGCGGTGCATCGCCCTGTCACATCGTTCGCTCGGTCCACGTCGGCTGAGGAATGCGCTCTGCCTCCCCTAGCCAGGAGACTAGGTCGAATGATCCCTGCGCTTTGGGCTCCTTGGTTTTTTTTTTTTTTTTTTTTTTTTCGTCGCTGCTCGTCCAGACAAACAGTCGCAAAGTGCCGTCGTAGCATCGATTCCCAGTTGGTTTTCTGCACGAGGGAGGAAGCAGTAAGCCGCTGGCCTCCACCGCCTTTTTCTCAGGCTCTCAGGCTCGCGGGATTCCGGCCTGAGGCTTCAGCCGGTGGGCCAGCGCCAAGGCTGAGGCAGCCGCTGCCGGCCAATCAGCGTGTGCTGATTCTGCTGGGCGGGCCCGTGCCGCTTCGGGCTTAGTGCGCTGCAGACTCTTCGCCACTAAGCCTGATTGGGCCGTAGCCCGGAGCCTTTCCCGAAGAGAAAAGCAAAAAAAAATAAAATTTGGGAGGGATAAAATTTTTTAGGCCAGGCAAAAAAAAAAAAAAAAAAAAAAAAAAAAAGTTGGGCGAGGGGCCACAAGCGATAAATAACCTTGCCAGCCCACGCCTCACCCCTCCTTCTCCCTCTCTCCTACATCTCCCTTTTTCCCTCCCCCAATACACTTTTTCCTTTTCCTCCTTCCATCTTTTAGAAGAGGTCGGGTTTTTGTTTTTCACTTCTCTGTCTTGAAAAATAGACTAGACAGCAGATAGATTTTTCTTTCTGGCCTCGTTAGAGCGCATTTGCGTTGTCGATACACGCAGATACGTGGGCCGCCACCACCGAAGAAAACAACTCTCAGATACCCGATAGATCAGTTTTCGCACGCCTTTGTCGACTTTTCTACGCTTAATACTTTTTCGGATTTTTTTTATAAACGAACCGCCAAGATTTCGTCCACTACTCTCAAAATGCCTGCCGTCGATGTTTCTTCCGTTCCCGCCGTCTCTGGCAAGGAGACCGCCGGCTCCGTCGCCGTTGTCGAGAGCCTCATCAAGAACTTGTCCATCTCCAAGACCCCCGATGAGGCCAACTCGCACGCCAACAACCTCGCCGCTCTCTTGAACGGCCCCATCGAGGAGCACACCGTCCCTCTCAAGGCGGTCGAGTCGCTCAAGAAGCAGCTCACCAACAAGAAGGATGCCAACGCCCGGGAGCGTGCTCTCGAGGCCATCCGCGCCATCGCCGAGCACTCCTCCGTTGCTGCCGGCGTCGAGCCTTACTTGGTCACTCTTTTGGGTCCTACCCTGAATGCCGTTGGTGACAAGATGACCAGTGTCAAGAACGTCGCCCAGGTGGCCGCCATCTCGCTCGTCAAGGCCATCAACCCCAACGCCACCAAGGCTGCCCTGCCATTCATCATCAACTCCATTCTCTCTGCCCAGAAATGGCCTGAGAAGCTGACTGGTCTCCAATGTATCGAGGCCCTCGTCGAGTCCGCTCCTGCTCAGCTTGCTTTCCTTGTTCCAGACCTCATCCCCGTTGTCTCAGAGTCCATGTGGGACACTAAGCCTGAGGTCAAGAAGGCTGCCTACGGCACCATGGAGAAGGTTTGCGGCTTGATCGTCAACAAGGATATCGAGCGCTTCATCCCAGAACTCATCAAGTGTATCTCCAAGCCCGAGAACGTCCCCGAGACCGTTCACTTGCTCGGTGCCACCACTTTCGTCACTGACGTCCACGAGCCCACCCTGGCCATCATGGTGCCTCTTCTGGAGCGTGGTCTCGCCGAGCGTGAGACTGCCATCAAGCGAAAGTCTGCCGTCATTGTCGACAACATGTGTAAGCTTGTGGAGGACCCCCAGATTGTCGCCTCTTTCTTGCCCAAGTTGATGCCCGCCCTCACCAAGAACTACGAGACTCTGGCCGACCCTGAGGCTCGTGAGAAGACCAAGCAAGGTCTCGACACTTTGATCCGTGTCGGTGATGTCAAGGACGGAAAGATCCCTGAAGTCTCCCACGCTGGTGACATCGCCACTGTCTCCGCCATCCTCAAGGAGATCCTGGAGCCCAAGTACAAGGCTCAACTTGTTGATGCTGAGCCCACCATCAACTACATCTCTGCCATTGCTGGCCAGCTCATCGACGAGAAGGTTGTCGAATCGCTCATCTGGATCGAGAGCACTACTTCCTACCTGTCTGCCCTTCTCGGTGAAGGCGTTGATGTTAAGGAAATCGCCGAGACTCTCCGCAAGCGCGCTTCTCCTGCCGCTGCTGACGAGGAGGCCGCTCTCCCTGATGAGGAAGAGGGCGAGGATCTCTGCAACTGCACATTCAACTTGGCTTACGGTGCCAAGATCCTGCTGAACCAGACCCATCTGCGCCTCAAGCGTGGCCAACGCTACGGTCTTTTGGGACCCAACGGTTCCGGCAAGTCCACTCTCATGCGCGCCATCAACAACGAACAAGTCGAGGGTTTCCCCAAGAAGAGCGAGGTCAAGACTGTCTTCGTTGAGCACGACCTTGACGCTGCTGATACTGAGCAAACCGTCATTGGCTGGACCCAGAAGAAGTTGGAGAGCGTCGGTGTCACCCTCCCACGCGCTGACATTGAAGCCAAGCTCTTGGAATTCGGTTTCCTCAAGGAGCAATTCGAAGGCCCCATCACCTCCCTTTCTGGTGGTTGGAAGATGAAGCTGGCTTTGGCCCGTGCTGTGTTTGAAGACCCCGATATCCTTCTGCTTGACGAACCCACCAACCACTTGGACGTCAAGAACGTTGCCTGGTTGGAGCAATACCTCATCAACTCTCCTTGCACATCCATCATCGTCTCTCACGACAGCAAGTTCTTGGACAACGTCATCCAGCACGTCATCCACTACGAGCGATTCAAGCTCCGCCGCTACCCTGGCAACCTGAGCTCCTTCGTCAAGAAGGTTCCTTCCGCTCGCTCTTACTACGAGCTCGGTGCCTCCGAGATGGAGTTCAAGTTCCCCGAACCCGGTTTCCTCGAGGGTGTCAAGACCAAGGCCAAGGCTATCGTCCGTGTCAACAACATGTCATTCCAATACCCCGGCACTCCCAAGCCCCAGATCTCCGACATTACTTTCCAAGTTTCTCTTGGCTCTCGTATCGCCGTCATTGGTCCCAACGGTGCCGGCAAGTCTACTTTGGTCAACGTCCTGACTGGTGAACTTATCCCCACCAGCGGTGATGTCTACCAGCACGAGAACATCCGTATTGCCTACATCAAGCAGCACGCTTTCGCCCACATCGATAACCACCTCGACAGCACTCCTTCCGAGTACATCCAGTGGCGCTTCCAGACTGGTGAGGACCGTGAAACCATGGACCGTGCCAACAAGATCGTCACCGAGGACGATGAGAAGGCCATGGACAAGATCTACAAGATTGAGGGTACCTCCCGTCGTGTCATTGGTATCTCCGCGCGCAGAAAGTTCAAGAACTCTTACGAATACGAATGTTCTTTCGCCCTTGGTGAGAACATTGGCATGAAGAACGAGCGATGGACTCCCATGTCTACCCAGGACAACGCCTGGATTCCTCGTACCGAAATTCTTGCCTCTCACGCCAAGATGGTTGCCGAGGTTGATCAGAAGGAAGCTCTTGCCAGCGGTCAATTCCGTCCTCTGGTCCGTCGTGAGATCGAAGAGCACTGCGCCAACTTTGGTTTGGATGCTGAGCTTGTTTCTCACTCTCGCATGCGCGGTCTGTCCGGTGGCCAGCGTGTCAAGGTCGTCCTTGCTGCCTGCTCATGGCAACGTCCTCACTTGATCGTCCTCGACGAGCCTACCAACTACCTCGACCGTGACTCTCTCGGTGCCTTGTCCAAGGCCATCAAGTCCTTCGGCGGTGGTGTCGTCATCATCACCCACTCCCGCGAGTTCACTGAGAACCTCACCGAGGAAGTCTGGGCTGTCATGGACGGTAAGATGACTCCTTCTGGGCACAATTGGGTGAAAGGACAGGGAACTGGCGAGAGACTGGTCGACAAGACAGCTGAAGAAGGTGAAAAATTCGACGCTCTGGGAAATAAGATGGCCGAGGTGAAGAAAGCGAAGAAGTTGACCAGCGCTGAACTTAGGAAGAAGAGAAAGGACCGAATGGCCCGCCGCAAGCGTGGTGAGGAAGTCTTCTCTGATGAGGATGATGAGTAAAGGAATCAAAAAAGGGTATTATATGGACATGTCATTAGCGGAGTTTTGTTTATGATTAACGCATATTTCTTTTGTTTCTTTCTTTCTGTTACGCCGTTAGAGCCGCCTTGCGAGCAATTAAAGAATAATAGATAGCTCTTAAATGAAAATATCAGGCTGAATTCTCAATTCATATTTCTCTGCTTTCTAGGTACAATTCTTGGACTAAAGTGTTAACACCCCAGTAGGAAGCCACACAGACTATATTGAGATACAAACAATTATTGACTGGAATATTTGAAGGCCTGTGGAACCCTCTGAACACTTATTTCTCATATGATCAGCTAACGATAGTATAATAAGGGTGCGAACAGTTTTGTCCAAGCACTGTAGTATAACTGCCTTTCCCACGTACGACTAGCCACAATAAATTGATATATTTTAGTTCCTGCTTTGGCACAGTTAAAACTGCTTAGGAGCTGTAGGAGCTGCAAGAATATTCCGAGGAAAGATGTTAATATCTGTCTTGCTCTGCATTAGATATCTAAACTATGTATAATCTTCAACAATACTTACTATTTGCCGGGCTTGGGTGCCTTTGTTTTCAGGCTTCCACATTCGGCATCTTTCCTACTCCTTCCTCCTCCTCACTCTCTCTCTCTCTCTCTCTCTCTCTCTAACTTGGGACTCACTGCTCTTGGAGAATCTGTCCATGTTCTCTTTCCTTGCATATCCTGTGAGCCTCTCATTCCTGCTCGCTGTATCCTACTCATTGTGCAAGGTCTTGCTCTGCCCATCACCCCAACGCACTGTTCACATTTCGTATTCGTCTCATTATTGCTTCGTCGTCCCGTCTGTTCATGATGAATCCTCAAAATGAGTCTTAAGAGTTTTCTCATCTACCTAAACACCGGTGCCCTCCAGTGAGTATGCCAGCTCATTCACTTTCACCCGGCTGCGGAAGACCGCCAAAATCTATCACTGATATCTCGAGTCATTACTGACAGGATTCGCAGACTCTCGCCCCCTTCCGTTGAAACCCCCGCTGAGCGCTTCAACGAAGGTCCTGTGTCCATGAAATCATGTGAACAGTACAATATTCGCAACGTGCCTCGACCAAGATAGACAGCTCGATAGATTACTTGCTCATATCAAATATCTTTCTGAGAGACAAAACTTCTCATATCGCCTCCAGAGTGTACGCTTCGTTGGCAAGAGAGATCCCTCTTACAATCTAATTACTCCACACAACGATCATCAAATACGTCTCAACCTTAATTTGAAAGGCTTGAATACGACTGCTTCTTATCGACCACTATTATATGTGTGCAATAGACTCTTTACAAGAACGCTTCGTAAGCCTCATTTTGTTTCCATCTCCTTTGCCTGCTACTGACCTAAATCGCAGCCTTTTAAGAGTGCTGTACCCCATGGATTTCAAAAAGCTTGCCGAGACTTGGAGTATGTATGTACCGGTTTTCTCTACTGTCCACAGCTATTCAGTTCCAAGTTTAACACTTTGCCCTTCCAACAGGCCGAATAAAGGCTAAAACCTCAGCGCACGATTCGAAGAAGACCAGGCCGATGAGATCGAACGCGCTGCTTCGCGCAAGAAGTCACGATCCACATCACCGACTCATGCCTTGAATTTTCTTTCTCTCTTCTCTCACCATCATCCATCGCACGGCAAGTCAAAACGGATGAGATTAAAGCGGATGCCGGTAAGTGATCAATGCTAATGAATATAGTACTCAATTCCGTGTGTAGAATTTAATGATTTACTGACGTATTATCTAGAAATGACGGGGGCCATCGAGCCCACCAAAGTTCCCTGCCCTCCGCCCCCCCGCGCGCGCGGGGGGCCGCCGCCAATCCCCTGGGCCAGTCTCCTCCTCTCCTGCCTGCTGTCCCTCAGGCCACAGAGGTTAGTTTATATCCTGTAGTAGTTCTAGCTATGTACGTTGCGGAATGGCTAACGTTGGATTTAGGGACAGCAGCCGCCGCCGCCAAATGTCGTTGCGGAAGAAAACCCCTCCCTAGCCCAGGGGAAATGGCCAAAAGCTCAAGAGCGAAAAAGGAATGTTGACCAATATGGCCTGCAGGATTGCAGTGCATCTTCGTCTGCCCTGGAGGTCGCCGATGGCGTAAATGGTACCCCGAGCTCCTTATGTCGTCTATGTAATTATTTTGTTTCGCAATGAAATGATTTATAACGTTATCAGAGCTAATATGTGATTTGAGAGGTATCCTCCAAGAAACTCTAGCTAAAGTCCTTACTTGGTGGATCATATCATTTCCGTTGAAAGTAGAGTACTCGCCCATTGTTAGACGATTAGGTCTTTCCAGTATTGGCAGTATTGGCAAGAGTCCCTCAAACCTGATTGCCTCTCGCGATTGACTCGAATGAGATTGAATGAATCATTATCTTGGCTAAGCTCGGTTTCATTGAAGGCAAGTCTTGCCCCTCAGAAAGATATTTGACGTGAGCAAGTATTCTATCGAGCTGTCTATCTTGGAGGGTTGGAGTCCCAGACATGTTATGAATATTGTACAAGCTCTACAAACGACGACGACCAGGCAAAGCCAGAGCACGAGGGAAAGAATATCGAAGAGGTTGAGTAAAAGGACGAGAGCAGTAATGGCAGCATGGTATAGTCCTATTGCATTCTGAGAGGCAAGCCTCGAGTTACCGTCAAGTCACGGAGCAAGCTAACTTTATACCAAAGTCGTGGCAACCGATTTGGAGGCATTTATTGTTGAATATACCGACGATTCATTCGTAATGGCTTTTTGAAAGCTTTCTCCGATAGTCCAGAGCTGTTCACTACTAGCTTTGCACCTTTGTCAAATATGATGCAATCTCTTCCTGTGTAAACCATCGCTGTGGCATTGATTTCATATTTCTGTCACAGAGCCTCTCGAAGCCCGTCGCAAAGCTGAAGTTATTGAGCTTGAAGTTCTCATGACCGATAAGATGAGAGAGATTCAGAATGCCGTCATGGAATGTGTGGAGACGAGCGCTTCCGAGCTTAAGAAGGCTAACAGCGGCCTCAATATGAAAGACTGGATATTGGATAGTGCCTTGCACAAGAATTTTAACGTGGTAATACGCCGTCAAGTATACTGACAGTGAACTCGACGCTAATCTGTGATCTATCTCGATCATCTCACCTTACTAGCTGACGGACGAAAGCACTGCACTTGGTAACGTTGAAGCATCTCTGCGGGATGACGATTAGTAATAAGTATTTCGAATAATATTACGCATACGAACGTCTCAGCGCGTTCAAGTTTTGCTTTATCCTCCCTCGAGTAGTATGTTCGTCTTTGCGTTTATGGCATTAATTTCTCGCTAGAAGCCATTCATCTATATATACACGCATAGACACGGTTTTTGTTCTTTCGCATTGAAGGTTTATTTCTTGAAATAAAGGGAACATACTAAGAGTACTGATAGGAGCAAAGAAAGGCTGCACAATGTCCCAATCTATAAAAAAAAAAGAAGGGGGAAAAATATATCATTAAGATGCACTCATGTGGATGTCTGACCGAGGAGACAAAGGAGTTGCTCCACGAGCTCGACTACAGCCACTCGCAATTCTTCCCGTAAATGTGCATGATCACGGCCATGTGGTGGTTGCGACAAAAACTCGAAGGTGTACCAGCAACATGTAAACCTACAAGGAGACAGGAGTGCTCATCATCTGCAAAAAGTACGTGAAGGTGTGCATATTCTGCATTCATAAGGAGGTAAAGTTCGAGCTCTGTAAGACTGCCTTGTCCAAGAGGAATACCAAGATTTGTTTGAAGGACGACATCAACTTCTACACCTATTTGAAGGCGGTCGGTAAGATTCCGCTCAATTTCGAGCTCGACCTTGAGCCCCTGGTGGAATGCACGTATACGGACGAGACCTGCACTACATGCATCAACAGCGGCGAAAACATGGGTGTAGACGGATTCGAATAGTAGATTGTGTTGTTACCAATATCAAATTCTACATCAAGATGAAGACGACAGTTACAAGCTGAACGAGTAGATGTATACCTTGAACCACCAAGATTGACATAGCCAAGATCATCGACATGACCTTCTAGATGAACTTCGAGTCAGACACGGAGTGGTATCCATGCATGTACGCGGCCGTGCTTGAAGGTGATGTCAATGACGTCCTGTAATCCACGCAGCATTAAGGACATGACCCAGTTCCCGTACGAAGAAGAGAGCGTCTTCAATCCTGTGTACTACACTCCATGCACGAACGGCGGCTTCGGGTTCCAAATTAGCTGAACAAATTCGACTTCATTAAAGGCAAGTTTCAGGAGAGAGCGTGAGAACGATCAGCTCCATGGAGTTCGAAGTGAATGCAGGAGTTGAAGTAGGGCATGAGATTGGAAAACATCATGTTCTCTCGATCACACTAGGGATCATGCTCTTGAGCAATCCCTTAGTCGTGGGCATGTTGAGATTCACATGTACATTGCCGTTCTTTGCCATGAACCACCCTCTGGTGCTCGCTCACGAGCCAGGGCGATATCGAGGAGAACGCGGAGCATAGCTGCTCAATCGGGACCCTATATTGAATTGCCATCACGCTCGTGGACGTTATTACCTCCCACTCCGTGCAAGCGGGGTCGTAAATTATACTGGCAGTGATCGTGTTGATGTTATTGCGGAAGAATGTGTAAAGGGTCGTGGCTACCTGCGTGGGGGGGATAGTTGTACGCCTGCGAGACGGCTAGGCACATGGACACGAACATAACCTGACCTTGGTGGTGATAATGTTGTCGGACAAGCTCATCTAGATGTCTAGGTACTTCCTCATTCTATTATCTTTGACAAATAATATCAATCATAAGTGTTCAGAGGGCTTCTAATAATAGTATTGTAGGTTGGTTTCTTATCCTTGATCTGAATCCCAGGAGCGCTTCAAACTTTCTTAGTTCATTCTAATTTAGGTATCAATATAATCCGGGAGACCTCCTACTGGCTTCTTTACACTTTTTGTCCAGGAACTATATATACAAGCTGAGATTAAGGTCAATAATGTTCCATTACGGCAAGTCGTTGAAGCTTGAACATGATATAACGGGCTCGTTACTATTTATTGTAGATGTATTTCTTTTTCTCTAGTCAATTTTCAGAAACGAATCAGTCTGACTTATGAGTTTTCTCCGTTAGAGATATACGCAAAGCAATGTATAAACTTGGTCTCTTGAAAGGAGTAGCAACTAATGGTTCGGCAGAAAAAAGCTAGAGGCAGGAAAGATGATAATATTATGGGCCTCGGCGCCCAGAGCTAACTAAGATACGGCATCAGACTGCCTCCGGATCGCTATACTCTATACATCCAGATGAGCTTCCCGTGTAAGGACTAAGTAAGGGCTGTAACAATCTCCCCCCAGCACATAAACCAATCGCCCTCGATGGACATAAAGGAGAGAGACGCATAAAAAGGAAGAAGAGAAAGAGCCATCAAAACATGCGATCCGGAGTAAACAGATATAAGTATAATATCCTGTGTGGATAACTAATACTAAATAATGTGTTGACCGAGGTACATAGGATAGGCACTCAGCGTATTAAGATATCACTCCGCCCACGTCTTCTTATAACCCAAGACAAAGCCAAGTATCTCCCTCGGCAGACGATGAATAAGAGGAAACCACCTTCCAACCTAATAAGAGCATTACTTGAACTTCCTGGGAGTGGCAATCCTAATTGATTTCAGACTTTTCGTGTAGGAGGCCTCTAGAACTACAATGAGACTAAGTGAAGCATAACCAAAAGTACGTAAAGGCCCCCTGGAATGAGTACTTTAATATTTATTGAAATTAATATAATGTTTAGAGGAGGGCGCCAATACTCTACTCATCCCCAGGGACTATACAGATTATCTTATTAGGGGCCGGCATATGACCATATTCACTTGCCTTGTCATATTCGTCATCCAAGTCGATCCCAGATACGCGTTGTTCCGGCTGAAATTATTGAATCACAATAGAATGATTACTTCCACCGCCCCGGTTATTATTGCATATCTTGCTAATTCAAGGTAAACCGATGCGAGAGCAAGAAAGCCTGGTCGGTATGATGTGGATCGATAGAATTCCGATTAAATGTTAAATGGACGAGATGTTATACCTTTCTCGAATATATTATCTTATCTGGTCAAAACGGTGGTCCGTTTGTTGGATCTGACGCTGGCATCAAATAGACATTGTCATCGCAAGGATCTGCGCGGTGAATGCACATACATGCTTGAATTTCATGTTTTCGGTCCAAACACTTGGACCGACCGCGATTGCGGTAGCTGGACTAATCACTCACATCTCCACGCGGTGTCTAGTGCTAATCTTCAACAGGAGAGACGAAATGAGCGGACATTAAGTTGGTTCCTGCATCGAACAAGAAACCGTTAGCTGATGGCGTTTTTATGAAACATGAATATGAAAGAAGAGAAATACAAAGAAAAAAGAACATAAGAGCATTGGTTATCCTGAGGATATCGATGAAGCCTGGTGACCGAAAGTCAAAAGAGTATGTCGCGCTGCCTAACGCTCAAGTTCTCAACGTCTACGAACGTGCCACGCAGACAAGTAAGATTGAGACTTGCGGCAAAGAACGGCTAGCAATGATTTTGAACGTCTCCCCTGCAAGCGAAAGACAAACCCTTGTTGCAGTGGTAGTTGTTTACTATCTGACCAATTGACGCTGGCTTTCGGGCTTATCTCAGGTGTGTTCAGATCCAAGCTTCAATGATGGGGAATGAGATTGGTATTCAGCGTGAGATGAGTGTACCCACATTGCTGTATAGTTAATGTTGTCAATTTCATTGTCATTGCCTCATGTTTTGATTATTTGCTTTCCAATTTTCGTGCTTACTATGAGTGTTTTCTGCTTCGTTGAATTTTTCGCGGATACCCTTGTCAATTCCCCTGTCGGTGTGTATTTTCGATTCGATTGTTTAATTGAGTTCTTGGAGTGTACCGTCAAAGCTTGTTTGATTTCTCCTTAAAGTGGAGAGATTGGATCTGCTTGGACCCTGTTGTTTCACTCTGTTGCCAGAGAGCGTTATCAATGTTGAGCGCACTGCGCTAATCCTCATAGTCGTCTTAGACCGCTTTCTCAATATCCTCCTGATTCCCGCTTCTGGGTATAACTATGTACCAGCGTGCTAGCGACTAACAGATATTCTCACGCTACCTTGTGAGGGCTTGCGTTCTCGGATCCACAAGGCCAAAAGAGGTAGCGGTATAAAAGATCAGGAAGATTATGATCCAATCCGCTGTGAGGAACACCGATGAACCGTCATCTATAATCCTCTCTACCATAATCAATACGGCCATCTCCGGGTTTCACAATCCTATCAGCTCTTCAACCACCGGGTGGGACAAAATCACACCACACGATCTTAGCGCTGAAGCTTACCGATGGAAAACGATAGCTTCAATTCATGTTCTGTACCCGTTCAAGGGCGCAAATTTCAATGAAAAGAAGCTACAACGCCTGCAGGCACTAGAACTGAACAAATTTCCGCCGAAATTCTTTTGCAGCTGGCATGCAGCATCCGGCACACTTATACGACAAATTCACCACTCGGAAAAACATCTGACACTATGACCTTTGATATATGGAAGAGAGATTGGAAGAAGAGAAGAAAAAAGAAAAAGAAAAAATGTATATAGTAACCTCATTGAATATGGAGCTTGGATAAATTATACCTACATGTCCCTTGCCTAGTCTTTGTGGTTTAAACTTGGCCGTCGCCAAATCACCGCCTATAAAGAAGCGAAGAGCCCAGAAATAGAGGGGATATATACAGTTTGAATCGAGAAAAAGAAGTAGAGGTACTGATATCAACCTCGAACTGAAATAATAAATAACGGGAGCCCCATACAATTCCTCCTTTACGCAGGTGCGGTGCCTCAGGTATGGCACTCGGGGCCAACATTTCTCTTCTCTTGAGACATCTTAGACGCGTCCTCAACACTTCTTCGCCCGACCGTGGCCTCTCCGTTCCTTCCTTCAACTTCGCTTATCCAGATCTTTTACTCTGGCTTGCATCTCCTCCCATATAAGGCTTTCTCTAGCTCACTCACTCTCTATCACAGTCACATTAATCAGTCCCTTCTCATTTCACGCTTTCCTTTGCAAACTCTTCAACTAACTCCAATTTTACCAACACTCTCTGTACGCTCTCACTCAAGCCATGGTGACAGAGCAATAACTAACTACATTCAAACCTCATTCAGAAAATTTGGATGACACAGCTCCTTACCAACCGCCATCGTGCCCATGCAATGCAGCCGATCAAACGAACGCCTCATAAGTATTGTTATATCTCCATTTCTATTGATCAATACTGATTTAAATCGCAGTTGTTTCTCAGAGTACTGGACAGCCTCAAGGGGTCCATGAGTTACAAATAATGATCGACACCTCAAAATGCGATTTGAAGATGGCCTGGTCGACGAGATCAAACGCACCGCATCGCGTAAGAAGTCACAATCCGCATCACCGACCCCTCCCTCAGATTTTCCTCTATTTTCTCACCATCAACTGTAACCAAAGCACTTCGCTATGGCTGAGAACGTTAGCACAGACGTCAGTAAGTGATCAATGCTCATGAAAATCTAACAAAGGATCCTGTAATCAATGATATACTGATTAAATTCTTCAGATATGGCCGTGGGCCTCCAGTCCACCACCATCACCACTGTCGCCGCTGCCGCACCTACTGGCGGTCCTGTCCTGGCTCGCGCTATCAAGCGGCCAGGACAGGACCATGAATAGCCTAACAAAAGGCTTTGCCACGGCTTTGTAAGTGCTAGTACGTCAAGATTCCTTAATCGATGATATACTAAGTGTATTCTTCAGATAACAATGGGGGGAGGGGCCGAGCCTATCACCACCACCACCACCGCTTAATGTTGTTCCGGACAAGAACAGTTGCTGCGGCGCATATCGTTGCGAAGAAAGGGCATCACCGCAAGGAGCACCATTCTGTCGGTTACACAAGCCTGATTCGCCCACTCGATAACCTTTTCACCTTTGATTACTCTCTGTCCAACAATGAAACAGCCTTACATGCCCTCTCATGATAACCTCACTTGCCAGAATCGAAGAGCAAGGCCCTCCTTCCTAACAACAAACTACAGTGCAACTCAAAATCTTCACACGACAATCTCACTTACCAGAACCAGAGGACAGGGCCCTCCTCTCCAACAACACAATACATTACAACTCAAACTTCTGAACAACCTCTACGTTCAATATAATGGACTTTCTGAAATCTAAGGCCCCCACTGCTGTTGCAGCATCGCCCATTTGTTTACAATTTCCGTCTTCCACGTCCTCACCCTCCCAGAAACAAGCATTTAGCGAAGTTGAAGACAATAGTCTATCCAAAATCAAGAAAAGTCCATCCCAAGGCATGATAACATAAACAAACAAGAAACTATGATCCGCTCCGCTTTGAGGATCACTAAATAGATATCAACAAGCCATCTACTATCTTCCTCCAATGATTCATACACTTGTCTCTAAGCTCATACCTTGATATCTCTAAAATCAATCAGGGTGTAATGATATAAACAAACAAAAAAACTATGATTCGCTTCACCCTTCTCTTACAGTTACGCAATTATTTCTTCTAATCTTCTCACTCCTTCTTTCTCCTACTAGCCCCTCCTCTTGCCAGAGCTCGCATCGGAGGCTTGCTGGTCTCTTAGAACAGAACTCCCAGCCGGTCCTTCTATCCAAGATCTTATTGTTGTTGCTCTACCAGGGATTTTTTTCCTTCTTTAACGAGAGAAAGAAACAAGTCAACAAAAATATCCATCTCAAGCGACCTTCAGGCCCTCTTCACAAACATAACGCCACATCCTACGCCACAACACGATAGCCAGGCTAGCTCATTTCCAAGAATTGACTAGAGAAAAAGATATACAATTACAATAGTAATAAACACATTATATCGTGTTAAAGCTTCAATTCAACACCCGAGCCTCTTCACTGTATGAATTGTTGGACTAGACGCTGGCGGTCTTCGTCCTTGGGAAGTCGAAGAGAATAACGTTAGATGGGTGCCGTTTTGTCTAGTCCAAAAAAGTAATACAGTGTGTGGACGAAAGTGTTGGCACCCTCAGTAGGAGGCCACCAAGACTATATTGACGTTTAAATTATTATTAACTATTAAATATGAAGGCCTCTTGAGATTTGGATGAAAAAATAAAGTGGCCTATAATAACACCATAAGAAGCCCACTAAACACTTGTTTCTGATATTATTTGCTAAAGAAATTATAACGAAGGTGTTAACACTTTTGTCTACACTTTCACATATGAGTGCAAGAAAAATGTTATCATCCTGTGAGCTATTCTATTTATTGCCAGAACAATCAAAATAAAGTGCGTTCGACGTCTTTTATAGTTGGCCCAAAACATCAGTCAATAATGAGGTTTGTTATAGTTCCCATGCTCTGCTAATTCATGGTCGGCTGCGTCTGGTCGCAAGAGAAACTGTGCATCATCTTCCACCACCTTGACAATCATTGAGGCTGTCAATCGCGGAAGTACACAAGATAGTACGATATGATTCTTTTAAACAGTCCGTCTTCCACTAAAGATTACTTGATTCTCACCACTGTCCAGATCCCTCTAAGTACCAGGTTGCCGATCAGAGCATTGTCAGTCGCTGGCTTGTGGTGTGGGCACGTAGCATACGGATTGATGAAGAAAACAGGGTTCTAGTATTTTTAACTGTTTTGACCGCTGACAAGGACCATCGCACGATATATTTACCATACTTCATTTTTGGTTCTCCCTCTTGTTCCCTTTCCTTTCCTCTCGTCTCTATATCTTGCTGAGATTTTTGCTTTAGTTTCTTTATTCTCTACCTCTTTCTGTGTTCTTCTTACTTCCTGTCTCTCGATCTCCTCTTCTATCGAATTCCTTAGTTCCTATCTTAGTGGTGTACGCTCTACGTAGCATCCGGGACCTGTACAAGATTTATAGTGCTTAAGCAAATAATTGTACACGAATGTAGATGGATCAGGCATCTAGGGCACAGCGCGGCACGTGTTTGACAACCCGATCGCTGATTGGCCACATAGTGACTCCGACAGTAATGCACTCAACGCAACTCGGCTTGCCGTGTGGCACTTCAAAGACACCCCGGGCTGCGCTCGAAGCCGCGAATATCCTTGACACCCGCAAAACGCCTTCGTTTCCCGTGGAAACAAGGCTTTCTCAGGGGAAAAACACTACGTAGTTGGCTGCAACGTGGAGAGACAAAAGAGCAAATTTTCACTCCGACTACCCGCACGCTAGCCCCAGCACAGACTAGCGCCGGGAGACCCTGCTGGGGCCTGGGCTGAAAAAGACGTGCCTGGAAGTTTCTCTTAGCTGATGCAAACCACGAACTTGGCTTTTGGTCTTTATAGAAGAAAATTTTTTCACTCTTTTGCCATCGCTGTCCCACGTAGTCTGGGGGTGACTAGCTATATATGACTATTGGTGTGTCAAGTGGGTATAGCTATTCTCCGAGGATATGCGAGCGCGACAGCATGATGGAATGACAGGCTGGAAAATGAAGAGGGACTTTCTGTTTACCTAATTGTTGGGTGATTGTAGCATTTACTAGTTAAGATGCTATCAATAGTATATTATGACTTGCGTGTTGAGCTATTAATCATGTTTGCACGGTATGCAGTAAGCAAAGTATCTAGAATGTGCCAGAAATGACGTCGCGGCTTGGATGAGTCACAAAGCCTCATCTTGCTCAAGCTCAAGCCTCACGGTCGATTATTCATACAGGCAGCAAAGCAAAGCAGTGTTCTAGCCAGGAATTTTAAGCCTCTTTATTAGATAATCCAGCAAGGACGCAGGCATCAAGGCAGCAAGTATAGGGCTGAGCAGCGGCAAGAAGTGGATCTCGGAGTAAAAATGTCGGAGTACGGAATGGAAATCCTCTGCGCGGTGTATGGCAGCTTCTAGACCCATGTCGTTTACGCTCGGAGTAAGAAGAAGAGCTTGTAGAACGAACACTCGAGGCTCAACTGACGCGTGTTATTGGATGTCATGGCTGTGGCTCAGCTGTTTGATGTCAAAGTATCTGGTTCTGGATCGTCATACTCGGAGTGGAGGTTCGGAATGGATAATGGCTTTTTTTTGTATACCAGAAATAGAGACATGGCAAATGCAGATGAAGAAGTATATAAAGGCCTGTGACTGCCCTGGTTGTCAGTCTTTTGTTTCCATCATCATCATAAAACAGTCAGACAAACAATCAAGCAAGCAAGCAACAAATCATCTCAAGCTCTATCAACCTTCTCAACCAACACAATTCTCAACTCCAACTCCAACTCCAACCTCAACCTCAATCTCAACCACAAAATGTACGGTCTCGACGTTCCTACTGTCACCCGCCGCCAGCTCGACGGCACTGACGCCCAAGACCAGCTGCGCCAAAAAATGGAGAGCTCCGGCACCACACCAGCAACCAGCAAAACCAACAGTGTAGCCTCGTCTACACGAGCCTCCGTTGATGAGCAGCGAAAGACATCGTCCGCCTCTGCCTCGCACAAGAAGACCCGCAGCCTGCTCAAGGCTGCCAACCGGCTTCTCACTATCAGGTCCCGCATGCACCCATGGATGCAGGACTAAATCAATACAAACCATGAGCCATGAGCCCCAGCTGCTATAAGTGCTGGCTCGAAAACTGAAGAATGAAGACGGGGGAACTATTCACGACATACACGACATACCAAAACCATCCACTCATTTCTTTTCTTTTCTTTCTGCTTCAACTATATACCATCTTGCGTTACGACATCACCTACCGAAAAAGTTTGGAAAAGCATTGCGACCTACATCAACGACAAAATCAGGCGGCGTTTGACGGATACCTTGGTCATCATACCTGTTCATTTATCAATGTACATAGAAGAGACTTAATCTAATACAACTATACCCCCTCTCATTAAGTTCCGTCTGCTTTGTGATTAATTGTAGTCTTATAGTAGTCATTATTAATTTTCTTGTTCATTTGTTATAAGATTTACAGTGTTAACGCCCCGAAACCTAACATCTAAACAGAATGAGAATCAAACATTTAAAGGCCTCCTGAGAATTAAACTTAGAAATAATACAAAGAAAAATTTTCATGAGAAGCCCTCCAACACTTATTACTGATATTATTTGTTGAAGATCATATAGTAAGGGGAGTTGACACTTGACCAGGCACTGTAGGCAAGTAATACAACCATACCCATTTCAATACGTTCAGCATACTTGGCACGTCAAGTGTAGTCCTACAAGATATTTGTTACACACTTAAATCACCTAGTGATAGATTGTAAAACTCCATTCTCTAGTAAAGCGTACGTACTACAGTCATGTAACGCACTCAACCCAACCGACATACCAGCCGGTGCCGAACCGAACCCAACCCGAGAAACCCAACATAAAACAAAACCAAACCAAACTCAGACATCAAAGAACATTACATTCATTCAACGGCAGCCATATCAGTCGCGAACAGACATACACAGACATATATAGCGAACAGCGCCAGATACGATCATCGAACGAATGCACAGGCAGCAGATGGAAAACAGTCTAACCACCGAAACCGTACAGGGTACGTCCCTGGCGCTTCAGAGCATACACCACGTCCAGCGAGGTAACGGTCTTGCGCTTGGCGTGCTCGGTGTAAGTCACGGCGTCACGGATGACGGATTCAAGGAAGGACTTGAGAACGCCACGGGTTTCTTCGTAGATCACTGCAGGCATCATTAGCATACTAACATCACCACAAGACAAAAGCAAAGAAGAGAAGGAGGAAAGACGCACTAGCAGAAATACGCTTAACACCACCACGACGCGCCAGACGGCGGATGGCGGGCTTGGTGATACCCTGGATGTTGTCGCGCAGGATCTTGCGATGGCGCTTGGCGCCGCCCTTGCCGAGGCCCTTGCCACCTTTGCCGCCTGTAAATAATTAGTATGATTGTCAACAGGATGCATTGCGAAGATGTAGATGATAGATGATAGATGGTGATAAGCTGTCGTGGCGTTGCGCGTTGCTTATGTAATACTTCAACACAAGCATCACTGACTCAGGCAGGAACACGACGCGACGAGGGGGACAAGGTGGTAAATAGAGGAGGAAATAGTTACTTACGTCCAGTCATGATGACGATAGATATAAAAGGAATATAAAACCTGATGAAAAAGCGATGAAAATCGATGGAAAGTGATGAAAATCGATCAAACTAGGTAGCAGTCAATCGATAAATTCGCAGGGCGGACAGAGCGGGAGAAGAGGAGAAAAAGAAGAAAGGAAAAAAGGCGGGAGACGGGGGAGATAAAAGGGAAAAGCGAAAAAAGCGAAACCGCAACGCATACCTCAGGCTGGCAGGGAGAGAGCAGATGACTAAGGCCTGCCTGGGGGGAGGGGGGACAATGAATGATGAACCAAAACGCAGCCGCGTGATTGGCAGCGGCAAAGCGCAGAATGGCGCGCTGGAAAGCCGCACTTCATAACGCAGGTTTGACCCGCCAATCACGCTGCGCCGTTGCGAGGATCCTGTATTATGTAAGATGTCACGTGACTGTCCCTCGCTCTTTGCTTAAATCCCCTCTACGTCGCAGTCAAATGATAGTATATACTACGGAGTTACGATTAACAGCGCATTCATATACAATGTATAGTATTCATATCAACTCTTGAGTCTCTTATCTCATAAGCTCGTCTCGTCGTCGTCGGACAAGAATGGCCACAATCAAAATATAACAATATATAGTACGCCTCTCGTAGTGAAGAAGTAGAGAGAATAATCACATACCCAATAACCCAGCCGAATAACAATTTTGCCCCCAGACGCCGTGCGAACAGAAAAAAAAAAAAGGCCGATAAATACAAAAACAAAAACAAACGCTGCAGTTGACATTCATGTCATCCACCTAAACGCCGGAACCGAAAAGTACAATCAATGACGCAGTAAAATGCTTGGCACAATTAAAAATAAGAATATCGGTAATCAAATCGGGCGAAGCGATTCACGGAAATGCTCATAGGTATCGCGAGAGGAAGAAAAATTAGATGTATGTCGGAAAATATTCCACAATCTTGGGCGAAGATTGTGAGGTAGTGCGTTGGCGATGATGATGGGTGGAAAGTAGGTGATGATCTTGGTCTCATCCAAGGATAGCAGCAGGCTGCGACTCCGAGAGGAACGCGCTATGTGACCGGTGCATAGTGCCGTGGTACAGAGGCCTGAACAGTATCGACGATGGGTTTGTATACGAACCTGTCGCACTGTCCGATGCCAGGTTCATCGAAATCGCCGAGTCTGTACGAGGCATCTGTTCTGGCGATGCCGTACCCGAACTGGAGCCGCTGCCAGAATTTAGAGGGCTATCCGCGTCGGATCTTTTCGCCGACCCAAACTGGGACCATCAGTGAAGTGTTCTTTTTGAATGAATAAAGAAATGAGACTAGGGGTAAAACTTACGAAGCAGTATTTATCCACCAATTCCTTGTAGGTGGGCGACTCCAAATGGGGCTTGCTTGAAACAATTGCAGAAGGCTGAGAAGGATGCGCGTGGACGGTAGTAGGGCTCTCGGCTCGAGAGGACTGCGACTTGGCCTTGGCCGACAATGTGGTGCGGTCCTCGGTGGCGCCACTACTTTTCGCTGCTGAAAGCGATAGTCCAAAGTTATATCGGACACTGAAAGCCTGCGGGGCCCGGTTCTCTCTGGGTTTTGGTGTCTCGAGGAAGTCATGAGAATCGACCGGTGTCAGGTGAAAGCCTGGATCGGTCGTTGGTCGACCACTGCCGTCCAACGACGCCGGGAAGCTGGAACTGGACGACCCAAAGTCGTCGAAATTGGCCGGCGGCATTGACCGAGGCCGAGGTGCAGTCGAAGGATTGTGTCTGCTTCGCGGCAGTCCTCGCCCGTGGTCCCTGGTGGTAGGTACATGGTGCTGTGCCTCTCTATCACCATTGCGGACCTTCTTTACCTTTGAGAATTCGACCTGGTAGTTCATGCCTTCGTTGTTGTCCCAGTACTCCTTTCCATCTACTGAATAGCGGATGCAGAGGAAGAGCGTCTTGTGGTCCAGATCTGTGATGTCAGATAATTGGATATTAAAGTCAAACCGGTCGTATCCATCGTGGGCTTGCTTCCGACGAATGTCGTGGTTGTACTCGGCTGTGACTTCAGATACCGTCTTCCAATAATCAACAGTAAAGCGGCCGACAACATTCTTATGGAACGCCAGGTTGGCAACAGACACCACTCCCACCAAGTTTTTATTGTCCGGAGACACAAACATGCGCTCCAGCCGGACAGGGAGTTGTTTTCGAGGGGAGGAGGGGAAGTTTGGTAGTTTGATTTCCCATTCGGTGTGGATCGATTTGCCAAACGGATACTCTCGCTCATCCTGGTACGTTTCCACCGGAGAAGTGTTAGCACTGACTGCCAGGGGCTTATCAAGCTGCAGGAAATGGCGGATGTGTTCCAGTTGAGAATCGAAGTGGACGTTCTTCGAGAATATCGGCGTGCCGGGCATGCTGGAAGGTCGACGCTTCGATCGGAGGGCCGGACGGACAAGCTCGCCCGACTTCTTGCGGACCATGGGTGGCTTGGGACTCTCCTCACTGTCCTCCTCCTCTCGTTCACTGTCGTTGGACGACGTATCTGAAGAGTCAGAAACCAGCACTAGGCTCGACTCAGTCGAAGTAGAGCGCGAATGAGAAATCTTTCGTGCTTCCGGCGTGAGCGATGGCACCGGAGAGGTTGCAGCAACATCTTTGTCGCTGATGACCTGCTTTTCCTTTTCGTCCTGGTTTAGGCCATCTTCCGCCTTTTTCTTGGCTTCCAACGATTTGATAGCGGCATCTATTGGGTCAACGCGACTGACGTCGGTCGGCGATGCCTCCTCATCGCTTGAGTTCCCTGTGGATTCGGGGGGTGAGATCACAGCGCCAGAGGGTATGATATTGTTACTGCGAGGGGGGGGTGACTGGCGGAGACTGGCATGAGGGTCGACCGTCATAGACCTACTTCTGTTAGCTCTGCTCTTTCCTTCAATGAAAAGCAATCCCTTGACTTACGAAGCAGACCTATCGCCCATGCTATAACCGCCTAGTTTCTCTCCCACCGGCGGCAGCGCGGCCTTGCTATACGAGGGGCTGCGTCGGTGTCTGCGAAGATAGGACTGCGAGGAGTACGAACGAGGCAGCTGCGGTCGCTGGGGTGGTGAATGTGGGAGGGATAAGGAACGTGCGTTGTTCGGGGTATGTGCACTTTTGTCTGGGGGAGAATGAGTGTGAGGATGGACGCTCGAGTTGGCCCCGGTGGAGACCGGTTGCGCGAGTGGCGCTGACGGCGAAGTGTATGGCATCCTTCTCTTCTTATTATGGCCGACTCTGACTCGTCGAGCCACTCGAGTGGCAGTGCTGTAGAGCTGTCGGATGGGCGTCCACTCTGGAGAGAATGAAACGAGGTTAGAGAGCGCTTTCATGCTATGGTATGCAAGCGATGGTGGGACAGGTATTGCAACGCTGCGGAGTGGTACGTTGGAGATTGGGAAAGGATTTGAGGGGGTAATTGGGCTGGTTGGGTGATGGGTTTGGCGGTGGTTGTGTTTTTGAGGGAGGAAGCAGACATGGAGGGGTGTTGCGCAACAGAGAGGGAAGGAAGCAAGAAGTCCATCGGCACGCCTCATGCCACCCCGCTGTCATTAGATGTTAAGCTGCGGCAAAGTAGCCCGCCAGAAGGCAGCTTTCAGCAGCGCGGCGTGGCATGATATGATGTGAGGTGATTTTGTCTGGAATGATATGCTGCTGCTGCTGCTGCTGGAAACGACCGGGCAAAAGAGCGTTCGCTCGACTCACCTTAGACGTCAATGGTCAAAGAGGCATCCACAGAGAAAGAGACAGCCAGCATGTTCAATGACTCGTCTCGACCCTTCTCTGGGGGAGTAGTGCTGGGGGAAGAGGGAAAGCAAGCAAGCAAGCAAAAAAGCAAGCGTGAAAAGCTATACGGAAGATCCGGAGGCGGTTTTGTAGGGAAGCGTCGAACAATATAACGGGGCGGCTAGCGGGCAGGTCGGTCAGCCCACTCACGCACTTACATAACCAGCTAAAGATGCTAGCGCCAGCCCGCAGCGCCTTCAGGAGCCGTTGACGACGAATCCAGTATCCATTATTCCATTATTATCTAATGCGCCTATAGCGCCGCCGACTATGAGCACGGAGTATGCTGCCTGTATTACTGTAAAAATGCTGATTACTGATTAGCTACTAACTAACTATGGCTTTTGATCCTTATTATCAATCAGTATTATCTGCTGCTGGTCGCACTGTGCCACTCTTCTGGCGGCAAAATCAGCCACCCCACTTCCACGAAGGGCAGGTATCATCGATAGCAGAACTAACAGAACCGACAGGGAGGGTGAAACTGAGGCGAGGAAGGATAAGAAGAGAGAGAAAAAAAAAATAGAACAAGTGTTGCATGGGTCGAACGGTCTGGGAGCTTGGATCTGCTGTTGGGGCCGTGCGTTACATACATATCGGCATCGTTAGCAGCGCGTAGTATACCTCTTGGGCCTACCATGGATGAGGAGGAGGGGATATTCTCCGGGTTCGGCTTGCAGGCAAAGAGTCTATTTCCCCCCGTGCGTCTTCACCGTGCTTCTTCACCGGACTGCGCACTGAGCAGGACGTACTCGGTACTCTCCGAGGGGTGTGCTATACAGAGTACATACTGTAGTAGCACTGATATAGAGAGAGAGCCATACAATACGGCTGGCCAGAACGAGGAGAAAAGTGGATGGGGGATCCACTGCGGAAAACTTTGATAGCGGCATGCCCGTACGGTATTGGTACTGTATTCTAATCTACTACTGTTGCCGCATTATCATCGAACGGCAGACATCAGTCGATGCGGTCGCACGGTATGCAACTGCAGTGGCCGATCAATTGCTGCTCTCCAGCACATGATGCTCGCGATTCCTGGTCGGTCGATCCATGGGTTGGCAGTGCCAGGTGTGCGCTGGGAGTGGGAGGACGGAGTACAGTACCCCCAGTACCGAACAGCCGTCGCTGTACTGCCCTTACACGATACGCGATACGGCGCAGTCTTCTCCGGCACGACAAGAATAGCACATGGCGATACTATGTAGTAACGCCACGCTGGCGAGAGACACCGGTCGCTAATTGTGTGTAATATTAGTATTATTTATTTTAATGTCTTGTTCGGTAGTTTTACATAGTACTGGGAGCGAATCTGCCATATGCGCATAATTCCTCTGGTGTTTTTTTTTTTTTTTTTCCCAGTCGCACGTTGGATCCCTGCAGGGCGCCATGGCGGCGCTGATTGGCGCTCAGCACTTCCTTTTTCCTTGATTTCTGCACGGGTGGAGACGCAGATAAAGGCTGACTCGGGCCCATCACAGCCATCGCTCAACCGCTGGGGATCCCGGCGATGAAAAAGGCAACTAGTTTGCCGCACACTGCTATCGTACCGTACGTACCATCTCTGGCCATAGATTTTATTAATTTATTTTGATTATGAGATGAATTAATCATGAATAATTGACTGCAATTAACCGGCATTTTATCGACTGTCGATGACTTCTGGACAGTCTCCAGCGTGCAGAGTCCCAGAGTACAGCACGCGGTCGTGGGTACGGATGGCGATGTACCCCGGCCGTGCGATGACGCAGAGACGAGACCTGGGCCCGAAGTACCCATCCCCGTCTTCTATCATCACGTACCCATCTCCAGACTCTGGCCTACGTAGTACACACGCACTACTTTAGCTGCGAGTCATCCGCGCAGTACACAGAAGGCTATGTACTTTGTGCAATACATCATATCCCTTCCGGGCTAGTCCTGATGCTAAGTCTCATTCCATGGCAATTGCCGGCGGGCTTACGAACGAACGACGTGAGGTGGATGGGGGAAGTGGGCAGAAATATGAAGGGATACGGAGCTGTCGCTCGTTTAGCGCCCACTTTCCAAGGCAGCACGTTGCATGACGTCATGCCGTGAGTGGCCTAGACTTTTTCGTTCATCCCAAAACTTCAGCCGGTCCTTTTCGACCATCGCCAACTACGCTAACTTTTACGTTACCGCCAGCGCGAAATGCGAATAGTTACAACTTTACCGCAATCGTCGAGCGGATTAATGTGAAACAGTACGTAATGAACCAAGCCGCACGTCGGCACTTTGTCTGTTGGACGCTAGCCTAGCACTCAACTCGCCAGGAACTGTCCAGCCGCTGGATACTACCACGCTATGTACTATGTAGTAGCGTGCTGTCTACCAGATAGGGGAAATTGCCTTGGCGGTGCCTGCCTTGCGCCTAGTAAGCAATGTTCCACGAGTGTCAGGCCAAGATCAAAAATAAGATTAAAAAACACTGCTCCGCTTTCGCAGAATGCACGGTGCAGACCTCCTGACACGGTCCGCAAGAGACATACATACACCCTGCAGAGTGGGTGGCATTGCACAGTACGTATACCTCCTACCTACCAACCAGGACCCTATTGGTTCTGCGCGCTGCTGGCAGACACGCAGCATCAGCATAGGGTTGGGATGGTCCATAAGCAGCCTGGTTGAGGATGGAGCTTGAGCGAGGAGTCAGTTGAAACTTAAGTTAGCTGTCGTACGGCTGACTAGTACAATCCTGCAAACTGCACGACCTCCTGAATGATGCCCGCCCAGCAATTAAGCAGTGACACTCACTGCCTCTGAGCGTATACGACCTACGAGGTAACTAGCTCTACACCCCGCGGGGGGGCCATCCATCCCGTTGTCTTCCTCTTGTCCTGAAAGTGCATCCTCACCCGCAGATTCTACTGATCTCGTCAGCTATGAATAACTACTGTGAAGTCGGCCGATGTCTGGTTCTGGTACTGGCACGTTTTCATGCACACTTCCTTCGGCCGGTCCCTGTCAAGTTGGAACGAACTCATTCTTATTTTGCCATAGTGCGCGAGAACATACGTAGGTGGTGTGCCAATATCCAGGTGGCAAATTGCCATGAATTATCAAGATTTAATGCCGCTAATTAGCTCACCAACAATTTGATACCCCCGCCGTGTTTCGCTTAGAAGCAGAGCTCACAGACCAACAGGCGAGCTCTTGAAAATGAATTAAGAATAATTAAAGATACAAAATTAACATGCACCACGTAGATACTAAATAGCCAGTCTTGCACGAAAACACACAGGGATCGCCGACCTACTAGTACCAATCCAAGAGTCGGTGAAGTCGGCGTTCTTTCAATTGCCAGGGGTGTGGCCCTCAAAAAAGGCGATCAAAGAATGTCTCAGGCAAATTTCTGTCTAACAAAAAGTCTGCAGCTCTTTGATCACGTAATGAATTTGGGTTTCTTTATCGACTGCCTATGCAGGCCGCAAACGGGTGGCAAGCAGTGCTCGTCCATGGGTCGATATTCTCCCCGTCCAGAGCCGCCCCGTGGGCACCCATGGAGACGCACTGACAGGCAAGTCTATCTGCACGAAAGGCTGTGAAAAATCTGATATCGATATAGATCTTTAACCCAAGACGGCTAGCGGCGGTGGGCACATGTCAAAGGCTCCAAGCGGCGGCCAGCCAATCGCCGGCTGCCGTGGCTGCCCTCCAAATCCCCCTCCAGCTACGACGACTCCAGACTCTCTCCAGCTGTATCCGATGTATCCCCATAGCAGTCAACAGGATATAACCTTCCTATCCAGGCATATGCTACCAAAGCGACTCCATACAGGGGGCCCTCCCTTCCAGCGTATCGGATATAGATACATCTGAATCCTCGAGCCACTGTCCGCCACAGGGAAAAACCTTATAACGCCATACCGATCAGCCATTATGGGCCTGCTATAGCCTCCCAGCGCTGCTCGGCACCAGCTAATGCCACGCCATCACAAGCCTCCGCATGCGGTTTCACCTACTACGCTCCCTTAGTCGCCCGTTCAAAGGTCAAGTCATGCTCATCGCGTCAGCGTAGCGAAAGTACTGCTCTTTTGCATCGTACGCGTTGCTGGGGTCTAGACAATCTGATAAGTCGCTAAGAATGCAACTAGCAACTGGCGCCCACCCCCAAGACGTGCGCCCCCGGTCTAGGCTTGTTCGCGTTCCCTGTTTTACTTGGCTTTTTCCAGGGTTCGATATTATTGTCTTTCCTTGTTTTGTCGTGTCGAGTCGTGTCGTATTGTATCTCACTGGCCGTCGGCCAGTCAACCAGCGCGACTCAGTTGTCGCGGTGCTGACTTCCGCGGAGGATCAGTCGTTATCAGCGTCGTCCATGTCGAAACATGGCGGTCAACGGCGCTTCACATGGGGCGCGACGGGTGTTTCATGCTGAGCATGTCAAAGCGACCAATAACGGTCGGCGCCTGAATGCTCAGGCATACATCCCCCGTATAATGCTGACACAACGAGGATACAGCGCAGACCGTCCTGACCTCCCAACACCACACCTCCCCAGGATGGCACCCACCCTAGCACCCCGTATCCGAATATTCCTACCATGTTCTGCCCACTGTCGCAATGCGCACTGCGCACATTGATATGCCTCTGATCAGAGCTCGGTGGCTGCCGATTCACCCTTATCTGCGGGGCTGCACCCCTGCCATTGCCAACTCAACCAGTCCGCTCACTCACCAGTCCGAGCATCTGCAGACGGCGAGCCCCTTCTTTGTTGAATTTAAGAACCTTGGAAGCGCTTGCGCCGGTGCATACATAAAACATACTCCAATCGTTGACTCATGACTAGTTAATTGACCGACTGGTCGAGTTGGTCAACTACTGAGGGGGACTGTCAAATTTGGAATCAAGGGAGGGGTAGCTTTGGGGGCTGCGTGTGAGGTATCACATACCTTAAAATCCACTCTTTTCATGCGAGTCCGTTGCGCCATCCGACGCGAGTTTTTGCGGTAGGATCTTGAATTCTTTTGGCACTGCTCTTTGCCCCATGTCCTATGTCCTATGTCTCATTTTTACAAACAGTTTGATAGATGTCTACGAAACCCACCCCGGTCAGTATCTCCAACAGCTTCCTACTTGGGAACTATATCGGAACAGACTAAGCTTCTCCTCTGCTTTTCCAGCCGCCACACCCCAAAAGCACCAAAGCGCCGACCGATCGAGATGCTATGTACTTTGTTTAGCACAACCCCTCCTTTTTTTTCGCCTCCACCCCGAGTCAGTCCGGTACATAAATCTGAACAAAGCCCGCTCGCTCGGCCCTCAAGACTCCTCTCGACTCAACTCTAGATTCGCCGCACTGACGGCGTCGGTCCGGGTGTTCCTGGCCTTTAATCAATCCGACCCTCCTGTAAGAGCTTCACTTGCCCTTGGCAATAGCAACAGGGTCACTGCAGTGCGCAGCAGCAGATGAGCGGTCGTGGCAGTGGCAATGACAGTGTGGCATTGACGAGAGTGTCTGGCAAGCAGAGCACAGACAAATACTTTTTTATTATCGACAGGTAGGGATATGTTGTCTGCCACGTCCACCGTGAGTAATTCTTTTTGCCTCTTTATCGACCTAGGCCGATTATAGGAGTGGCTGTTATACAGTCATACGATCGTAGTCATCGTCGTTTCACCCGATTTGATTTTCTTATAATAGAGAATTGCCTTGCCACCGGCAACCGATTATGCAATCTGCATTTTCCAGACTTGCTATCAGCCGTTATGATAGTTTTAGATTTCCAACATACAGTTGTTCAGGGTCTTGTCAGCAGACGTAGATAAGTAACTAGATAGCTTGCTTTTCCGAGCATTTATCCGATCAATAATATTCATCTTTAAAGTTTACACTCCCCAGACCGACTTTTCGAACGCCCAGCCCTCCCCCTCGTCTACTGAATCCGGCCTTTCCATCGTTCATGGATGGTGGCACGCCCCAGTCCGAGGAAAAGCGGTTGTGCTACCCTCCTTGTCTGTGGCTTCGTTTTTTTCTGCGCTTTCTCGCTTTTCAATTTTTCTGCGCCCTCCCTCATTGCGCAAAAGTCAATTAATTTACACCCATGGCACTTGGATGAAAGAATGGGTTTGTCTTGACGGGGTTGTGTGCTCTTATTGGGCGGCGACAATGGATGGTGACACATATACTTGTCCACTCATGTCATCGCATGGCGTGGCATGTCATCATCTCACACCACATCTCTTAAAGATTATACATGGATGGCAAATTAGCTGCGCCAATATTTGTCTAGAGGCAGACGTCTGATCGAACGATGCGAAAACATCCCGTAACTTAATTGCTTTAATCTCGAAACTGTTATGGCCGTGCTCACCTTCGATACTTTCTACTCTTTATCCATTAGCTTGCCCTCTAGGGTAGATTCCCTGGACTGCGGGGGCATGATAGGCCCTACTTTTGGTTGAGCAGATATGCATTCGCCGCCTTTATCTCTCTCGGAAGTAACACAAGCGATTACTCGTTGACATCAGCAATAGTGATCTTCGCGTACGGGACGTAGATTAATGTCTAGTCTTGGTAGGTGATCTATCTGGCATGTCGGACAGCTCGTCGTTCATCATCCATGCCATAAGGGTTGCAGAATTGCCCGATTGGGGGTTCCTAGTTACCACCTGATGTCTGTGTCTCTACTTCTGATGTATGCCATGCTGGTATGACCATGCTTTTCTACAGAATCATGTTACAGTCATGGATATGATTAGATAGGCAATTACTCAAACGAGTGAAAGACAATGATCATGATTGAATTCATATTGAGGTGTTCATAATGTAGTCCAGTGCCTTTCTCCTCCAGCGAGTAAGGCGAGATCATAAAAGATAGATCACAAACTGGTGTCAACTTCACTATCAGTATCACTGCTGCTCCCATCGCTGCTCTCGTCTTCTTCGCCATCAGTTGCGATCTGCTCTCCCTCACGATCTGGCTTTGCCTCCTCGTCTTTATCATTTAGTAGAGCTACTTGAACGTCGTATTTGTCAACTTCATCGCCTTCCCCTGCGTTGATAGTTTTTCCTCCATAAGTTTTACGTTCTCCCTGTTCGTCGTTGTCGTTATCTTTACCTCCCTTCTCAGCATCGTCGTCGTATCCGTGGAAACTGCCATCATGACCGTCACCAACTCTCTGTCGTTTGCTCTCAGGAGTCTGTCCGCGAGCGATAGGTTTCCCGGCTGTCGAGGTACGGTAAGGAGATGAGTATACTGAAGTAGGAGCTGTATTCATCGTCCACACTGATGCAGGCGAGTGTGACCCGAACGACATGCTGCTCTCGTCTTCATGGGCACGCTTTTTGGTCTTCTTTGCCGTCTTGCCTCTGCCATCATCGGCAGCGTACGTGGTTCCATAAAGATAACCACCAGCCTCGAGTTCTGCCTCTGCCATTCGCTCAAATGCTTTACTTTCGTTCGCCACCTGCCGCTTTTCGATGAATTTATGTATCTCGTACAATGCCGACACCTCACTCCGGTTAAGCATCTGGGCGCGCGTCCCGTCGATCTTGCGAGCCCAGGCCTGGACCTGGAGCAATTTTCCACGCAGTTTGGTATCAGACGGGGATTCTTCGAGAAGAAAGTGTAGCCCCTCCACGGCCTTCTCAATACGGTCTTTCTGCTCTATTCTTTTTCGCTCAGAGCTGCTCATGAACACATTCGAGTTGAGGAGGGACAACCGGCCTCCCCCGGCGGTCTCTACTATGCGGCCATTGTAGTGTTGATTATCAGGTTGAGCTCTTGATAGAGACGTAGGAGGAAAACGGTACTCTTCCTCAGGACGACTGTATCTCCCGGGATAGTGCGATGGCTGCCTTTGATTCTCGAACGTAGGGTCGAGGTAATTCTGCAGGTTTTTAGGAGCGAATTGCGGATATCGAAGGTAGTTGGGTAGATGTTTTGCTTTGCTGCCCTTGGGCTTGTTTGAGAAAATGGCAATTTCGTCTTCATCGTCGCCACCGTTATGGCCGTCCGTACGCTCCTTTTCTCCATATTCACTCGGTTGGCCAAAGTTGCGCCTATGTTCGAATGACTCAGCAAGACCTTTGAAATCTGGTTTATGCGAGGCTGACGACGATAAAACTGCTTTTTGTGGGTTAGCATTCGTGTAATGCATTGATCAATCGAGCCGAACGATAGAATGTGTATTTTATAGAAATATAGACTCACGCTCAGGCTCGTCCTCAACCTGGCCATCCTTGTCTTCGAGGTCGTTGAACATAAGAAAGGTCTCAGGCGGAGGTTTGAAGAGGGCGGGTTTTCCGTTCAAAGACATTGAGATTATGTAAATGGGTTAATCACGTTAGTGCGCGATGGTTCAGCGTAGATGGCTCAGCGTAGATGTTTCAGCACAGATGGTTCAGCGTTGGTGGCTCGGCGTGAGATGGTTTTTCTGTGAGGTTGTATTTTTCAACTAGGGAGGCAGAGGTTTTGGCGTTTCAGGGTGCTGACATACTGAGGAGGGCTGAGGTCTGAAGTCTATGGCATTGTGAGATGGCAGGGTGAGATGATATGATGTAGCGTGCTAGTAAGCAAACACGAAATTGCTTAAAAGGTTGACATTGTCAATGACATCTTAGCAATATGAAATCAGGTAGTAACTCACTTGCACGATGACGATAGAATGAAAGCGGTGGTAGCCCTAAGTGACTGGTCACTGATTCTATGCAAGCGATCAAGAAAGATCTGAAGCTTTTTAGGGCAGGTTCCAAGCATCGCAGCGCAGATACAACCGTTGTTATTTTCAGGCAAATTGTGAGGCGGGATCAAGCCCTAACCAACCGCCAGTGCCCGTTGAAGTCAGTCCAGACCAAAACAACACGAAGGTAAGTAAACTACAAGATAAAGCAATGACTTCTTTTGTAATGCTAGCTTTCGATATGCATGAACCTAAGAGGTAAATGAAGCAATTACTGAGGCCAAGTTGAATGCTTCTGGCATACGCAGAAGCATTGAAGCAGTCGAAAAGTGCAAAGAGAACTTTCCAATGAGATTCGTGGATTCAACAACTTGAATTACCACGCCGGGCGAAGCCACTGATCTTGCGATAATCGTGCTATTAATTCATCCCAATCCGTTAATTCTTGCTAGTGTTTGGACAATCCATCCGAGGATAGGAATCGCGGCAAGTAGCCACCATGTCAAGAGACACAGAAGATCATCCAAACCAACAGCGCGAAAGATTCGCATCCACCAAGCCTTACACCATAGAGAGGCTTAGGAAGGCCCTCCTGATATTCGACAAACCTAAAACTAATTCCAAGAAGCGACGCCTTCCGCACAAGAATCTCGGGAAGTTCCTAAAGTCGGCTTATAACCTCCGCATTCGCCAGTCTTTCAACCTCCGCGATCGACAATCCCGAGATGCGAATGCAATGGAGATGGAGATACCGGATACCGATGACAACGACACAAATTACCACCCTAGGGACGAATCTTCAAGAAAAAAGAAGGAGGTTCGTGGGCGATCACCGTTGCCGTGGCCGCCGCTGTCGCCTCAGAGTTTAATTGTCAGGTTCCCTCTTTCATCGATAAAGGGCAAAACATTCTTGCACCGACTGGTACAGATCGATGCTTTTGCGGACTGGAATGGCGACGATATACTCATGACAACGCAGAACAGTAACGACCGTGGAGAATATTTACACATGCGACAGCCAGCCGAAGCAGTTGTTCGGAAGATTCGCACTGCATTCGCCCACCCCATTGACTGTGAGCTGGGAATTAAAAGCGGAATACCATGCGAGTTTTGTCGAGACTTTACCTTTGGCATGTTCGGTCTCGGGCAAAAAACGGTGGAAGTCATTGACTACGGGACTTTTTTCGAAGAAATTGATGGAGGACATCGGGAGGACGGCCACAATCAGACACGGATATGCAATATATGTTCACTCGAGCGGCTCCGCATTGTGAATTGCGCGGGCCATATAATATCAGCCCTACCAAACTTCAATCCGTGTACATTCAATTTTCAAGCGGCTTATAATAGTCTGAAGCTGTCGCCGGATAGCCGAGAAGAGCATAGACAAACTAATCCCTGGTGTTCATTGTGTATCAATCCGGCCTTTTTCCGATGCACTACTATCCATCCCATCGACATATTCGCCAAGGATGTTGATCCTGAGTCCTCAGAGGCTCAAGGATGTGGATTGTTCCTATGCGAGAACTGCAAAAGGCTGATGGATACGCACAATGATGTTGCCAGTGTCATCGAAGCTATTCCTAGGTCGGAGGGGGTGCGAGCTGATGCCGACTTCTTGGTGGTATCAAGCGATCTGAATCGCTATTTCTACGAGTGAGTCTGCTGCGTCTTCACCTTTGGGACTTCATCGCGTGTGCTTGAGCTCTGTATAAGATTAGATGAAATCGAAGATTATAATATGCACGTTCATACCTCTGCAGTGTATATGCAATATTATAACCAGGTCCGTTCTTCGTAGGCGAGAGGAAGAAAGTCGTGGTGGTGGTCGGAGATAAAGAGAGAACATGTGACAGCCAGCCCGCGCTTCCCTCATGACGTCGACTGCCGCCAGCTCCAACCTCGGCTTTCCATCTTCATTCCTGTCCGGCTTTGTTTGACGTGCTTCCATCGTCGACAATCGTATTTGTTTCGATGATCTAATCGCAGGTCAGTCGCACACTGATATCCAGTCATTGCCCGAATCCGTTACCGCAGAGAGAATGTCACTTGCTGAAGCTCAAGTGGAATCCTACTCGGCCACTAGGTAGTGAGGAGCAAGCTTCCATCTCGGTGCACGATTATCCCAAACACCTACAGACCTCTCAATTTATATTTATTCAAACATAGCCTGGCAACTGTTTTCATTTTTTGACCATGACAGACGATGACAAATCCATATACGAGGCGAAGCTTGTACGTGATAATACCCACACTTGCCCTCTCCAACTAACTTCTCTGCTACAATAGGATGCCTTCGCCTTATATCATAAATATGAATACCCCGAACATCCCAAGGACAATGTCGATTGGAAAACTGCTGCTCTGCGTGGCCCGGCGCTCCCAGTATTGGGACACGCAGTGGCAGGCGCCGCGGGCTCGGCAGTGTCAAATATTGCGACATATCCGTTGAAGTTGATTGTCACTAGGCTGCAGATGAAAAAGCTAGCCGCGCGTGAGAAACAATCCACTGACACTAAAGATCAGCGCAGCGTTGGACGAGCAGGGTATGCTAGTATCGTGGATGCGGCACAGAAGATTTATAACCAAGAAGGTGGTCTAAAGGGATTTTTCACTGGCGTACGGGACGACACGTGGAAAACAATAGCAGATTCCTTCCTGTTTTTCCTCGCGTACACAATCTTACGACAGCGCAGACTCAACTCGAAAATGAAGGCCAGCGGGAAGAAACTTGCTGTCTTACCGATCCTTGACGAATTGGCCATCGGCGTACTCGCAGGGGCCTTCTCAAAGTTGTGGACAACACCCTTGGCCAACATAGTGACTAGAAAACAAACAGCAGCCCCTACGGATCAGTCGGATTCACTATCTACGAGGAAAGTCGCAGAACAGATCAAGGCCGAGAAAGGAATACTTGGGTTCTGGGCTGGATACTCCGAGAGCTTGGTCTTGACCCTGAATCCATCTATCACATTCTTTTTGAATGAATTCTTGAAATATCTACTTCTTCCACGTCACAGGCGACAGAGCCCCCCAGCCACAGTGACATTTTTACTAGCAGCCATCAGCAAGGCAGTCGCTTCTGCCCTTACGTACCCCGTCTCGCTAGCCAAGACACGAGTGCAAGCGGACTCTTCTCGGGGTGAAGACAATAAAAAAGGCAGTCCTTCCAAAGCCTTTGCATTCAGCCTGTTCACAAGTCTGCAAACCACAGTTGCGGAAGAAGGCTTTGGCGCATTGTACGACGGTCTGTTTGGCGAGGTCCTCAAGGGATTCCTCTCTCACGGGATTACAATGTTGACAAAGGATGCCGTGTACTCTACCATCGTACATACTTACTATGCGTTACTCATCTTGACGAGAAAGTACCCAAGTCCTGATGAGCTTATCGTCCGCGCACGTCTACAAGCGGAGGAATATGCAGAGGTTGCTCGCGAAGGCGCCAAAGATGCAGTCGAGAAGGTGAAAGATGGCGTCTCGTCGGTTACAAGTACAAATGCGTCCGTTGATATGTCGTCTCTTGCGCCGCCAGAATATTCTCCGTTCGAAGATACGCATGAATTGGCAGAAATAGTCCACGATTATGTTGAAGATGACGCTGCCGAATGGCGCAATCTGTACCATTGGTTCTGGAGTCGCATGAAAGGTTGATCCATCTCTATGTAAGTTGATGAGTGACGAATGGTGTCTATGTCGCTAGGAGCAATATCTTTTGGTATTTCAAACTATGTATATGGTAGTATAAGTAGCATAAATGAATTCACAGCTCTTAGTGTTGATACTTAAGCCAACCCCGCAGTAGTGCTGCCTGTAGGTGATAACAGGTGGGTCTCGCATGACGTTCCGAGGAGGCCCGCCTGGGGAATTCCTCCCACCAGAGCTCCCCTGCTGGCACCCAACATCCCCAGCTCTAGTCTGTTCATGAATGGTGAATGGCGATCCCCGCAAAAATATTTCCATCTTGTTCATCGGCTCTCTATTATGGAATGGCATCCGTCGTCGTTCTTCCGAACGGACGTCGTTCCCGAAAACCCGTTTGCGATATTGATATTAAATCAACCCATCAATGAGAATGCCTTTGATGCCGTGAGGAGACATGGTATGCTATGAATAACTTCTGTGTTTTTTCTTCTTCTTTTATTTTTGGAAACACATCCAATTGTGAATATCTATCGCGGGAAATGGCTGCCGATCGCGTTGAATGATGTACCCCGCGCGAACTTTTTACGCGCCAGCCTCACGTGCCTTGTTGAATTGTCTCGTTGACGTTGAGGAAGAAGGCGTCATGAAAATGCGCATGAACAACACCTTACTAATTATCTCAACGTGTTTGCAGCATGCTATATTCTCCTTGCTGACGGTGGTGCGAACCGGTATTATGATTTGATGAAATCCCGCTCTCTTGAAAGCACAGATGTACGTCCACTACATGCATCCTCAATATTCCAATCTGATCAAGTCTTGTAGAGGCAAAGCTATTGACACATGATAGCTCCCCTCTTGCATCCTCGGCGACCTCGACTCGATCCGACCTCACGTTCGAGCGCACTACTCATCGCACAAGATTCCCATCTTACACGACCCAGACCAATACTCGACCGACTTTATGAAATGCACTCGGTTCCTGCGCGCACATTCCCACGCAATCATATCGCAGGAGAACCCGACTGTGACATATGATAACCATGATTTATATATGACATCTTCTACACGGCCATCTTCGAATATGGCCGAGCGGAGAAAGTCGCAACAACTGGACATTGTTGTATTAGGGGGCTTGGGGGGTAGGGTCGACCAGGGGTTTTCTCAAGTCCATCATCTATATGTTGCTCACCAAGAGAAGTATGATAAACGAACGGCACTACCAGAAGGTGGGGACTTATACCTCCTCTCCGAGGAGAGCTTGACATTCATACTTCCCCCAGGCAAGAATGTTATCCACACACCCTTTACGCATCGCCCGGAAGAGGTTTCTCAACATCACAGCAAACCTCCGGACGAAGATAAGGAGGTTTCCTCAGAGTCAAAGTGGATTTTGTCTGAAAACGTGGGCATCATTCCCTTATCTGGGCCAACCGTCGTCTCGCTACGTGGTTTTGAATGGGATGTCACCGACTGGCGAACGGAGATAGGCGGGCAATTATCAACTAGCAATCATATCCGTGCGGATCAGATCGAGGTCAATGTGGACGAAACAAAGAACAGAGCGGTGTTGTTTACGGTGGAGTTGGCCGAGAAGTTTAAGAAATATCCGTCAGCCCAGGGTTGAAATGCGGTGTAGGGGTGACATATATACCTAAGTCCTTTAATTTTGCTAATAATTATAATAAAATACATCGCCTGAATAGTCTCTCGCAACCTCCTCCGGCAGTACTAGTTCTTCTATACTTTTCCGACAGTAAATAGGCCCGCAAAAAGCTTCTGCAGCTTACCTAGCTAGGAAAGTTCGATCATGTTCTCAGCAGTAACATTCCCTGATTACTTGGTCGCCAGTCCAAAATCAAATGTAAGCGGTAGAAGCTATCCTATGCCCAACAGTACTCAGGTAGCTGTAGTTTGATCATGTGAATATAAACATCTAAATTGGTTGCCATTTTCGATGTATTCGACGCTTTTGATTTCAACTTTTGGTTGCTTTTTTCCATCTAGATACATTCTATTTCAAACTTGATCAGCCTTTACTTTGCCTTCTCAGTCACGGTGAAAGAGTAGACAGGCTGCATATCGTTCTGGACAGTGTACAAGTCACCACCATCATATTGCATGTTGCGCAAGTAGTATTCAAAGACCAACTCCTTCGAGTTGATGTCCAAGGTAACGAAGCCGTTAGCAGCACCCTCGGAGTTGGCACCGAGGAATTGGACGTAGGACCCAAGAGCTACTCCATTGTTGCAGTCGCCAGCCTGGGGGAAGCCTGCAGCTCCCGAGAGAACAAAGTTGGTGTTATTGCCAACATAGTGCGCGGCACAGTGGTCGTGACCGTTGAGCACGACGCCGTTGTGTTGCTCGACAACGGAAATCAGAGGCCACAGCTCGGTGTAGTTGGCGCTTGACGACAAGAGGGGATGATGCAGCTGTAAGAACTTCCAGTCGGCCTTGGAGTTGGCAAAGGCCTGAGTGAGAAAGTCGACTTGGGTCTGAGTGTCCTTGTAGCATCCGATGGTGTAGTTGGTGTTGTACACGGAGCTGTCCTCTTGGTATTTCTCAATGAAGCAGTCGGAGTCGACGACTACAAAGGTAGCTGTCCAGTCCTGGCCGGTGATGTCATAGGTATAGTAAGGCAGGCCTTCGGTGCCAAAGTACCATCGGTCGTCGTACAGAGGTGCCAGCTTGGTTTCGAAGTCAACGCCGGCTTGGCCATGGACCACATCGTGGTTTCCGAGACATTGGTACCATGGTCGATTCTCATAGATGCCCTGAGCATACATGTTGACCCACGCCTGTTGGAAACGGTTGATTCCAGTGGTGGTGAAATCAACACCGCTATCATAAAAGTTGTCGCCCACGGAGACAAAGGCCGAGCAGTTCTTCATGGAGCAGATCTGGCCAATGTAGCTAGAAGTAGCGGCTGGAATGAACCGTTAGGACGAGCGTTTGATATTTGCAATGGCGATATGAAAGGCTGGGAGGTTCAATGCTTACTTTGAAGGGCAGTGGCATTCTTGACATAAGTCCTGTCACCCTGGTCACAGTCATTCTGGACTTCCCGAGGGAGAGTGATGTTGTTTTCTGTAAAGACAGGCATCACCTCATTGCAGAAGTACTCGTTTGCAGGGTCCCAACCGGTCCAGCCAAAGTCTATTTCTCGTCAGTATTGTCATAAGTCAGGCTAAATACGAGCTTATTCTTCAGCTATCTTACGTACCTCCGAGAATACCGAGAGTCAATGTCTGCAATCCCTTTGCAGCAGTGACAGGTCCCTGGCCTTTCTGGGGTTTGGCAGAGGCTACACCGACCAGAGCGCCAGCCAGAAGAGCGGAGCGGAGCAAGACAGACATCATGGTTGCGAGCAGGACTATGGCAATTGATCAAGAAGCGGCAATCGAGTGAACCCCTCCTCTTGTCTAATCGGGGCACACCATGGCTTTTATCCCTTCCACATGGTATCACTCCCACACGGGAGAAGCGAGGAACAACAGACAGACCGAGAACGAAAGAAGCAACTCGATCATCGTTCCGGCAGGTGCCTGAACGACACAAGATCATTCGCCCATCGAGACGAAAATTTTATGAACCGTCCGGGCTTTATCGGCCTTCATCTCCGCTTTGAGCCACCTCTGCAGTGCCTGCCACCGTGCGCACGCGATAGCCAGAGGTAAGCAAGCATCGCAGCAGGATATTCTGATTAGAAGAGGGGAATAAACTGGAAAGCAGCGAGGCGCGAGCCCCGGACTAAGCTCAGCATCGCAATGATCTGACCAGGGCCCAAAAGCTTGTCTTAATTACCAGGCCAATCAGTGCAGAGTCTTTACTAACGGCGTCCTGTTGTGTGGGCTGGTGTTGCGATGTCTCGAAAAGTCTCGAATGTTTGTAGATGCTGAGCCCACGTGCCGGCGGTAGCGGGCCGCCATGCGTGCCGCCAACGGGGTCAAGGCGTCGTGGAGACAGGCCCGGTCTATAGCCTCACCTATGGCTGCGTTCGTATTCGGTGCAATATGATGCATGGAACATTCTACATCGATCGCGCATATCGCGGCTTGATATGATTCCCCCCCGGTACGGGCACTTATACCGGCCGAGTAATAATAGTAGCTGGAGTGAATCGCAACAAGAACAATACCATTAGATTTCGAATCATAAATCTCGGAATATAAAAAGGAGGGGAAGAAACAATGTGCACGAACAAAAGCGAAGGGATATCCGATTGAAAAGCAAGTCATACAACAAAAGACATAAACATGAACATCAAACATTGACATAGCCAACACTAAACCAAAAACAAAACATCAAACAGGTACAACTAAGAAGAGGGAGGAACGAGTTTCTAACACCAGCAGTATCAATCAACTCAGAACCTCAGACCAAACACAAAACTGGCTTGACTCAACAAACCAGAGGATCAAGAAAAAGAATCCCCATACCATACCGCCCATTCAAACTCCGCATTCATTATTTATATGCATGGCATTGTTTTCATTTCTCAGTCCAGCCATTTCTTCAACTTCACTGTCATCTGGCGACCAAGGACAGGAAATGAAAGAAGAGGGGAATCGAGAAAGAAAAGGAATTCAGAAGTTCCCAAGCGCCTAGAAAAGAGAACTGAGGAAGAACAAAAACATAAATCAAAATGGAGAGCAACAAATATGTAACCAAACCAACGTTTCAACCAAACGTTTTTTTAGAGGCCGCGAACCCCAGACCAAATCTTCAAACACGAGAACCATGGTGGGTTAGATCACGTTTTGATAAAACGGTAGGCATCAATCCAACCCCAGATAATATAGGCTTGCTATTATATAGGCTTGCGACGGACGCTTCACTTCCGCAAAACAGCCTCGTACAGACTGGTGAGTATACCAATAGCAGATCCAGTCACAAGACCGGGCCATTGCCCGGGAATCGATACATTCACTCGCTCCACTGCAAAGTGGCTGAAGGTACTCCAGAAGGTGAAGTGGTTTGCATACACAAAATACGCAATCAAGGCCTTGGCGATGTTGTACACCAACGGGTCAAAGGTGGCCAATTCAGGCGCGACAGAAGAAGCGCGGCGAGTGTTGTGCGAGTGGCTGGACTGCGCATGCAAACTCAAATTGAAAAAGTACGCAAAGGTCAATGGCAGAGCCAAGCTGGTCAGCGCCCAGAGCAAGAACGGCGCCCAGAAGTTACCAGTGATGAGAACGAAAAAGTCGGGGATCTTGACAGAGATTTCCGGCGTCGACACAGTATCAACGGCGGGGACAGTAGTCAGGTAGCGCAATGGAATCAACTCGCGGAACAATCCGATCAGTTCCAGGATAACGATAATAGTTTCAATCGATTTGACGCTGCTCAGCGCAGTGCGCAAAGCGTCAGAGCGCTCTGAGATGCCCGACTTGGTCCACGCGTCAGACACCTTCTCGCGCACAAGAGTGGTCTGGCGATCAATGGCATCAGTAACAACAGCGGGCGACGGCGGCAATGACGCGGCGAACGACAATGGCGATCGCGCGGGAGTGCGCGCGGCAACTGCAGTTGACGAGGGGGTCTTTTCAGACTCGGTTTCATCACTATCCTTCTTGTCAGTATACAATGGCCCACCAGGGGAAAAAACGCGCGACGCGTCAAAACTCGAGATCTATACGCACGCTTCAGTAGAGGCCTTGCGACGACTACGCGACACGGGTTTCTTCTCCTCGGAAGCAAGCGCAGACGACTCAGACTTTGGCTCTTTCTTCACCGGCGACGAGACGCGCGCGGGTTGAGACAAACGCTTATAGTAGTCGGCAAGGCGCTTCTCGCCGGAGAAGATGGTGCTGTTGGCGCGCAAATGACTATCCAAGGCGGTTTCGAGGTCGGCCTTTTTCAAGTCGGCATAGCTGTATGCAGATGAATATATTAGATGCTAGTACAGAGATACACATTTCCGAGGAAAGACACGCACTCTTTCAAATCAGATACTTCGGCGAGTTCGGTCAGCTCGCTCTTGCGCAGACCGCGCAGGTAGGGTCCAGTGGAAGACATGGTGTGGTGGTGATAGCAGAGAAGTACACGGATCTAGATCGCGTTGACCATGCGACGTCAAATTGAGGATAATAATCGAGGCTTTGGTTTTGTCTGGTGTGGGAATACCGAGAGTCTAGGGGGGCGGTTGTATGGGCGAGGGTGGTGTAGTTGGGGGGTGGATGATATTCGGTGGCGGGAAGAAGCAGCAGAGCTCGTGGGGCTTGTTTACATGCGCCGCCTTAGCGTGTTTTGCTCCCAGCCACCCCGGCTGCCTGAGGCATTCCAGCATCTGTAGTAAGCATGCAGATCATCATCACTAGAGTACTGCACGTCTACCCTCTTGCAGCTGTCTTCATGGCTATGCACAGGAGATCTCTATTATCCTCATCAACCCTCGAGAGTAGGTAAATATATAAATACATGGGAGCGCATCTAACTATACAAGCAAATACGATGGTCTATACGCATGCCAAACCACTACCAGAAAAACGCCGAAACATGCCTCATACCATACGCCAAGCACAGGGTATGTATATGTATATTATGTGCTGCCCAAGAAGGGACAGCCGCAAGCGCAGACAATAGCCAAATTTATATGACTGGCGCCGTCTCTTCTGCGCTACTTTGCATGGTCTCCAACTTCTTTAGCAAATACTGGTACATAACCAGCATCGTTCCGCTCTGAACACTGGTCCAGACAGCTCGTGGCCCGACGCCACGGAACCAGCCTCCCAGCCCTTCAGTCTGGTATATGAGTCGCAACCCTGTGACGACCGAAGACGTGTGCAACGCGGGGGCTCCGGGCTGAGGCGTCGACGTTGATGGGGAGGATGTAGATATCAGTCGTGAATAGGTTTTGGACGATGACGAGGATGGCGTTGCTGTAGCTTTTGTATGTAGTTGATGATGCTGTGTCGGCGAGCGACTATCCTTCTTCGATTTGTGATGCTCCACTGTCATCTGCGGCTGCGACGATTTGCCAGCAGCAGACAACGCCTCGGGATTCCGCTGCGTCTGAATTCTCGTCTTGACAACATCCAACGGACATGTCAACACCCCCGCCATACCACCAGCCGTGGTCGCCGTAAGAATCTCAAGCGGTAATCCAATATCTCGCGTGCCAGCCCACCTCTTCGCCCACACCTGTTCCTGCTCGTAAAAAGCGAATTGTAACGCTGAAAATGGCAAGTCCCGGAATATGGTAGCTTTGTACCCTGAAAACATAGCCCCGAACCCTTCTGTCCGGACGATTGTGCGAAATGCATCTGTCGTGCCGCGGTAGTTGTATCCCGACTTGGTAAACGGATTGTTATAGCGCCCTTGTAGTTGTAATCGTGTTTTAAGCACCTCTGATGGTACGTAGACTACCGAGGCAGCCAGATCGGCAACAAAGCCTGTTCCCCTTGGTCAGCGCCTGGTTTCGACTACTCGTCCGGATCCATAAAGCGCGGGAGAGAGAAAAGGGAACTCACCAGCAGAAAGATATGACAGCGTTGGATTAATCCCCCGATCGATCATATGTCTCTTCGCCCATTCATACGTCCCAAAAAAGATGACCGTCCCCGGAAACGAGCCCATCAACGCGGGGCTTACACCACTATAAAGACCGCGCCGGAACCCTTCTTCTCGGAAGATTTTCAATAGCGACGCTGACGTTGAGCCATATCTCGGCGGGAAGTGAGGGTCGCCTTGTTGCCTAGTCTTGACAGTGTCGAGCGAGTGCATGAGCATGTCACCGGACGAGCCACCAATGCCACCCGCCAGCATTGACTTTGAGATGGTTAGCGGACAAAAAATAAACAGCGACTGCGTTTAGAAAACTAAACAGCCTCTTCAAAGAGCAGACGGCGAGTCAGAAAAGCATACATGAATATATGGCGGCCGTCCCTCATATTCGTAATCGTCTTCAATCTTCACTGCGGACTCGGACAATTCCATTGTGCGCGATCCTGGTGTATTATTCACAATCCGACTAAGTATTTGCTGAGCTCCAGTGTCCTCTGCATGATTTACTTTCGATGATGCATCATAGCGACGATCGGGGTGGTACAGGGATGGTGATGACGACGGTTGTTGGAGAGAGGGATCATTCGAGGTCGCCGCGGGTCTGTAAATGTCCGAGGGTTTCGAGTGGGAGTCGAGGCTCATGACAGTCTCTTCGTGAGTACCCCTGCTATGCACTGTTTTCTCTCCGTGGTCTCTCGATGCTCGAAACGCTGCGTATCAAATTCTGATGGATACCGTGCGGAACCGACGGGGGAAGGAACCGAAGAGTCGCAAATGGATTTGAAAAACGAAAGAAGGCGAAGGAAACAAAAGAAACAAAGAAAAAGAAGTATTACTCACGCTCTAATCATAGCAATAGAACGAAAAGATGAGAAGAAAGAAGGTGGCAATCAAAAGGGTTACTCAGTCAATTGCGTTTTGCACGCGATCGCTCACTGCTAGACGACTTTTTTTCGGTGTTGACTGCGGCCAATGGTTTTCTCCGAAACGGCCGGACCCGCCAAGAAATTCAGGGCCAGCACTCAGAGCCGTGAATACAACATCTAAATAAATACTAACATTCTCGGAATACTATTGCACACTACCCGATTTTGAATTGGTGTATGGAGAAGATAGAGCTGGTTTTTTTATCCGTCTCAAAATAAGCTGAGCATGTATATAAGAAAAAATGAGCCACGCAATGGGTGGTTGGTTAAGTATCATTGACCGAGAACCGTCTACACCCGCCCTGTACAACACAACACATACTGCAACGCAAAGGTATTGACAAAACGCAATGACAATATAGCTTGCAAGAAGAAAAGAAGAATAAAGCAATTTCACACAACATTTAAGCAATAAAAGAAAGAGAAGGAAAGTTCATCTGACGGAAAAAGGTCATACCTTGACGCCAGAAAAGCCAAACTGATCGTACGCAACCGTGCTACAAGTTAAGGAAATATGACCTCCCTCGCAAACTGGTACCTTCAAAAACTCTAAGAATACGTTAGAGCCTGCAATACTTGCAAGCCTTTTCACCTTCTCGTCCGCCCTGCCTGAACACATCCCCTCGTGCAGAGCTCTTCAGCCACATCGCTCACCTTGAGATGCAGCCTTGAAACTCAATCATTTCGCCGTCATAGATGCAGTCGTTACAAGCGTTACCGGTGGCAGACTGCCATTTGTACAACACCGCATTTATACTTCACATAATGTATGGTGTATTGATGTTGCACTGCAGTCAACCTCACCCCCAAGCCCAACACATTTACTGAGGCTTCTTACCCGCGGCCGGTGCACCACCGCCGCCGATATAACGTTTGATGTCAGAAGCTTGGTACACTTGGTTGGTAACACCCTTGAAAGCTTCCCAACCCTGACGGACCTGGGGAGGGGTGTTCTGGTGAGAGACCAAAGTATCGACGCGGGCAGTGAACCGAGCCACGGCGCTCTGGACGAAAGAGCTCTGAGAGTAGCGAGCCCGGAAGAATGCCAGGTAGACCACCAACAGAACCCAGGCGCCCTTGGAGAAGGTCAATGCGGAGAGAATGAGGCGGAAGAGAAGCCCAAGCTCAAGCGATGCGACGAGATACATGCTGGAGTCGTAGTATTGCTTGACAAACTTGCCAATACTCTCAGCCAACGGCGACTGTTTGGCAGCCGGGCGTGAGCCACTGGGAGAAGCCGGCCCAGCATTGCCTTGAGGGGGTGGTTGCAGGGTAGGAAGCAAGTATGTACGAGTGTAAGTGGCCACGTGGAAGATGGAGTAGACGCTGAAGGGCAACAGAGCCAGAGGAACTTGGCGAGAATAGAGCCAGATAAGGGCCATGCCTGGAAAGGTCAAGTAAGCATGGAACTGGAGGAAGATGCTCGCAAAATATCATGAACAAATATGGCCTTACCCAGGTATTGGACATTCTCATCACTCAGCAATTTGAACGCGATCTGCACTGGAGAGCCAGACAGCTTTCCCCGAGCAATATACTGCTTATATACCACGATTCCATATGTAGCCGCGGCGGAGACGAAGGCTAGGCGGTATGAAATCATGGCCCAGCGCGAGTAATAGTTGAAGAAGATATAGGACAATCCATATCGGAAGACGGAAAGTAGGAGGGTCAGATGTCTAATGAGCACGTCAGCTTACTTAATGTTTCTTCTCTTTTCGTCTTTTTTATGTGTATTGCAGCACTGGGTTTGCGGCTCGACGTGTGGCGGCGACTAGCCGGCTAATCCGCCGAGGATGATGGTGCGGTGAGGCTTCTTTCACATACCCTACAAACCAACCGAATCTATTCCAAAGGTGAGCTGGTCAGTACACTATCGCGCAAAAGAGCAAATTTTCCAGTGGGAGTAGCGAACATACTGTAAAGTCTGGGCCAGCAACCTGATTCTCTCGCTCAAAGGCAAGGTGGCCGGAGGTGGAGGAGCCATGGCGGATCAGAAGCGGCTGAGAAGAGAGGATAGTATAGTATAAATGAACACAAACGAGTGCTGATGGAAAGAAGGGGACGTGTTCCTCTGCTGGTAGGTGCTAGGTGCTGGGTGCTGGCCCTGTCTGAGAAGAGAAGAGCTGGGCTTGGGAGAGGAGCGAGGTGGTTGTTGTACGGGCAATTGTGCGCTGTGGGAGGCTGGCTTGCTTTGGGGAAGGTGACGAGGTGGTTCCCGCCAGATAAGCTGCTGATTGGCCGGCGCCTGCCTCGGCGTGGTCAGTGCACGCCCGCTTCCGATGCTGCCATGACGTCCTTCTACGCATTGATATACTACGACTATACACATAGATATTCATGGCTTAATACTGGTGCTACTGTTGACACAAAGGTATTCAACCATTTTATTGAGCTCCTAAACACAGCAAGCAAACAATACACACGAGAAAGAAAAAGACGGCACAAAAGGAGGTATACAGGCCAAGAAGGTACACGAAAAGAAGCGCAGAAGCAGACCAGGTGGCCAGGTCGTCAGAAACAAGAAACACAAAGATTGTAGAAGCTTGCCTGCAGAGCAGCCAGCCCTCTCCAATACAAAGAGACACCCGCACAGAATGTCGCCCCGGCAATGCCGATATTAGGATCTTCCTTTTTAAGATGAGGAGAAAAGAAAGCGGAGAAGGAGAGGAAGAAAGACAATTCTTTTCTCGGTTGGCCCGATATCAAACAGTCATTAATGGAAACTAGTAGGTGAAAATAGGAGAAGTCAAAGAGCGTAAATGCCAGAGAACAAGAAGAGGGGGGGCGAAAAGAGAAAGGAAAAGAGCAGAACGAGTGAGCGATTAATTCAATAGACAGCGGGAAAGAGTACAGTTTCCGTGGCCAGCTTCCTCCGTAAGAATAACCCACACCATTAACTAGGTCGTCGCATTTGGGGGATGGTAGCTTCCCTGGCTGGAGAGCGTCTAGCGAAGCGAGAAGCCCTTCCGCTTGCTCTCCTTTTCGAGAGGCCGTCCACTCTCGAGACGGGACTTCTTCTCTTCTAGATCCTGCCTCTGTCGTTCCAGTTGCTCTTTCATCTCCCGATGGCGGGCATATAACTCGTCTTCGCTCTGCTTCAGCTTGCTCTCCTTTTCGCGGACCTTCTGTTCGAACACCATCTTCATTTCGGCTTCCATCTTGGATAGCTTCTGCTCGTGCAGGGCACGCTCCTCCTCCTGCTTGACCGCAGGGTTGACCTCCTTGAAGACGCTTGGGTCTTGAGCAACACCCATTTGAGTGAGCTTGTCGGAGCGGTAGTTCTCGTACAACATGTTGTTAGTGTGTTCCTTGAGCTCTTCCATGTGTGTACGGATAAGCATCTGGCGCAGCTTAACAAAGTCGCAGTGTTCCTCGTTGTCGACTTCGATGACGCCCCATGGGTAACGACGACCACGGACCTTGCGGCCATCGGGGCTGGTGACTTCAGCGTTGGCACCAACAACAGCGAAGGGGACCTTGGACATGATCTCCTGGTTCTCCGCAATAGTCTCCTCATCATCGAGCTCGTAGCGAGGGCCTTCGAATATTTGAATGGAGTGGTACTGGATATCCGCAAGGATCTAATTTGCATGAAAGTCAGTATATAGACTTGATAGAGATCAGTAAAAGGGTATAGCCATACTCTCTGTTTGAATAGAGCAATCTCCTCATCGGTAAGAGTATCGGCCTTAGCGATGACCGGAATCAAGTTGACCTTGGTGTGCAGGCGGCGCATCACCTCAATATCCAGGGGCTTCAGGGAGTGGCCGGTGGGCTGGATGAAGTAGACGCAAGCATGGACGCGGTTGTCAACGATGTTCATACGGTTAACCTTGTTTTCGGCTTCAAGGTAGGCGTCAAATCGTTGCTCAATGTTTTCGACAATGGGTCTCCATGAGTCGTCGTTGTTGACAAAGTCACCGAATCCCGGGGTGTCAACGACAGTCAAGCGAAGACGGACGCCGTTCTCCTCAATATCAGCGCTGATTGACTGAATAGAGACGGTCTTGGGGATGATATCGTGGCTAGGACCCTTGCGTTCCTTGGGTGGGTAAAGGGAGGTGTTGAACAAGGTGTTGATCAATGTCGATTTTCCGAGACCAGATTCACCTAAAACCAGCAGCGGGTTATTTCTGTTGTTTGTCTTCTCCGTCTGCTTAATCTCAACTTACCGACAACCATGACATTAAAATTGAATCCCTTGCGAACACTCTTACGGTGCCACTGATTGGGGAGATTGGCAAATCCGACGTATCCGGTCAATTTACGGCGAACAACATTGCGCATGTCCGTCGCAGCAAGGGCGGCTGCTTTGGGATCTTTGGAGCTCACGGTCTGAGCATTGCTTGCACCTCCCATTGGGTTGCTTCGCTCGACGAATGGTGATGTAGCCTTGCTGGAATTGCTGGGGATGGGAGAGGTGGGCTTTTCGCCGGGCGCAACAGCGGAGCCATTGGCTGCTGTGGTTGCTAGATCCCAGTCAGTATACTCAAATCGTTCCATGTCACTCTCGTCAGATAGTAAAGATGGAGAAGGAAGTGAAGGCGCCGAGAACTGGGACTGGGACTGGGACTGGGAGCTCGATGATGTGCTATAGTAGAGGTTGTTGACATCGGATCTCGTCAGGCGGATGCTTTTTCCTTCCAAGCTGGAGCGGTACTTGACCCCCACGACGCGATATCTGGAACCCGACATTGTTGCCGCCAATCACACCGCAGAACCTTGTTTGGCGATATTCACGGCGAAACCGACCAGCAACCAGCCCCTGAGTCCTCGGATTCGGCTATTGTAGCAGGAGTGGGAGTGGGAGCAGGGCGAGCGTGGATGGAAAGGAGACGCAATTCAGGCTTACCCATTGTTGCAGGAGAAAAGACTCAAGTCTTGGAAACGAGCGTCGAGAACGAGGGCGAGGAGGAGGGCCTTCCGTTGCAGTGTCAGCGTGTTTGCTTGTGTTGGCAGAGCATCCGAGGCAGGCGCGGGCCAGACAGCATCAAACAGTAATCTCTCAATTTTTGCCTTTCACCATTCATGATCACTGCCGATAAAAATAATGCTTCGACGCTCTCGGGCGGTGGAGAAGAAAGAAAGGGTGGCTATGGAGCTCGAGTTAGACGTACCGTGGAAACTTCCCAGTCAGGGGAGTAAGACAAAGAACAACAGCCCAAAAAAACACCTGCAGAAAAGCGACGGGGATGCCGACAATTGCAATCCTGAAGAGCCCTGGGGGTTGAGCAACACTCGATCAGGGAACTGGGCTGGCAGGAATAGACGAATAGATGAAATAGAAATGAAGAGGCTCGGGGGGGCAGAATGAGAGGGAGAGACAGCACAACTCAGGAGAGTCTGGCAACAAATCAACTTTCTGGAGAGAGAAAGGGGGCTTGCCGCGGCCTAGTGCGCGGCGTCGGCCAATCACCCGGGGGGGGGGCTGCACCAGATCACGGGACTTTCAAATTACCACGGTTTATTAGTAGTCACGGCTCTTCACACAAGGACTACAACTCACGCGCGTTTATGAGTATGACGGCCTGGACATTCCGCTCACACATTGTATTCACTCCCTCCATGACGACAAGCCGCGCTGCGAGAATACTGCCCCTAGTGACGGGGACTCAGTCTCGGCCAGTCCTCCGGGAAGCTACAAGCTGCGAGAAGCCACCGTGAAGACGCAGTGCGATATCGTGCGACCGCGAGATGCAGTCTATATCCAATGATTAATAGCCAGCGCCATGCTGAGTGACTGCAGTGACAGTTCTGTTCTTCTACACAATAGCACTTGGCGCTATGCCGGCCTGGAGTACTGGATTGAGATGCACTCTTTTCCCACCGTCATCGTTGGCTGGTGCATATTCTCCGCCTTGACCATCACCAGAGACATATGGCTTGACTAGAAGCATAGCTGCATGGACGATCGATGTCAGCGGAAGTCATGGCTGAGACCCCCGGGCACCTATGCCTGCAACCAGACCGTTCGGGTCCATACAGGCGGGAGCTTGCATGGCCTAAGCAGCCAATCAGTCAACAACCACCCCAACGGCTTAAGACTGTGGCAGTGGGCAATTGTAGCTTAGACGAGAGCCACCATTTAGATACGTAGGCCTTTCATTGTTCCCTGGATCGCATCGACCATCCTTACACTTTTTCTATATCTCAATCTAGCCTTGGGTTCGAGACGGGTTACACTAGCACGGGTCAGCCTTAAAACGTTGGAATGGTGCCTGTGCTGTGCGCCAGCGCCCTCTGTTGCACCAAGCAATTAACAGGATTCTCCTGGCGATGTCTGCGTTGGCCAGTTGATTCATAAGGATTATGCGTCCAGGAGTCATGGGATATCTGGGCACCTGAATATTAGTTTTGTAATTCAATAAAGGCAAATCAATATATAGATCTCGGCATTCTCTCTTGCCCGTCAAGTAACAACCCAAAGAAGCCAACGAATGCATAGCAGTTCGTTACTGGTCAGATGCTCAGGTAGCATCTGCTCCAAGGGATACACCAACTGTCATATACTAGCAGCTGCGTGACGAGGTAAATGAATCAAAATAGCATGTACAACGAGCAGCCAATCAGCGGTCGGCCAGCGGCGAATCGAGTTTATCCGGCGACTAACCCAATCTGTGATCTGCCCGGTCCGGCTTCAAACGGAGAAACGACGAGAAAAAGACGAACCATCAATTATTAATCATCACGCATGCAAGACAAGCCATTCCCAGGCACAAACAGCATCAATTGATCCCTTTCCCAGGGACACTGCTGCGAACCTTCCGTCTTCCGAGCTCTTCAGCTGCTCCATACTAGATTTCCAGTTGTGCAATTGTCCCGTCCCGGCTTTGTTTTCCCTTCGTCATTCCACCATGTTCCGGCAATCGACGACGAAACGTGCAGCTCTGCTATTCCGCAGCAGCACTACCGCCACATCCAGCTCATGCGCAGTATCAAGTCGTATTGCAGCTCAGCGACGATTTGCAAGCACCGAGGGAGGCAATGCCTTTGTTCCTCCACCACCGTCACAGAAACGGCGCAGCTGGCGGAATCGACTCGTGCGCCTGGGTCTGGCTGGCGGCGCCATCTACTTTTATAACACCTCATCTGTCTTTGCGGAGGAACCCACCCTATCTCTTCGACCACAGCCTCTCGAGGCAGAGGATGCGCCAACGCTGAGCACCCTCAGTGAGAAAGTCGGCCTCCAACAACCCGCGCAACCCGTCTCAACCGATGTGCAGCAGCAAGAAGATGGATTAGAAGGCCTGGAATCACAAGCCGGCCAGGAAGGAGCGTTCAACCCAGAAACAGGAGAAATCAACTGGGACTGCCCATGCTTGGGCGGCATGGCTCATGGCCCATGCGGCGAAGAATTCAAGGCTGCTTTTAGCTGTTTCGTCTACTCGACTGAGGAGCCCAAGGGAATGGACTGCATTGAGAAATTCAAGTTCGTTTTCACCCCCCATCTCGTGGCATACCAAAACCCACTAACATGACTTTCTAGGGGCATGCAAGATTGCTTCCGTCTACACCCAGATGTCTACGGCTCGGAACTACAGGAAGACGAAGTTGACGAGCAATTAACCGAACAAATTGCCCAGCGAGACCGGGAAGAGCAAGCACGAAAGGGGGAACAGCAGCAGCAACAGCCGCAGGCAGCAGAAGAGGAACCAGCCAAAATACAAGACCCTGCAGTCTCGAGCCTAAACGATACCGAGAAGCGCGCCGAGACACAGGAAATTCGCAAGGTGAATGAGCATCACACTCAAGCATCTCAACAAGAAGAAGAACTGGTGCCAAGGGCATGGCACGAGAGCAGCGGCGAGCCGCTCAAGAAGACCGAAAAATAGACATAGACAATAGACTCAATCTACCCACACAACCCGTTCTTACCTACCGACCAACCTCTCTGACCAATGTCAATCTCGTCCAACGATCTATCTACCTACAGAACATGAGTGAAGAGGATCGAAATTTTTCGCGCTGTCTTTTCTCCCTCTTTGATGCATTATGTACTTTGACATAACAATTTTCTTTTTGTTCTCTTCTCCTCTCGATTTTCATTTCATCGAAATGTACAACAAAGCCTTTATTGTTTCTTTTAAACTTTTTCTTTTTCTTTTTCTAGTCCGCATTATGTATGCATGCATGAGCGAGATCGATCACAAAACAGGGGGAAATATAGAATTGCAAAAGGGAAACAAAATTTATATTGTACATTACTATCACAACCTGCATATCCGGTCCTAATGGTGCGTTATATGGGTTACCCCGCGTGCATCTCAAAAGAGGTGCACAGGTTCGTAAATGTAAGAGTGAATGATGCATTAGCCCTAGCTATATACATGGCTACATACTAAGGAAATCCTCATTCTTAAAGTTCAGTCTGTCTGCGTCCTTCTCAACTCTCAAAGAACTAGTTGTCTCCTCCATGGTCCCTGGTTTCTATCTCCATTCCCACGTTCCGATTCAAAGGGATGAATGTCACATGGGATGAATACATGATTTTCTGTCTGTTCCCAGGTCCGGATGCGCAGCCACGTCTCTATCATATGCATTATGTTGATCGGGCTAACTGCTAGGGTGTGCAACCTTACGAACGCCTTCTGACGTCAGGACATTCGACACGCCTCGGGGATGGCTTGACGTGATATTCCCTTAATTCAAGGAACATAAGATCGAGTTCTCCTTCTCGGTCATCACAACTAAAAATTCAAATTGGATGATGTTGAATTATGGCGTGCAAGTTCCCTCAAGTCCTACGTACACTTGTCAGTACAAACATGACTAGTTCAAATGTTAAACATACCAGTCAACATCGCTCAGCTGTAGACGGCGTGCTCGGAAACCCGACCGATTTGACTTATCCATTCTGTTGTCCCGCGCCGGTCGCTTTTCTAAATATTGTGAAGTCTTCTTAGCATGTGTATTCTTATTTGGGTTCCTCTGGGTTCCACGGTTTTTAATGGGTTCCTGGGTAATGGGAGAAAGGCCATCTTCACCTTCGGGTTGTTCGATGTCTCCAGGGTCATAGCTCAAGACAAGGTTCTTGATACGTTGCTGCTCTTCGCGGTCTGCCTGTTGCTGCGATTTCATGGCGATTGCAAAGCTGGAATTAGACGGCAACTCGATTGTGCGAGTCTATAAACGTTAGCGCGTCTACTTTAGTAGAGAGGAATTTGGTTATTGCTCACCTGCTGCCGATTTCCCTTCTTAGTCATTAAAGAGAATGCCATTGTGTTCGACGGCTGCTGCGTCTCTGTCGACGTCTCCTCAATTCCAGTGGGTTCTCGGCGAGAGGGCCGCATAGGAAGTGGAACGTCAAACATAGCCTTTCGCTCGAATCTTCGACCCTCCATACTTTCAGCCATCATCTTTTCAAAAGCACGATCAAAGTCGGCCTCAGCCTCAGGGTCTCTTTCTTCTTCCTGGCGAGAAACGTAAATCTTCTCGTCTTCTGATTCTGTGTCAGCTCCTTCACCGTCATGGTCTCCATTGTGAGTAAAAGGTTCGACTTCGTCTGCCGACGATTGTATGTCATCGACGTCAGGAACACCATCCTCGTCAAGGCCTTCTTCGCCGTTTGCGTCAGATGAGATACTCTCCACTTCGTCATCTTCTACTTCAACGGCTTTGTCGCCATCCTGGACTTTATAGTTCTGGGCAATAGCTTCACTGAACAGTCGCCCTGCTTCTTCAAGATCGGGAGCGATCTTCCACTGCGGTCGAACCAGAGAGTAAGTGTCCTGAACAAGAAAATCGACATCCATGGGCAGCGGATCCTTTGTGAAGAGGTAGTACTGTAACTGGTCAGCGTTGATATAGCACCTCTGTAGGAATTATATACCTGAAAAAAAGTAAGGAAGAAGTCAAGCTTCTTCTTGGCTGATCCACGGTCGAAGCACACCCCGCATGTATCAAGTATTGTGCACACAAGACGGATACGGAAAAAATCGTCAGGCATATCAAGGGGGTTAATTTTGCCCGGAGTTGGGGTTCCATTTTCTGATTTCGTTAACAGTTGGTCAATGTAAAATGGCAAGTCGACATACCGTGTCCAAATGCAACTATGCGGTATAATGCATCAAAAATAACGGGCGAGTCAATCATTTTGTAGTTGTATAGTTCTCCGAGATATTTGACTTCCGCTACGCGCTTTTGGTTGAATTTGAAATCATTCTGTTCCAGGCCCAGCGTGACGGACTCCAGAACATTGTCTACCATACCAATGACGAATTCCTGGTGATAGCGGTACAGAGCGCTGGCGAGAATGGCTAGTAAGTGAATATTGCCGTACTTTACCTTACTCGGTCGGCTGAATACGCGTTCAAGAATATCGACAACCTGGTAGAAGTGTCAGAAAGCCCTGAGATCTGCTCAATTATTGTATGTACCTCTGTCTCTTCCCAGTGAAGCTTCCTAATCGACTTCAATATTTTGGTGTAATTGCGTTTGTTCATATCGAGATATATCAACTTCCGAATATACAACTCCATCGGTGTACGCTCCTTTTGTTGAATGGCAGGGCGCTCCGGGGGATCAACATAGTACATAGCATTCTCAATTAGCATTCGTTCCTGCTGACCCAGATGTGTGGCAGTTTTCTTGCGACCAAGAGTTTCTAGAAATGAAGCCATTCGTGGTGAAGTTTCAGGGTTGCGAAGGAGATAGCGTCCGCAGTTCTCGAGTAAGTTGCCCATTATCTCGATGTTTGTGCGAGAAAAGTCGTCTAAGCATACTTTCAGGCAATGGAAAATGACATGCTCGGGAACAACGCCGAATTTGGTCAACTCGGCCAGATAACGTATGTTGATCATCCTGACTTGTCCGAGAAACTCCTTTTGTTTGCGACGTTGCAAGCTTCTGAACTCCTCATCCAAATACGTGATCAATCCTTGCGGCACATCAGGCATGTGCTGGCCAAGGGTAGCGACAAGACGGGAATAGAGTGGCAGAAGATCAGTACGGCCCTTCGGGATATCTTGTATAGCTTTAATAAGTCGGTTCCGAGAGGCTTTGGAGTTTAAAAAGCAAAAGTCCAATGCGAGTTGATCGACTTGATCCTTAGTCTGCAAGTCGGGAAGTTTGATGAGAAGTGCGTCTACCTGAGCTCCAACCGTTTTGTTGACGACTGCAATTGACTCGCTGTCGGCTTCGGAAGAAGGCTTTGCCTCTGTCGTAGACACATCAGCATCTGCCTTCTCTGGGACATCTTGGCCCTTTGGTTGTTCATCGGCATCACCCTTCTTTTTCTTGCCATCTTCCAATAGCACAGCAGGCACTTTGCCCTTGAGATCTGCGAGGTTCTCGTAGAATCTCCGCTCGTCCTCATCTTCCCAAATTCCCGCTCCATCACCTTGCCCACGAAGATATTCGGCGGTCTTGACCAAGCCAATTCCCGCACCCGCTGAAGAGTCTGCAGCCTCCTTGTCAACGAGACTAGGCATTTCAACCCCAAGGATCTCACACATGACTTGTGTATTAGCGACTAGTTTTTCGTGTGTTTTCGTCTGTTTCTCGAAATTCGCTTGCCGATCCTCAAAAATCTCGCCACTTTTGACATACGCTTCAGCATTGCGACGACTTTGGGCGGAGAGCGCTTTCTGATCGCGAAGTACATGCGTCTTGACATCCTCCAAGTACCGGGTAAGGATATTCCTGAAGCGCAGTTGTAGTTTCTCGGATGCTAGTGGTGGCTCGTTTGCAGCGTCTCCATTGGCTTCCTCAGGTACATTACCTTCCGCAACGGTTGTGCCGTCTGCATCGACATTTTTGCGGCCTTCTTCAGTAGTCTTTACTCCTAATACGTCCCAGCTAAAGGTTTTCACAAAAAGGACTGCAAGAGGAAGGTTCGTGTGGTCTCTGTCATAGCCCAAAAGGTCCTTCAAGACTTCCAAGGGATATGGGTCAGCTTCCTTATCCTCCCCTTTGGCCGCAGATTTATTTCTGGATGGGCCATCCATAACCTTCCCACCAGCGCTTGAACTTGCATCCTTGGACTTCGCGCTGAGGTCGTCTGGGCGCTCGATGTCGTCTAGGGTTTTCAGGAATCCGACCAGCCACAGTTCTGTCACCACGCGGAGTAACACTCGGTGTCTCGACAAACGCTCCTTCTCCTCCCTCTCGCGAACATCCTGGCTGAGTGCTTTGAGCTGTGACTTATCCGGCGAACTCAACCCGCGGCCCAGCAGCCATCCGATCTGCTTGGTAAATTCATTTGGGCCGAACCGCTGGTGCAATGCGCTTACGATTTCGACACCGGCTGCAACCTCGCCAGGGGACTTTAGTTTGCAAAGACCTTCGTAGCATGCTGAGATGATTTCGGACAAATATTTATGAAGCGACAGGGTTCGGATTTCGGTGAGGAAAGTAGCGAGCGCAGAGGCCGTAATGCTAGTGCGAAGGCGCTTGATGAAGGCGGTGTTCTTCTTGAGCGACGAGTCTAACGACTTGCTGACCTCGAAAATATCTGTAGTTTGGATCAACAATGTGTTAGATATTCACAGGGAGTCCACATAGGGTCACAGGATCGCATTTGGGGTCCTTCATACCGCTTTCTCCCGCCCACGCTCGTTCATTCAGATCGCGGAGCTCCCCTAGATTCAATACGCGTCAGAAAAGGGCCAACTGCTCTATTCCAAGAGAGGCTGTTATACGCTTTCGTTTCTGCTCCATCGCTTTCACTCAGCCACGCATGGGGTGCTCTGGCGGATTGCGACCGCGTGCGAGTTCCAGCGGTAGATTGATGGTGGTTCAACTTCTTATCACCTCCAAGCGGAACAATAATGGCCAAGACGAGCTGCACGCCACATTGGATTGTAGAAAGGAGCGTTGGCAGGAGAGCTCAGCGGGTGACGGAATGCTGCCTCTTTCACTCTGAGAACGGCCAGCAGCTGAAGAATGCAAAAGACAAAACTGCCCAGGTCGCCTTTGTGAAGTTTGCTGGTTCTGTGGGCAACTTCTGGGAAGGTGGGCTTGCTTGACTCGCCGCACTTTCCCCACACGTTGTCGGTACCTCAGGCAGCGATCTGCTACTCGGGTTTCCTCTATCTATGTTACAACCGATGCTCTCCGTTTCTGAGGGACAAGCATTGGTGGCGTGATGTTATTAAAAGCTATGCAACAGTTGGGTAATTTTCATAGATTCATCACGCAAGGCTTTTCCTATTCCTAACAAATAAAAATCGTCGTATTCTCAGACTGAGCAAGTAGTTTCCAGTCCATATTCACGTTCAAACCTAGCATTGCAATTTTGACAAGGAGAAGAGAGAAAATGAGGCCACAAGTCAGCCCATGCGATCCTCCATGCTAATGCTTTCCTGCTACCTCCGAGTAGCCTGGCTCCTTCCCCTTCTCCGTCTGCAACAGCCTCTGTTGCAGCTCATGCTTCATATCCTGACTATTCCAGCTCTGTTGGCGATCGAACTTTGGCTTCCATGGCGTTGTCTGGCTGTTGGCTGTAGTATTCGCCTCGCCAGAGCCGCTGGGACTGATTGAGCTGGGATCACGCTTCTGGTCATGACCGCTACGAGATGAGGAGGATGGTGGGGATGATGTCACTGGTGGAATCACCACGTTATATTCCGTCGGTGTGGGCATTGTTATCTTTTGTTATCTTTTTGTTTTTAGATCAGATGGTAAGAGGGTGTCAAGAAGATGTTAACCGTCAATGTTGAATGAGCGGTTCTTCGATAATATATATCATCAGACAACGTCTGCCAAGTAGAATGTAGGTGGCAAGTGGGAAAGGTTGCATCGACCTCTAGTTAGTCGACCATGATTCATGCATGTGATGGTAGGATGAAAGTACGTAACCAGCGGGCTTTTTGAGTGTGGCGTTTGATAAGAATTAAATTGTGATAACAGATATGATCCTGGATAATAAGTCCAGCAATGAATGTATGCAATAATAGGCATAACGGTGTATAGGTTTGATTTATTTTTATTTTGAGAATAACTGACTGCACCTTCCGTAATACTCATACAGGTATATGCAGAAGGCAAAGGACAACATGAACAACCAAGAAAATCAACATTCAAGCTCGTTTTGTGACCCAGGCCATGGACCCTAATAGAACAGACTCACAACATGAGTATAGCAAAAGGCAATCAGGAGATGTATTACATCGGCATATGCATTTATGGCAATTCAAATAAGACGCGATGGACAGAAAAGTAAAGATACAATCCTTTGCAACATTACAATAATGGTGAAAACGACGACCTCACAACAGTACACTGCGCCGGGAATAAGGAGAGATGCAAGAGAGGGGCTATACCCACGCAGCGCTATGCGATAAACTCTAATAATGGAGAAACAAAACGGCTTTCAAATATGTGACAAGAATATAATTGGGTGAGCGATAGAAACGCCACTATTCGTTAACGTCGGATCGATTGGAAGGGCGTACGATTTATTTTGGTTTTCGCCAGTAGTATTGCTGCGACACGGTCAGTACTAAACATCAAAAATCAATTGCACAACTCTGCTCTGCTCTGCCCACTTACCTTGTGCTGTTTCCTGCAATTCCGCAGACCTGGTTTGCGCAAGTCGTTGACAACAGCTTGTCGTCGCATCTCGTCATCGTCGAAATCAGGAATATAGTAGAATTCGCTTTCCAGTGCTTTCCCGGCGGCATCCTTCCCTTCTCGCGTCACTTCTCCAATACATTTCGTATCCTCCAGAATGTATCTGACTTCTTGTCGGGAGAAACGTTCGACTGCATTAGCTTCAGCCTTCCAGAGCGAGGCTGGCAAGTTTTGAAGAATCGTTGATAGAGGAGTCGACGACAGGCGAGAAAAGGCGAGCTGATTGGCGGCGTGGTTCTGGATTGAAGCGATAGCTGCAGCTCTCTGTTCGCTCACCTTTGTTTCTTCAACTCTAACAGTCTTATCCTCCTCTTTAATCTCCCTCGATGGTGATTTAGCCGCCAGTGGTTGTGGCGGGGCACTCACTGGACGCAAAGGTTCTACCTGAGGGCGGGCAGGACGGGCAAATCGTGTCGGGGATTCACCGGCATGGAAGGAAGCCATGCGCGGGAGGAGATTCTCACCGAAAGGCCCGAATGAATGGACGATCGGATCATTCTCCTCATCGTGGTCAGAGAAATCATCATATGGTTCAGACAGCCGGCTCAACGCGTTGCGTTGGGTGCTGTTGAGTCCGTCAAAGGTTGCTGTATGTGACTCGGAGATATCCTTTTCTTCTTCCCCGTTTTCGGGTGTCGGGGTATGTTCATCTTCATAGATAGATATCGTAGTAGGTAGGCGGCTGGGGCTTAGCAAAGGAGATGATGGAGGAATACGAGTCCGAGCGATGGGCGAGGGGGAAGTGGGCGACACGAGACGGGGTTGTTCTCTGACGGGACTGTCACGAACATCGAGACGCGTCTTGGGGTTCCGTTGGGGAGAGCTTGCCTCCCAGGCGAGATCAGAGGCGATTGAAGTCGAGTTTTTCCGTTCATTTTGGGGCCACTGCACCAGGACTCTAGCATCATGCACGTCGATCATGATATCGGCATCTTTGATATCGGAGGTAAATGTCTTGCCCTTAGCTAAGTCATAAGTCTTTCCTTGACAGTGCAACTTAATACCATTCCACCCGGTGCACATAATCTCGACGCGCTCACGATCGAAGAGGTTTCCGGCGGGTTTATATGTTGCCTTGACATGGACGCGTGATATCAGCCGATTAGCAGAGAGCTGATGGTGGCATGACGCGCTGGATCGTCCCATGAGTAACGATTCTCCGGACTCGGGAAGTGTCAAGGTCGGGACTGCAGACAAAGGGGCGCGTTCAGAGTTCGTGTTGAACACGCTACGCTGTAACTTCGGCCGCGACGAAGGCAGATGAGGAGGCGACGAGGACAAAATATGTGTTGAAGACGTTGGCATCGGCGTGGGATAGTCTCCCGCATCTCGAGCCACTCTCTTCTGGGGACGAGGAAGAGACGGCGATGAGCTCAAAGGCTCGAAGGCAGGCAGCAATGAAGCAGGACGCTTGACGCCGCCTCCCAACGAGGCCCTGGGAGGGGACGACTCCATTGCGTGTAAGTGAGTGGTTAAGTAAAGGCCCTAACAGGTAGATGTGTTGGGACAGACCGGGGGTCGATTACAATTAGACGATTTTCGTTGTCCACAGCTGAGCATCGACAGAAGCCGGCATTAGAGAGGGAGAGAAAAAAGTTGTCCAGAGCCGAGTCGACGACAACAAGCAGGCAAAGAGGGGAGAGAGAAGCTTAAAGGAATAGACGTAAACAGCTGCAGGAGGCTGGGACTGCACGACGCAATCGTGGTGGGCTTGGGAAGGAATTGCTCGGCCAGCAACCATGAAGGAAAATGTGGGAGTTGCGTGTGCGGTGCAGGAATGCCTATAGTGCGTCTCGTCTCGTCCAGACCGCGGATGTGCACGTCTGGCGCTTCACGCTTTCGCCCGCTCCGAGACGCGTTGAGGGTCTCCACTGCGCCCTCGCGCTATTACCGCCGTGGACTTTGGGAATTGAGGAACATTCAAGGCCGAGGCAATTATGAATGCATGCTGGGCTGGATATTATTGCATCCAGCGGCTGCAGTGGCAGTCCCTGGATTGCCAGCAAGGGAATTGAGTGATGCGTCAGACCAGACCAGAGCATGTCTGATATCATCTCGCTTTGCGGCGACGCGTTGGGCCACGATCACGTGTTCCGCCGCCGCCGCCGCCTCAAGGAGGGAATCTGGGCCTGCCTTAGTGCCAATTGCGTTCCTACAGGTGATTGAATACAGAGAGATCGTCGATTTATACAGCTTGCGACCGATATGCATCGAAACTCTGCTTGTTGGGTGTTGAGAGCTCGTCGAGTATAGCAGCATTAGGTAAGCATGTTTGCCCTGTTTGCCTTCGAGTCCAGCAGCGCTGTCCAATCAGCGGCCATGATTACACACATCCCAATTTGGCAGCAAACGTCTCGGCTGGGCAGCTTCCTCCTGGCATCAGCGTACATCGTCTATTTGCTGGAGACGAGCTGTCTGAAGCCAACCTCGTCTCTTTTGACACAATTATCGAGGTACCCAGAATCGCTGCAGCCTTCCCATCAGAAGCGTCATCCGGTAAGTGACCCTGCTTAGAGCTATATCATCTCGCTGATGTTGGGTCTTCAGCTTCTCACAGTACGACTTTCCTTCCCCCTGTATACGTCCGATCGATCTCGCCATGACGAAGACGAGACTCGACTTGAGACACGTGGAGCTCAGGGTCCTCTCACAGGAACGCGTCTATCATAAGAGGAATTATATCTCGAAACGTGCACTAACCGTAGAATCGTTTGGCATAACCTCCCATCTATGCCTATCGCATCTTTGAGGAACAAAACCATATACTCCATACTATCTTCGCAAAAAAATATTTTTCAAACCAAGCTGGAGCTGAGTCGATGTTGCAGGTACACCGTCCGTCAACAAACTTGTAAGCCATTGGCGCGCCGAGTTGCATATGCTCGTAGATCAGCGATGGGGACGTCCACAATATGGCCGTCGAAGAATTAAAGAATAACGCCAAACATGGCTGATTATTTCATTGCTATGAACGCGACTTGCTCTTGCATTTCGCATGGTTTTATAGATATATCCTCGCCAAGAGGTAGTCTGTCAGATCGTAGATCAAGGGTTCTAGTCTCTGTGTCTTTCGCTGTCAACGACATGAACCCATCCAATTCTGTTGGCTCTTGATAACGGGCATTAAAACAGCCACTTTCGTCTCTCACTCTAAGGTCGTTGACGTGGCAACTGAGACTTTCCATGTGCGGGAGAAAACTATGGACTTTTTCGCCAAAACATCAAGGAGATATTGATATATAAAATAAATAGCGGCTAAATTTGATACATATCGTTTTCAACCACCTCGATGTACTCGTGTGAATATAGACCTACAGTAAAAGGTGTTTGTATCAAGAATCCCGCGGGCAACTCGGTTGAATAAACTCATGCCCTCTTTGCAGACAATATGTATATATACTCATTTGAATGCTTGCACTGACTTCAATCCAATATTGATGACTGGTTTTTCGGTTATTTAGATGCCCGTGTCTTTCGGGGCTAATCACCTACTCATGGGTTACTAGGGTCGGTGTTTGACTTGTGTCGATATCGATATATAGAACAGATATATATTTGCACCCGGACGCTCCCTGCTTACCCATTGCCAACAATACATGCCCAGTTGGGTTTAATGGGATCAGATTGAAGAAAACAAAAAGCCAAAAAAAGCCGAAAGAAAACAACCAAAGCAAACAAATTGAATCATATCCCATATTGTCGTATTGATGAAATACAGGTATCCAGGGAAGGGCGAAAAGTTGGCCGAGACGCGCACGGAACCCACATCCCCGAACATAGATCGATCTATTGCCAACACTGGAACTCCCATCAAGATACCACAGACCGAAATATAACTCCAATTTCTATTCCTACATTATCTACCCCATTCCTAAGTTCACATACATAGCCAGCCTTACGCTGAACGAATACTACCACGTACACAGATGTCCGACCAAGCGGGATTTTTTATTTATCTTTAGAAAATGACTGCATTGAACAATAATAAACAAAAGCTATCATGCAATAATGTAAAAAGAAATTTCAAAAAAAAAAGAGATAAAAAAAAGGGTATAAATTAACATGAAATACCGCCACCTTTTGGCTTACGCTGAGAGACGTTCATGCCTGCAGGGGTTTCATATTGGCTTGGATCTGGGAGGCAGAGACCGAATGAAACCAAAAATGAAAAACGCTGCTGAAAATTGCAATCAAAAGGCGAAAAGAATCAAAGTGAAATAGATGGTTGGTACACAAGATTCCAAAGCCGTATGAAGAAGAGAAGAAAAAAAGTATTTTAATATCGGAAATAGGAACACAATCAGAACAGGATAGCGCAAAGAGATTGATTATCCTAACAAATGGCAAGAGTCGTCAGTTATATAAGACATGGGACTTCTCAGCTTTCACCCAAAAAGGCAGACAAAGAAAGAAGACCAAAATAATTTACAAGTAGACGCGAATTGTCTCGAAGCGAACTGTAAACAAAGGTTTCATTTGTCTAGCTAGACAAGACGAGGACGGCACTCTCGCCGCTGGGGATCGAGACTGTGCAGCCGGTGGTGGAACCATCGGTGTAAGATGTCGTGCTCGCGTCCCAGGCGCAGGTTGAGCTGACATCACCCGAGAATGCGACGTTGAATGCAAGGGTGGCGTCCGTAGTGGGAGTGTTGGGGAAGATAGAGGCGTAGGTCAAGCCGTCCTTGTAGCCGAGACCCAAGTTCATGGGAGCCCAGTTACCGTAGTCCTCGCTAGAGGAACCCCAAGTGCAAGCCTGGTCCTCGCTCACACCAGCAGGGTTGATGTAGTACTGAGCAGATGTAGTTTCGCCTTCCCACTGGTAGTATGTGTCGCCGTCAGGGTTGGCAAGCGCGACAGTCTCACCGGCACCAACGCAAGTTGGGAGAGTTTCACTTTCAGTTCCTTTTTCAGACGAGAATAAATGATTAGTAAATCAACTCTACCTTACAGACCCAAACGCATCTAGGAGTGAACTTACCAGGATAGTCAGTACGGCAGATGCAAACAGACTTGTCCATGGTATTCTGCACAGACAGAGCGGGAACACCAGCAACACAGAGGGTTTCGTAGTCGGAGTTGGTTCGGTACAACAATCCATTGGTGCAGTTAATACCGCCGACAGACTGGCCAGTGCTGCCTTGGGCACTGGGCCACTGGGCCTTAAGGTAACCCTCGGGGCACTGGTAAGAGCACATGGCGCCATCAGTGCAAGACTCGCCGCTGACAGCCGTAACGATCTCCTCGACCAAGGTCTCAAGAGAGTTCAAGGTAACGTATTGGATACCGCTCCAGCCTCCGAGACCGTGATAATCCAGAGCAACAGCGCCATAGTCAGAGGGGAAAGTATCGCAGGAAAGCTCGCCGTCAGGGAATGTGGCATCCACACCAGTGGCAGTGCTGGTGCTGGAGGCTGCCGCAGAAGTGGAGACAGGGGTGCTGCTCGAGGTGGTAGTAGGGGTAGTGCTGGTAGAGGTGGTAGTCGGCGTCGGTGTCGAGGAAGTGGTTACCACATCGATGGTAGCAATGGACGAAGAGCTAGAAGTCTCAATGAATTCGGCAGCTTGGACTGTGATGCTGCTGCTAGTGCTGGTGCTGGTGGAAGTAGCGACGCATGCGCCAGCAGGACCTTCGCCATCAGCCCACTTGTACTCGCCGTCCGCGATACCCTGGCAGACCTCGGCCACTGGCACGGGAGTACCGTCCAGCTGGTAAACAGTCACGACCTCGTCGACGACAGAGGTCGCTACGGTCTCATCACGCTTGTGGGCGTGGTGGTGGGCGTGGTGATGACCTTGGGCAGCGGCGAGAGTGCCCGCAGCCGCGAGGGCAATAGACGTGGAAAGCTTCATAGCGATCGTGGATTGACAAGCGTTCTTGCGTTAAGTTCGAATTGTGAAAAGGGCTATGACTGTGTATCGCAATAATCTGTTAGCACCCATTGTTGTCGCGAGCATGTTCTCTCCCTCTCTCCGCTTAGTTTGTTTCTTGCGATGGAATACAGCATCCGATGCCGCCGTACGCTCGACATTATCGTCTTCACTTGCATGCATTCCTAGCGAGTGGCGGGATCAGTTGAAGAGACGAGTGTTATATACGTACCGAAAAGATGCTGCTCGCTCAATTGACGCGCGCGCGTTGCGAAGAGAAAAGCTTCCTAACGAATGTAATAGAGAAAGCACAGGGCCTCTCTGGGTCAGAGGGAAACTTGACTGTCGGGGTAACACAGGAAATGAAGGAGCGTTGTGCGAAGGGTGGTGAGAAGAGAAAGGAAGGGGCGGAAGTAAGATAAACAGTCTATTGTGCCAGGGGGGGCGCTGCAGCCAGGGGCACGCCGTCGCTCGCAGTACGTACTGCCGGGACCTAAGCCGCCCGCTAGTACCAAAGCACGCTCAGCGCTGCGTGGACGGCACCAATGGTGGGACGAGCTAGACTTGCTTAGGCCTGGTAGCTTGGAGTGGTTTCTGACAAACGCTGCTGGCTGCTGGCTGCTGATTCTGCATCTTGCTCGCCATCCAGCGCTGACAAGTTGGACACTTTTTAGCACGATGGGACCATGCGCATGCGCGATATTCCATATAGCTACTGGCCGGAGTGTACAGACGTTCCTGTATGGAACACGCAATTGATGGCAAATGCTAATTTCCCGGAACAGAACCAGTACATACAGGAGGATATCGCACTAAATTTTCGCAGGCCAACCAGGGGCCTCCTCAGCCACTGCAGCGGAGGCTCGGGCTGAATTAGGGAAGATGCGAGGTTGGAATTTGCACCGCAAAAGTGAGGGCGACTGTTTGGGCTTTTCCTGTTCCTGACGCGGGCCCGCTCTTTTGAAATTGCCGCCTGGACGGCTCAGCCAATGAGAGCGCTGTATACACGTGCTCCTCGGCAGCCAGCCAATCCCCGCGCGGGCTGCCACTTTACACCAAACTTACTAGTGCCGTTTTGAATAATACAATACGCGTGCCTGCCGTGTCTAATTAACAACACCATCAAACGTTTCCTAGTATTATTGCCTTTGCCCTGATTACCTCCTGCCACTGGCCACCTCTCTCGGCAGGCTCCGTCGGGCAGTACGAATCCCCCCTCCGCTCAGGAACACTCAAGGCTCACGCCAAGACCAGACTCAAGGCTCAGGGCAAGCCCCAACAGCGAGGACGCGTATTCCAAGCTCACCTGTCGAACAGTCGCTCGAACCTTGAACGCTGGACGATACGGGCGATTGCGATCTGCCTCACTAGCGTATTAGGCCTACGTAGCGACCTACGCGGAAGAGCGGGCCCGGGCTGACCTGGTTCATCGCGCAACGCTCGACCTCCGGTGCTGAGCGTTGATTCAGATTGAGTGCGAGTGATGGCGCTTGCTGAACAGAGTAATTACGGCGACGTAATGTTACAAACTTACAGTGTGTCCACTGCCCAGCATACCCCGTGTCCAAAATGTTGGTCCACCCCCGAACCGTGGTTACTGAGTGGTGGCTATATAAAGACAACAGGAGTGATATCAAACCTAGCAGGGTCTTGACCCCGTCGATTGGTGGGGTGCCCAAGAAATTGAAATGGTTGATCAGTGATCACTGAACACTCAGCACTGTGGTTTGTGCTGTATACATACTACATACATACTACATACAACACAGTACGTAGTAGCTTGTAGCAGCTACGCCTTTATATTCGGCGTCTCTCCTCGGCTCAAGGCATCCACCTATGGCCAAAATGAATTCGTCCTCTGTTAGCTGGTAAGACGATTGAAATTTCGATCAAGATGTAGAGATTGTCGCCCATTCTGCTGACCGCCAGATGATTGCTCTCACCAGAGACATTCGTGAAAAGCAGCATCCCAAGGAATTGTTCCGATTATGGCACAATATGGCAGCAAATGCGCAGATAGCCGTACTCGAAATGAAAAATCCCCAATTCAGAAGTTAGACTAGGTTTCTAGGTTGAAGAATAGGTGGAACAGCGTAGCATGGGTAGAGTTGCCGATCTGCTGATCATGGTCGGTGCCTGAATTTTGCAACTGGGATGTTTTTGTTGATCGCGGATCACGTGATATGAAATGCCAAGACAGATATACAGTCAATTGGTGCCTCAACAATCAGGCACTAATAAGAACTATGACTAAGCAGATAAGCGCCGACCCACTTGATAGCGCTATTTTTTTTTCTGCGATGGCAGAAAGTCAATGAATTGCGCAAGGTGTCTGACAGTCGTATATCAAGCACAATGGTCGCAGCCAAAGATGCCCTGACCACGAAAGTGGCAACGGGCACTCCGTATCAGCTAGATACACCACAGGTATACTCATAAACCCTCTCCTCCAGCTCTGACCTAGCAATGTCGCTAATCGTTATCGATCCCTGGCAGGTTCTTCGAGCCTCGACTGCTCTGCTCCGCCATATCAAATCTCAGCAGCAAGAAAAGGAGGAAACATCGACGAAGAAAACCCTTATTGGAGACGACGATGAGGACTCAGATGATGAAAGCTCCTCGACCACCAATGAGCTCGTCTGGCTCGTTATGACCACGAAGAAGCATGTGGTAGATAAGAACCGTCTGAAGCCCGGCAAAATCAGCATCCCACACTCTCTCAACAAATCATCTTCTTTAAACGTCTGCCTGATCACTGCCGATCCTCAACGTTCGGTCAAAGACATTATCGCTGACCCTGCTTTCCCGTCCTCTCTGTCTTCACGCATCACCAAAGTCATTGGTCTGACGAAACTGAGGGAACGCTACAAGAGCTTCGAGAGTCGGCGACAACTGCTTTCTGACCACGATGTGTTTCTTGCTGATGACCGAATCATTATGAGATTGGTCGAGACGCTAGGAAAAACATTCTACAAGTCGAGCAAGCGCCCAATTCCTATCCGCATCGAGAAAATCGAAAAAGTGGACGGCAAGCGTGTGAAGAACAAGTCGCCAAAAGAAGATAAGAAAAAAGCTAGTTTTGCATCGCCTCTGGTGGTTGCGAAAGAGATCGAGAATGCCTTGAATAGTGCGCCGGTCTACCTCGCCCCGTCCACTACAACAGCAGTGCGCGTTGGATCTTCAGGTCTGACTCCAGATCAGCTAGCTGAAAATGTCCAGACCGTGGTCAATGGCTTGACAGACAAGTTTATTACGAAGGGTTGGAGAAACGTAAAGGCTATTCATATCAAAGGCCCTACTACGATGGCTTTGCCCATCTGGCTTGCCGACGAATTATGGCTTGAGGAGACAGATGTTTTAGAGCAGGCAGACGAGGAGGAGACCAAGGCTATCGAGGGCGAGAAGAGTGGGAAAAAGAGGAAGAGTTCGGGTGATGACGACGTGCCACAAGAACAGACCAAGAAAACCAAGAAGCCCAAGGCAGCTGTCGACGAGGATGATGCTGCTAGGAAAGAGAAGCTCCAGAAACGAAAGTCTCAGGCGTTAGAAGAGGGAAAGACCAAGGGAAAGAAGTAGATATATGGTTTTTTTTGTGTGTAATGCTCTGTCTGGTGTTTGCATGGGTTATGCGATGCGGCGTCCAAAATTTTCGATAATCGGGATTTCTGATGTGCTTTTCTATTTTCTTCCTTGTCTATATGCCGATAGAGTCTTTCAGCTAGTCACTACCATGTTCACTGTATGTGATAATACTTACTGATTACTGCAAGAAGATCAAATGCATAGTCCATAGTCCAGAATCGCTCGTATGCTGTCGGTTGGCTAGTTAGCAGACAGCCGAGGCGCGGGAATCATCGGTTGTGCCGATGGTAGCCAGCACCGCACTAGTCGCTCCGCGGCTATTCCCAGCTTCAAACTAACCCACTTCTCCATCTGAATCACCTCCAAGCCCGCATTGAGTGCGCCGGACAACTCAAGACATATCGTTTGATGTTGCTGCTCCTTACGGACTGCATTTACTTCCATACGCAATGATTTCTCTAGCCAGACCTTCGGTGCTGCGCGCCGCCCGGTCGCAGCTTCATCCGTCGCGACCAGTTTTCGACGTCCGGTTATCGGCCCTCACACGACTACTCTCAACACTAGCAGTTCTCGAGCAACGGGGTGGCAAGCTTTCATCATCGTCGCTATCCGCAATTGCGGCTGCTCAGAAATTGGGGGGATCTATCACAGGCTTTGTCGCCGGCAGCGGTGTCAAGTCATCTGCGGCTGCTGAAGCGGCCAAGATCAAGGGCCTTGAGAAGGTCGTGGCGGTGGACAATGAGGCTTATGAGAAGGTATGAAGGCAGAGGGATTAAAGGAGAATTTGAATTCGTGCTTACGGAATAATTTTGTAGGGTCTGCCAGAGAACTACGCTCCGTTGCTCGTGGATAACATCAAAAGCGGCGGCTATACCCATGTGATTGCCGGCCACTCAGCATTTGGCAAATCCTTGTTGCCTCGCGTGGCAGCCTTGCTGGATGTACAGCAGATTTCTGATATTACTGGAATCGAGAGCGAAGATAGTATGCTAGATTCCATCAATAACTTAATCTAGTCTGAAAGTCGATAACTAACAATTTCGCCAAACAGCTTTCGTTCGACCCATTTACGCTGGTAACGCCATCCTTACGGTTCAATCCGAAGATCCGATCAAAGTAATCACTGTCCGGGGAACTGCTTTCCAGGGCGTTGAAACCGAGGGAGGATCTGCAGAAATTGTGGATGGATCAGACCCCAAGGTCGAGAGCACAACAGAGTGGGTATCAGAGGATCTGGCAAAGTCTGATCGTCCTGACTTGGCAACGGCGTCACGGGTTGTTTCCGGAGGTCGCGGCTTGAAGTCTAAGGAGGAGTTCGACCGTGTCATGTTACCACTAGCTGACGCTCTCGGTGCCGCTATTGGAGCCTCTCGAGCTGCTGTTGACAGCGGATATGCCGACAACAGCCTTCAAGTTGGCCAGACCGGAAAGAACGTGGCACCACAATTATACCTCGCAGCCGGTATTTCCGGTGCTATTCAACATTTGGCCGGCATGAAGGATAGCAAGGTTATAGCAGCCATCAACAAAGACCCCGAGGCCCCAATCTTCCAGGTTGCTGATGTTGGATTGGTGGGCGATTTATTTGAGAAAGTACCGGAACTTACAGAAAAGCTTAAGAAATAGAGACATTGTTTTATCCTGTCATTGTATGCTACTTTTATTTTGTGGGAACTCGGGGCCTGCGGCATTAGTGTTCCGGTATATATGAATAAATCATATGATCAAACAATTGCAATTATCGAACGTGATATTCCAAATATAGACTGTCAACACACTATTCAGAACCGAAGCTGCTAATAATTTTGATACATGGTCTACACTGAACAATATATACATCAACACGCCAGACAGTACATGTTTTCCGAGAACTTTATGCCACGGCCCAAATCCCAAAATGTATCTGATCAAACTTCAATCGAGTGAGCCCACCACCTGAAGGTTCCACTGTCCAGGCTCACACTTCACCAAAGTCACTTTTGACAACCTCTCTAGCTCATCTCGCTCATCAGACTTTTCATCCAGAAGGTCAAACCTGGCTTCAAAATTGGCCTTGTCCTCCGCAGAAATTGCAAACAGAGTCGCCATGCCAGAATCCTTCAGAATATCAACTTTGCGGACCCTGGAATCAAGCACAACCCATATCAAAAACACCACGGATAAAAAGACCTGGACACCCAAGAAGATCAAGTATGGCCATCGGACGACGACGAAGGTGTCCGAAACGAAATTCTGTCCTTCGACCGGTGCAGCGAAGAATGAACGGAGCCTGCAGAAGAGCAAGACAGTATGAGCAAAATACCCGCACAATTTTTTCTCTTTGTTCAAATATGCCCACTTACCAGTTAGTTGCTCCTCGAGCAATGTTATTCATCACATCGTCAAGAGTATCAAGCAGCAGAGAATCTCTGGTAGTCCCTGTCGTAGCATTGATGTCCTGGTTTCTATACATCGCCGTGCCAAGAGCGTAGCTGAAAGGCGTCATGCCATACAAGGCAAGCTGGCTAGTGAAATCGTATCGTCCTTGCACCGAGCTTTGGATGATTTGATTTATGTCGAGCCCTATCTCAGAGAAGCTGTAATTGAAGCCGTCTACTGTAAACGTTCTGTTATTGATAACAGTTGGATAGCGACCTTCTGCAAGAGCACCATACTGGTCATACCAAGTAACATTGTTAGTGGTTGAAGTCACGTTTGTAAAGGTTGTTCCGTTGGTCGTTGTCACATTGTACGTCTCAACGCACATGTAGAATAGGGTTTCGACGGCACGTGCGTACTTGATGAACAGTTCCGTGTTATTGAGAGGCTCTGCACCCGATACAGCAGCGTCAGTTGTATTCAAGTAAATGATCTGCGCTGCTGTCAGGGCGTTATAACCGAAGGTCTCATTGCTGAATGTGTATAAACGTGACCAGCTTGGGTCGGTTGAGTCACTCAGCGTGTCGCTACTTGAATTCAGACTGACATATTCTTGCGGCGCGAGCCAGAAATGTTCGTTTTGAGAAAGTCCCACTTGAGTGCAGTTAGTACAGGTTTCTGTCCAAGTCCAGCCTTCGAATCTGTTTGTAGCAGTATTAGTGCAGCATTGTGACGCCGTTTCCTCGACGAGCAGTTTGTCTGTAATGTCGTTTGTCTCGGCACACACTGCGAGGGAGCCAAAGGATGGCCACTGGCAATTTCCTGTAGAACATTGAGGGTCGGTAAAATTATAAGTCGAGTTTACTGAGGTAAACATCGCGCTTATCATATAGCCTGCCATTTGATTGATCGATGATCCATAATCAGCAGTCGCTGCGTAACAAAAATTAGCCGCTCTGCCCTTGCAAACAGTCGAACAGTATAGAGATACGGACTGTTATCAGTTATCATTCTGTAAGCCGTGGCTATTTGGTTGTTGGAAACATATCGGGTATCCTGAGTAATAACTGCTTGTGTAATGGTTGATGTCACAGCAGATGTTACCAAGAGTATGGCGGCCAATATAACGGAAAGTCTTGCATAAACGAGATGTGTAAGCTTTGGAGTGTCACTCCATGCAAAGGGGCATGAGAAGTCTTACCTTCCTTTGGTGCTGAAAAGAAGCAGAACGCTGCCCCATGCTCCTCGACTAGCATTGTCAAATGCCTCGAAATCCCCCAATGGTCTGCTTTTGCCCATAAACCATGCCCATTTCATCTGCGCCAGCCCTTGTACGACTGGAAAGGTAAATGTAGATTGGCTGATAGTAGTTAAAAACGCTATGAGAGTGTTGATGGTGATCCCAAGTGGCCATGAGGGAAGTTTTCGCTGGTCATATTGATGAAGCACCACGATTATGCTGACAAAAGCAAGAACGCTAATAAAGCAGGAAATATATTCGAGGGTCCAGCCACCCGGTAGCACGTTTGAAAAGAAACGTGAGCATCTTCGCCATGTTGGTCGCGGTTTTGAGTCCAAATGCGTTGCATTGTCCCCGATGCCCCGAGCTAAGACCTGTGAGGAAGATTTGTTGGCACTCTGAGAGCCACAGATTTGTGCAGCGTGCCAGGAGTTTGATTGGACATGACTCGATCGTTCTCCTGTGCGATATGGTGGGAATAGTGAACTAGGTGAGTCCGAGCTCATTGATGAAATAGACGCAGCCTGCTGCGAATCACGATGCGGTGTGGGACTCATGTCGAAAGATAACAACAAATGGAAAATAGACACAATGAAATAACAAGAAAAGAAATAGGTAGTCTTTTCGTAGGGTTAATTACTCTGGGCGATTGAGCGCGCCAGCCCTAATATATCCTGACCCCAACCTGAGAGTCCATGGGTGTTATTGCGGCGGTACCTATATTCATCCACCATGTCTGGTTACCTGCGATCTCTAAATTGGGAATATTCTAATATTTATGAAACAATACTGCGCGCTTCCGGCATCCTTTTTCTAACACCACACTGATCTGCAACTTGCCTTCAAGCGCAGATTGGACCAGAATGAAACGCGATAGATGCACTACTGCGCCGCAAAGAGACTGTTAAAATATAAGCGAAGTTCGATTTGATCAGCCTGCACCCAGTGACCCCTGCGAATCAGTGTCAATCAATAACTGACAGCGCCGCATGGTGGGCCGTCGCAGTTGCTGAAACTAGCCACTCACGTTGCTTTTCAAAATATAGTAGAAATGAACAGAGGCATTATTATAGTCACACGCGAGAGGCCCATATAAGAGTAGTCTATACCTATTCTGTCAAAAAGTGCATTCTGCCTTGCTGGCTCAAACGAGGCTGTTCGGGTACAACCAATGGCTGTCCCCGAGTACGCGCCGAACAAGCGCCAGCAGGGATTAGATTGTACCCTGGCCGCACCGAGACTGCGACTAATGCAGGTATCTGCTATTTTTTACACAGCCCTTGACCATTCTCAAAAGGAGGGATAAAACAAGACCGAAGCTTTTTGGGTGATCGTGAGCGTATCATTTGCCCTTCCGACAAGCTTGCGATGAATCGCGCGGATTTATGGCTTGCGGGTTCCCCAAAGAGGAAACTCGCCTGCCACGCAGGATTCTCGCACAAGACATCACAATGGACAAGGCTAACAATTAGCCTTGTTGCGAACAAAGAAAAGATTTAAAGACACACAAAAGAGAAAATCTAAGCGTCAAAGAGAGGGGCAACTTGTAGTATGAGTTATTTATTGACTTGAGGAGGCCTCCTAGACAAAGCAAGTAGAGTAACATTTCCTTCAGTCAATACAAATTATTTGAATCCGGACTTTTCATGCACGATATATCAATCACAGCTCTCATGCGGTGATAGACCAATCTTGTAGGGTCCGCAGTGTGGTTGTTTGGAGGCTTATCATACCCCGCTTTTTGGGAGTATAGGAAGCAGCCAAAGCGGGTTCGATATTCATTCACAATTGTCATGTCTTCTGTGGATTTCTAGCACCTTGAGATATGTAGTGCAGCCATTGTGACACCAGGATAGAGGGAAATAAGTTAAAACCGATTAATTATTTGAATTCATTTTGAGAGATCAACTGAAAACAGAAATTGAAATGTGGCACTCTTTAATCCTCGAGATCAGGCTTGTGAAACTCAAAATAATAAATAATATCCTCGAATCCAAGTCCTTTTATTTTTTATTATTCGAGTACAGATATTAGGAATTAGTCAATTTTGGCCGCGCCAGGATCTCTAAATTGTTATTGGCGTAGTTGGATGCCCTTAAAACGCCCATTTGTTTGGCCGACTCGTCTACTTCCACGCGCAAGCCCACGGATAATTCGTTAGGACGCAATTTCATTTCTTTGTTTCCCAACAGGCTACACTATTAGAGGAGGCTAGCGCGGCCTGGGTGATTACCTGGCCAGCACGCATGCCTCCATCGGCTGGCGCAATAGAACAGAGAGTCCAGGTGCTTCTTGGATTATTTTGCCCCAACAAGTATGGGATAGTGGCTCCATAGGCAACTGTATATGTATCATTCGGCTTCGAAGGAATCTACGTACACCAATGAAAGAAGGACCTTCGGAATTAGTGGTAAATATGCTGGCTGGCCAAAATATACATACACCAGCATAATATCTGAGCGGCATTTTGAAGCAAGCGGTCTTCAGTTAGATAAGCTTACCCGAGGAATAGACGGTTTGCAATGCAGGTCTAACCCACGGCACTTCAAATCTTGCGTCTTGACACGGATTCACCTCAACGGTGGCGATTCCTTCCCGAGTGTCTACTTGCTTCTACAGCTTTTTAGATAGCACATTTCAAGCGCAAGAGCCCAATTACCGCAGAGACGCTGATGTTACCAGGTGATTAAAAAAAGGACAGTTTTAAATTTCCGTGTTTCAAGAGCGAGAGAATTGTTGTATTTTCTCATCTTCATTTCAAGTTTCCTCAAACAAGATCGCCTGAAGATTCACATGCGCTGATATCACAGACATCGTGATGGGACGTCACTTAATTCAGATTTTCTAACCAATGGCCGAAGCTAACATAACATATATTATTAGTTAAAGCAAGTTTTAATATATTATTACTGACAGAAGTCAAGTTGAAATAGGTTTCAACGTATCTTGATGAGACCTTCTCGCGTTGAAAATGGAGGTAGTCAATTGTTTAGAGAGTCCTCTAGTGCAGGCTGGAGTAGCATTTAATTTATTTTTGATATACATGGTCTCTAAGGATTTTTTAGCTCAAGATCTACTGAAAGAATCCGAGTAATCTGGAAGCATTTTCGGCTCCTCCGGCGCGAGCTAAATTTAATGATGTTTGGAAGTACCGTTTCTTTGTTGTAAATTAAACCGCTCCCAGCCCAGCAGCAGGAATCAATATAGAAAATAGAACTAAGCAAATATGAAGCATGGATGAACATTCGCAGCCCAAGCGGCGTGTATGTGTAACTATAATATGCAGTAAAGAACCCCCCGCCCTCCTACCCATTTAACACACACACACACACACACACACACACACACACATGCATGACTCAGAAGAAGAACAACAACCAGCAGTATGGCGTTTTTCTCATTTGCAAGCACTGTTATCCTGTTAATAGGGGTGACCTTTCTTGGTCTTCGAAGGTTCTACAATCCTCGAATCCCGACAGGAACAAAACTACCACCAGGGCCAAAGGGCAAGCTACTCTACCTGACACCAGCAGTCAATTTTGTACTAACGTTTGGAAAGGAAAACCCATTATTGGGAACCTGTTAGACATACCACCATATCATTCTTGGTTCAAATTCAAGGAATGGAGTGACAAGTTTGGACCTCTTTATCGGCTGCACCTTGCGGGACGACAACACTACGTCGTTTCTACAGAGAAAATTGCGAATGACCTCCTCAGGGAGCGAGGAAATATTTATTCCAGTCGTGAACAGCTCCCTGCAGCAGCCATACTTCTCGAGGGAGATCTTCAACCCCTCTTTCTTCCTTACAGTGGTGTGTACCGAGTTCAAATGTCGCCGGTGATATTTGCTTACATTGACTATTTATATAGATAGGTGGCGAGCAGTACGCCGTGTAATGCACACAATGCTAATGCCCAGTGCCGCTACGAGCTATGAGCCAACTCAATTAATGGAATCCTCGTGGGCGTTAGAGAACTTGATTCGGTCTCCCAAAGACTACCAAAAATGGCTCGAACGGTATTCTGCGGGCGTCATATTTCGCCTCGCCTACGGTCGTCGTATCTTGACGGGGGAAGAGCCAGAGGTACGTGGCATCTATGAAGTACTGCACACGTTAGAGCGTGTAGCTACTCCAGGGGCCTACCTCGTTGACACATTTCCATTTTGATGATTCTCCCGACCATAATTGCACCTTTCAAACGAGAGCTAAAAGAATTACACCATGTGGAACTGTCACTCTTTCGTCAGCTTTATTATGATACAGCTACTCCTCAAGGTAGCGAAGCAGAATGCTGGGGAAACATTGCTTCCCGAAAGGGGGCGGAAGCTGGTCTATCGTCTGATCAGATCGCCTATATTCTTGGAGCAATGTTTGAAGCTGGAAGCGGGACGACTGCAGCAGCTATGAACTCTTTTATGCTTGCAATGACATTGTATCCCCATGCATTTCGGAAACTACAGGACGAGGTGGACAGCGTAGTGGGCGATAAACGCCTTCCAGATTTTAAAGACATGCCACTTCTGCCCCTTGTCCGCGCCACAGTAAAAGAAGTCCTACGCTGGAGACCAGTTACACCGGGAGGTGTTCCACACCAATCTATACGAGACGATACTTACAATGGATTATTTATTCCAGCCGGGACCAACATTCACGCAAATCAATGGTACGTAGTTATCCACGAGTCTGTACTGTTTGTCCTGATGCTCCTATCCAGACTTGTATCCTGAACCCGAAAAATTTCTTCCGGAGCGCTGGTTGTCGTCAAAATATCCGACTTATCGTGAGCCTTTGACGACCTACCCAAACCTACAAGGTTTTTCAGCCTTTGGTTTCGGACGCAGGATATGTCCAGGATTGAACATAGCAGAGAGATCAATCAATATTTTGATCGCACGGATTGCATGGGCGTGTGATATTAGCAAGAAGATGGATGCTAGTGGTCAGTTGATTGTACCGCCACTCTATGACTACACAACTGGCCTCAGCCCGACGCCAAAATGGTTCCCATTTGAACTTAAAGCACGCAGTGTACAACGCCATGAGTTGATCGTTCAGGAAGCATCTAAAGAGAGGGGAAACGATCCTTTAAAGTATCGCAAATAAGCGATTGATTGGGCATTTGGTACTTTGCTAGGCAGAAGATTGACTCTCTTGGGTATAGCACTGAAGTAGGCCATTCTGTATGATCTATATTTCAAGTCACAAGCTATCAACTGCTCAACGAGTGATTCACCCACGGAATGCTCGGATCTGAACTTAGCGTACTGAAGCATTATTCAAAAGTAGAAACACCAGTAAATTCAAGGACGGAAAAGGAAAAAGATGGCTTAAGCTAAGGAAAAAGTAATGCGAAACAAACTCTGAAGTTTCTTTTTCTAGACTTCCTTGCAGCTCACAAGCCGCAGGTGCTGTGTGCGGTATCATGTATGGCCCATCTGGTAGCTTTGCATGTGCTAAGTGGGTAAGTATCAAAGTGGTATTTCTTTGTTTCAGGGTATGTAAAGTATCAAATTCTTGCTGATGGGGGAGAATGTCTCTTGGAACTGATTATAGAACGTGATATTTTTGGCCAGATGAGGACGAGTGTTTACTTCGATATGGTCACCGCACTGTCCCCCTTCTTAGCATTAAAGATGCCCTGCGCACAAGCCAGGCCAAGAGATTTGGTGTTACGTGACGCCACCAACGTCGATGGGTTCAGACTCAGAGCATTTTCTCAATCCTTGTTATATTATGTAGTCTTCTTTTAAATTCACTTTATTCACATACAAAAAAAATATCACCTCAACAGGCAGGATATTTTGATGATGCATATATTCGCAAAGCCAGAAAAGAGGTGCAAAGTTGAAAAGGCAACTCTCGTCAGGCAAGATGATCATGAAGAAAAGGGAGAGAGTAGGACAATCCTCTGCCGAAAAACGAAAGCAGTCGATCGGTGATGGACGCATCTGGACCCCTGCAGAGTACCGGAGCTCTGGGTCTGGTATTGTGGTATTGGCATGGGCGACGATCAGCAACCCTAACTACTGTTTAACTACTAATCAGGATTTTATATTGTGTAACCTGAAGATGACGCTAGGTTATGGAGTAATAAATAGTGTCTTCACGATTCGATCTGCACGTTTGGGATCGAGAACCTATGCATATCTCCACTGCCCCCATAGTTTGCTACTAGCTGGGTGGGATGGAAAAAGCAATAAGATCTCGAATCGATGCACCATTGGTCTTCCCGCGTTTCGGGGATAAATTCTTCAAAGATCGGCTTCCCATTAAGCAAGAATTGATTGACTCGGATTTGAGGGAACCAGATCGGGCACAATGGCCAGTTGCTGACCAACTTCTGATTTTCCTGCAGTCGCCGGCTCCAGGGATGTTTCTTATAAGAACGTTGACTGAATCTGGGAGCGAGATGGTAGTTCTTCACGACGTCTTCAGACTAAACATAATATAGAAGCTGTTATTTACTTCCTGAGAAAATATCTATATTGCTCTGACATATCAGAGCAACATATCAAAATCATGCCGATGCTGATATCATCTTCACCGGATCTTTATAGTGCAGCAGCCGGAGTCGCCATCCACGTTCTTTTGTTCAGACATGGAGAATGGGACAGCAGTGCACCAGTAATCTTTATTTTTTATTTGGTCATCTTTACTATTCTAAATACGACACATCTCGGAGAGCTAGTGACCGGTGTTGAAGACTTGAACGCATTTCAACTTCTTTTCAGTCACCTTCTTGGTCTTTATGGTAGTATGATTGTCTACCGTCTCTTTTTCCATCGTCTACGAAAGTTCCCAGGTCCCTTAGCTGCTGCGGTGACAGCTTTATATGCTAGTTTCCTGCCAGCCAAGAGACTGAACAAGTTTGAAGTGGTGGGAAAATTGCACCGACAGTATGGCGATTACATGCGGCTAGGCCCACGGGAGTTGTCGGTAGCAGACCCACGAGCTGTGCCTTTCATTTACGGCCCTACATCTCAAACCGCGAAGGGTCCATTCTATGACGGTGTTGCACCGTATATATCAGTTCACACGACAAGAAATAAGATGGAGCACGCCCGACGTCGCAAGACATGGGATCGTGCCTTTAGCCTCAAATGTACGTCTTCTAACATTTCATCTCCCTCTTTTTGTTTTTCCATGGTGAACTTCATCTGAGACACTTAATAGCTCTACGTGACTATGAAAGTCGAGTATCAAAGTATAGCGCCCAACTATTATCAGTCATTGCGGACAATATAAGTCGTCCCATTGATATGGCCCGTTGGTTCAATTACTACAGTTTTGATGTCATGGGCGACTTGATTTTTGGGAAATCTTTCGAAATGCTCATGACCGGTAGGGACGCTTACATGCTTGAAACGCTGCATAAGGACATGCAATCCATGGGGCCTTTCTTACACGCAATGTGGGTCCTGCCTTTCTTCAAGATGATACCCATACTCAACAAGAGCTACATTGCATACTTTAAATGGCTCAAAGGGCAGGTTGATAGTCGAATAAAGGTACTTATAGCTCCTGGATCAGATAAAGAGTTATCCTTACTAATCCAGATTCTTCCAAAACAGAATGAGCCGGAGAAACCGGATGTTTTCACACAGCTTTTGAGACATTTTCAAGCTGGAGAGAAGACAGAAAAAGACATACTTCATTTTCATGGTGATGTTAATTTGGCTGTTGTTGCTGGAAGGCATGTTATTACATCAAACTATCTAAGAAACACCTAACATTGACTGCCCCCAATACTGACAATCGAATAGTGACACGACCGCGTCCACTCTAGCGAATCTGTTCTACGAATTAGCCAGCTCACCGGATTTTACTCGTATGCTACAATCTGAAATCGATTCACTCAGGGAAAAAACATATCACGAAATGTCGCAGTTGAAACTGCTTAATGCCGCCATTGATGAAACATTACGCTTGCATCCTCCTGTACCTTCGGGCATGCAACGTGTGACTCCCCCAAATGGTATCCAGATTGAGGATATCCATATACCAGGAGATTGTTTAGTGCAGATGCCGCTTTATTCCATATTCAGAGGCATGCAGATCTTTTCACTACCCGGTCCTATGTATTCTTTTCTCTAACCAGCTCAATTCATTACTAACCCGATACAGATGAACGTTGTTTTGTCCAGCCCAACCAGTTCATTCCACAGCGGTGGACCGACCGCGTAGACCTTATTAAGGATAGCTCTGGTTATATGCCATTTGGCCTTGGTAGGTCCATTCTACATCATTCCCGCTCCGTAACAGAATGATTTCGGCTGACTATCTGTGGTACAGGGCCATTTTCATGTGCCGGCAAACAGCTCGCATTGATGGAGATTCGACGAGTAACCGTAGATCTTTTATCTCGATATGATGTCTCCTTTGCAAAGGGCCAGACCCACGAGGCATTCTACCGGGGACAGCAAGACGTGTTTACCTTAGTCTGTGGGAAGCTGCAGCTCGTTTTCAGTGAACGGATTCAGAAGAAGTGATGGTTCTCTTATTTGCATATTTTAATTTCTTGTCCGATTTATATTATTTGCTCCAAATTGGTTCCCCCATTTCAAGAGTTTGACCGAGTATGAGATTAGACCTTACCATCGCTGCGGTCGATATTAGGTACTCTACACCTCTTTGTGTTTGGTTGTCATGTCATCATCCCCACTGCTACAATATCTACATTTTACGTGCTTCCGATTCTCCATATCTCACAACCACCCACTTTTCGTGTCTTACACCTCAGCATTGTGAATAAGGTTTGAAGGAATGATTTGGCTTAACGTTACTCTTCTTTTATAGTTTAATTGATCATACAGCCATATGAATAACCAATGGGCATTCTAAATCGAAGAATCCTGCAAGTTGTTGAACTATTGAACAGTGCTCGTTCAATTAAAAACATTAGCAAGAAGGTTTTTCATTTCAAGATCGACAAACAACTTGGTAAATATATAATGGTCTATCATAACATGCTGCAGTAAGTTAAGTGACTAAAGGTTTCTGGGTATCAGTCAATAACTGGGAGTCGGGATCAGAGTCCCAATCATCATCGCCCGCCATTATCTGTTCTTGGGGTAATATGACAATCCAGAGAATCTTGCTTGTCTTTCTCAATTGCTTCCTTTCTCTTCTGTCATACTTGGCACTTTGATGGCCAGACTTGGCAGCCTTTCTCTCTGCCTTAGCCTGCTTCCTTTGCAGTTTGTCTAGTTGTTTTTTCTCTGAGCGCTGTGCAGCATGTGCACCGACCTTTTTCATCCAATTATCTGGTGGCGCAGGCGCACCCACATTCTCAAATGAAATAGGCATGACTCGATCACCGAGGGGCGCCATGCGTTTCATTATAGGGTGTTCCATAGACCCATCTGCTGGCACTGGGCTTTCATTCAAAATTGCCTGATATTGCTGACGCGCAAAAACAGCACCTGTATTAGACATACCAGCTTGGGCCAGCATCTTGTCGGTCTTGCAAATCTGTGCATGAAGACCTTTGGGCTTGAAGATGGCCTCGTTGGCACTCTTCATATACTGTTTCGTGCGGTATATTGACACACCAGCAGACCCGACGCCAGCAGCCACATTGAGGCCGACCCCAACCAACTGCGCTGTCCCCAACGGAACAAAGCCAAGGATATTGCCCACAGTACTTGTAGCTTGGAGTGCCGGGTTGGCCAAAAAGGCTTCATTGAGGCCATCGATAAAGGCGAGAAACTCAGTCGATGTCAGACCATACCGCCGCTCTAACTCTGGGACGCGGGTGCGTACGAAAGGGCTCAAGTTTGACCCTCCGAACGCTCTTGTCACTTCTGCAGTGCAGGATAGTTACTTGTTAGCGCCTATGCGAATTGTAAAGTAAACTGCATTAAGATTATTAGTGGAGTCTTACGGGGAATAACGCATGGCCTCCTTCCTTGAGACGAAGTTTGTGGCTGGGCAACGTATCCTTGACCTTGCATGGGACTGGTACGATGAAGGGCATGTTGATGAGCTTGAATATTCTGACGGGGTTGCTCGTATTGTTGCTGATATTCCCACTGAGAGTTTTGCGAGTAGCTCTGCTGATACGGTTGTTGATAGTTCTGTTGGTGTTGTCGTTGGTAGGGGCTGTATGATGCGTTTGGCTGGGCCTCATACTGAATAGGTTGACTGCGGTTTTCGCTCATATAATCTTTTTGCCGCACATATGAAGCTGATCGTTGATGATAATAGTCGTTATATTGAGAATACGCTGGAGGCGCCTCCATTGAATCCACCTTGGAGTCCTTGTATTTGTATACAGCATCCATGGTGGGATGCAGAAGAGCAGCTATCAGTTTATAGCAACAATGAGAGAAAGGTAGTCATTCCATCTGTAGACGCACGTATTTATATGCATCATATAGAAAGCTTGAGCCGTTGACAGGGGGCCAAGAGTTCAGCTGCTTCTGTAAGAGGAATGCGATGCGATACTCAGAAGGCGGCGCGATACCAAATAGGAAAATATCAACTCGGCCGTAAGAGGAAGACGTTGCTATATCCGACGCGCTAGACTGCACAAGGCATGTATCGACCATGACACCCCAAACCTATGCCTGCATTGGTTAGACTTACTCTTCGCTTTCTTAAATAGGTAAGACCGTGACATCTTTGTGTAGATCACATTGAAGTATATCATACGTATACCGCCGATTCTCATGGGAATCAGAGACTAGGTATATTCGCTCTCGATGAGCTAGAGTCTTTTGGAGGGTCCTAAATATGTTCTTGCACTTATAATTTGTATTGCAATTCCAACTGACATCATGTATGTATGTATTTGTTGGCTCCGATCATGAGGCCACATTTCGAGTGACAAGATGAATCTTTTCAAGGCTTATGAAATAAACATCTTTGAAAAGCAAGAGTATCAGAAATATAGAAGCGGCCCAGTTTGTCTCGACTTAAGTGGCCACCTATAAAATAATCAAAATTCATGGACAAAGTTTATTAAACTGATTACCGCCCTCCACCTAAGGTGCGTGAATTATAGAACATATCTAAAGTCTGGATGTTTCTCACCCAGTTTGTTCTGTTCCTCCTGGGGAAGCTGCCGAAGATAATCTCTCTTTCCCATCTCTCGCTGACGATTTTCCCAGCCAAGGAATAACCACATGGCCACTGCAGAAACAATTCCTATCCCCGAAAATGCAATGCAAGTCCCTAGTCCCGGAGCATATTGAGGCGAGTCTCTGCTTGGGAAAACTACGGCAGAAATGATACCTCCAATCTGACCGCAACTGACAGCGAATCCTGTAAGGACACCGCGTTTGCTGTTGCTGGCAACTTGATTGAGTCTGGAAATTCAGACGCAATTAATGATTGATACACTTACAGTAATTATTGTGAAATGGAAGACTTACCCCCATGCAATAACTAGGGCTTGACAAATATAAATCCCTATTGCAGAAAAATATATCCCCATGTACCGTAGGTTGCCATTATTCAGCAACATAACCAACAAATCGCCCATGATCGATATTGAAAATCCGGTAATGACAAATGGAGCGCGCATCTTGACCTTGTCTGAGAGTATAGCGACACACACAGAGACAATGCCGGAAGCAATTCGTACAGGTGCGGATAATAGATTTGCTTTTAAACTGCTCCAGCCGAAGACTTCCAATATAGTTGGTTGAAACACTGAAATAGAATAGGCCGTGACGCAAACAGCGAGATAAAGTACACCCGAGATAAGGACTTTCCAGTCTCTTAATGCTCTAAGGACTGACTTGACATTAATCTTGTTGTCGGCATCTCGACTCTCTTCGAAACGATCCGCTTGCAGCCTGTTTATGACCCACCTCTTCTCTTCAGGGGTAAGAAACTTCGCGTCTTCGGGGAACGGTATTAAGCAGAAAAATACCAGGACGGCGGCACAGCATGTCATGGCTCCCTCAATGAAGAAGATCCAACTCCATCCTGAATATCCACCTGTTCCATTCAACGAGCCAAAACCTGCTCCTAGAAGACCTGAAATCGTGCCTGCTATGTCATTGGACACCATGAACCAGGCGGTACGGCTAACAAGTTCATGTCGTCTGTACCATGCTCCAATGAGGAAGAGACAACCAGGAAACATGCCAGCCTCGAACACCCCTAGGAATATTCGTGCTGTTAGAAGACCGCCGAAGCTGGTACAGAAACCCGAGAAAGTAATAGTCAAACCCCATCCCAGTGTAAGGAAGCTAATGTAGTACCGTGGCTGAACTCGATTAATTATCATGTTTGACGGTATCTACATTTATTAGTTCTTTTTCCCATTATGCCACAATATAGACTTTGAGCCCTGGAGACATACCTCAAGGAGGATATATGGAATATAAAACGCTACGCAATAGAAATTAGAGGGTAGGCTTTTGCCAAGTCAAGGCCAAACCTTGGGAAGTCTCACTGAGTACAATAATGTTATACTGATATCCATGCATGTTTAGATCTTTGTTCAAGCCCCACGATTCCGCATTGCCAATGTTTGTTCGGTCGAGAAAGGTAAGAGTATAGATCGTAGTCAATAGTGGTAACAAGCGCCAGTCAATCTTTCGAAGGACTTTTTTGGCTTCAACAGCGTCTTCTTCATGTGTCACATCGGGAACGCTTGTGATGGAACCTGCCTCAAGCTTCTCCTGGGCATCATTAGACATGATTGAGAGGATAATTTTCTATGACTTGAGAAATTTGATGTACAAAAAGAGGATTTTTCAAGTCAATTTCTCGAAAATCATTCTTGGTTGGATCTTTCTCGGTCATTGTTTTGTTATGTAAACATGGCGGGGACTGGAAGTCGATATATAGGCAATAAGCCTGTGTGAGTGAATGGAATTCGTCCGATGTTTTACCTCAGGCTGGACCAAACCTGGGGCCCCGCAAGGAAAGGTGGATGCAAGTGTCCGTCAGGAGCTGGGAAACTCCGATTCGCGTCGGATCCATGTTTCCTATGACAATGAAATCAGACTAGGCGACGTATCGCTTGATCACCTATTTGAGAAATTCACATATTTATCAACCATCGTATCTTCTAACCAATTAGACATAAGAATATGGTTGGAGATCTGTTGGTAATTGGCAATTTTGTCTCACTGTGCAGACAACGTAGTATAGATATATGCATTACTGGCCACGCAAGCGTGTTAAATTGGCTAAATGCAATCTGCTTTCTTATTGGTTGCTCATAATCTACTTCCTGGGACCTTCATTAAAATTCCTGGTTCCAAATCCTTCAAGCTTACACAACCAGCCAAACCCATGCAGGCTCGAAACTCATCCCCAAGTATGTTCAAAGCAGTGATCACTCCGCTTTCACCATCATAGGCAAGCCCCCAGAGAACAGGCCTTCCAATCCAGACCATATCAGCACCTAGGCAGAGGGCTTTGAATATATCTGAACCGCGACGGACTCCACCATCGAAATGCTTCTCTAATCAGTACTGAAATTATTAAAAGATGAAAGTTGGAAAGGAATAACTTACTATAGGGATTTTCCCGCCCACCACTTCCACAATTTCTGGAAGCATATCTAATGTCGGCGGAGCGTAATCTAGCTGTCTGCCTCCGTGATTTGATACGACAATGGCATCTGCTCCATGTTCAATAGCGAGAAGTGCATCTTCTGGTGTCAGGATTCCCTTAAGCCAGATGGACATTTTAGTGATAGATCGAATGTACGCAATGACATCCCATGTGAGAGAAGGATCTGTAAACTGGCTAAGCAATGCAACTTTCAACCCGTTTGTCAAATACAACATACCATTCTTATTCGGTGGTGGAAGATTCTGTGTCAGTCTTCCGTCTGCTGCTTGATCAATACTATTCTTTGCCCTTTCCTCAGTTCGAAGCTGTGACCCTGTCTTGACTCCCAGTGCTTCATCAAAATTAGCCATTCTTAGATGGGGAGGGACCGTGAATTCGTTTCGGATTTCAGTTAAACGTCGCCCAAAATATGGAGTATCCACAGTAAGTACAATTGCTTTGTATCCGGCCTCTAAATATGCATCGTCATTAGTATGCACCTCTGGTCCTTACGTAAGTTCACTCACTTTCCGCTCTTCGAATAAGGGAGTTCGTCGTTCCCCGGTTTTCAAACATATACATTTGCAAAACGCACTCGGACTGAGATTGATCGCCACTATCGCGGTTTCCATTCGTCTTTTGTCTCGCTGCATCAGCAGCTACCTTGACATCTTCCAAGCTCGTCGTACTAAAAGTACTCAGTCCCATGACTACTCCTACGCTTCCACATGCTCTCGCAGTAGCTGCTTCTCCATCTGGATGAGCAAGTTTTTGCATCGCGGCAGGAGCAACACAGCAAGGAAAAGGTATCTTATTCTCGAACACCACAGCAGAAGTGTCAACATCAGACACATTGCGAAGCACACGAGGTCGTATATAATATTGACGGTAACTTGCAAGATTAGACGAATGAGTAATACCGTCTAGGGCTGCACCGTTGTAATAGTCCCGTACCATCTTCGGCAGATGAGCCGAGGCATGGTCCTCAAGGTCAGATATCGATAGTATCTGCTGTTTTTTGGACATTTCATATATTTATCGTCGGTCTCTGTGCGTAATGAGCGGTCCAAACAATACCCGAAGTGTAGAATTGAAGTAACTTCTGTGGGTTCGATGATTGTGCTGCAGACGGAACAGTCATTGTTTATTATTTACGTGCCTCATAAATAGTCACTCGAATGAAACAACCCAATTCTTTCCTAGTAAAAATGTGCCCATCACCAGCTCCACCTTTTCAGCGCGCTGAGACAATGCTTCAGGGTACTTGCTTCCGCTTCGGGGTGAATCCAATTGCGGGGAAGTACGGGGAAGCGTGTTGTTTGTGGACTACTTCGGAGACCTCTCCGGTCACTAGATCTTGTACACTGGTGAAATAGTAACCTGTGCTGCTTCTATTTCTTAGTTGCCTTATTTATAATGATTTCCAGCCTGAGGTCTAGCTCTCAAAGCTCATGTCTTTCCAACAATTGGTTGATTATGCAGACAATGGCGATATGGCAGAGTCCTTGGTAATAGTGACCTAGAACATTAAATTCTATCAATTACAACCTCAATTAGTGCGCATCTCTTTTCCTCCTTGATCACACGTATAGCTTCTTTGCAAGCGTTATCAATATCCTCTCTCCGCTCTACTTTTACCCACCAAGCATTTCCAGCCCCTTCGGCAATAAGACCAAAATTGGGAGAAGGAGTAATGGATGTACATAGCCGGTCTCCTAATGTCACCTCAGCTTCGTAGGAATTTTGCGAATAGTTTGCCGCAATCTCCGGGTGTAATCTCAGGCAAGCATTTTTCGGCGATGCCCATCCACCATTATTCCATATAATCGTCAGGAACGGCGTTTCGTATTTCTTTGCCATCCAGTATGCACAGCTCGGAATGCCAAAGAGCCAAGTTCCATCCCCAGTGAAGGTGACTATGAGTTTTTCGTCGTAACCATTATCACCGAGTTCACGAAGGGCCAATGAGGCACCTACTGCGGCACCAGAGTACCACCCCAGTGCACCACCGCCGCTACCAATGAGGGACAGTGGTTTGTCGTGTCGCAAGTGGTCGGCAACATTGCCGAGATTTGTTGTTGACTCATTTAAGCCAATGACTCGGAAATCAGCACTGGCTTCGCGAAACCGGGACATAAAATACGGTACTGTCAGTTTGCCATTCGCGGGTTCTCCCTTTTCTATCTTCTGTAGCCTAGACTGTCTCTCTTGGAATCGTCGTTGGAGATGTAGTGTTCTCTTTGCTATACGGTCTTTTACTTCCGTAGTGTCAAAGTTACTATGGCTTTTAACAGCCTCAGCTAGCTGTCTCAAAGCAAGTTGTGAGTCACATCTCCATCGCTTTTCACATGGAAGATACCATAAAGTCGTTTCTTCCTTTAGTGGATCAACATCAAGATGAAAGATACGTGCTGTATCAGACGGTTTGGACTGTGCCTCAATCCAGGGAACGTCGGAATCAACCACGAGGATAACGTCAGCCTCCTGTAGAGCTGGAAGTTGCCCTCCGCCATTCCATTGATGACCTTGATGTAGAAAAGACGTTGTAGGGAAACTGTTATATATAGGCGCATTCTCATGAACCGGAACAGCTAGAAGCTCAGCTAGGTGCTTCAGAGCTTCAAAGCCTTCGGCTGTCCTGCCACAGTAACTTGTAACAATTAGAGGAAGTGTCGCAGATATCAATGCATTAGCTAGGTAATCTAGTGCATCCGGTGATAAGCCGGTAGCTTCAATTTCAGTATTTCTGTCGGCCCGCTGGGATATTTTTGAGAGTTGATCGATAGATGCTGAAATGGGCAGCTCTAGTACCTCTCGTGCCGCAATCAGATAAGATGGCCCTTGAGGACTTGAACGGCAAAACTGCATTGCTCGGAGAGTAATTTGGGTTGCATTCAGCGGCGTGCGGATCTCATGCTCATATTTCATATATTGTCGTACAATTGCGCGTTGGTCGGGGACGTCTTGAATCCAATGAATGTATCTGATTGACGGAAATTTCCGATGTTAGTAAGGAAATTCCATGAAAATCGCTAATTCACACCTGAACCAGTCGTTAGCTTACTCATTTCTACTCCCAAGTAGTTCTCCCTCTTGCGTAACTGGCACTGTTCCTGCTAAAATGAGAACTGGAATCCTCCCTTTGCTAACATTGTGGACTGCGCCTGCTAATCCTTGTGTACCACATTCGACATGGACTAATACCGCAGCTACAGATCTACCACCAGTGACCTGAGCAAATGCGGATGCAGCTGACAGAGCATTCATTTCATTGGGAGACGTGATAATTCTTAATTTTGACTTTTCTCGTCGGGAGACGAAAGCTGAGAGGAAAGCGGGATGGTCAGAACCGAGATTCACAAACAGATGTGAGACGCCTGCAGCTTCTAGGGTATCAAGAATCATTGAAGCTCCAGTTTTTAGTACGTTGCTGGAGCCATCCTGGCTTTCTGAAGCTTGCAAGGCTTCCATTATTGAAGTATATCACTTGGAAAATGATTTTGCGAGAATGAATGTATTGAAGTCCGCAGTAATGTGACTGGCTTATAAGGCCCTACATTCTTCGCATGGCTGACTTTAAGTGTGTTCTTTGTTGTTATCGCTTGGGTTAGTGCTATGTGTAATAGTGTTCGTCATGTGCAAAGCGTCGGTCACAGCATCCCGTCTTCTGGAAGCATGCTCCCGAGAGGTAAAACGAGCCAAGTCGGACATCTTCCGAGGCACTTCAAGCATTGCAACCATCTTAGATATGTTCTAGCAGAATGGTCAAAGGAAATAAGAAAACTGTTCTGGAAAGCATTTATCAACCAGTCGACTCAATGCCTGTCACTCCACACTACCATTCCAACTATCAAGCATTCATTTCTGACCAAGAGACATGATATGTATAAATGCAAAATTCAAATCAAAAACATAATTTATAATTAATGTTCCTTTCGGTCGGATCTTGTAGGGTAGAGGGCAAATTGAGGATATGTTCATGGCCCAGGGTGGTCCAGAACTCTCAAAGTTTGAATTTTGAGGCAAAATATTTTCGTCGTGAGAAATCGCTCATCCATGAAGGTAGAAACAAGCAATAAAGTATATTGTTGTTCCTATACTTTGGACAAAGGCAACTGTTGGTGTCTTACATTCACAACAAGGATCCAATTTTTTTCTTCCGAACAAGCACTGTCCATCATGGAAACTCCTATTTCTAACTCTCTTATCGGACTAGCAGCATTCATTGGCCAGCCTGGTGCCAGCTGAAGGAGGTTGGAGTGTATGATTGGACAGGCGAAAACCAACAGAACGTTGGTGGATATGATATAAAATGCTACGCTTCTTTTTACCGAGTGGATAAGGAGTAGGTGGTTCTGATAGCGATGGAAGAGTACGGCTCCTTCTCAAACGCATTGAATACCGTTCGCAGATTTTTCCCTTATTGTCATTATCGGCCGCTCAATGTTGATTCGTATAGATCGGCCTTTACTTTTATACGATATAAAAAATGTTACTAGCAATTCGATCCCTAGTTATTCACACCGATAAGTCACTTTAATGATGAACGCACCGCCTGCCGATTCATATGAGCCGATTTCCGCCTCGTATTTCTTCGAAACACACAGACTGTGTCGGCCCGTTCCGCCCGTCAAATCGCTAATCTTCACGTAGAACTCTATGTTGTATTGGTGACATTGAATTCTTGTATTTTAAGAGTTTTCACTGAAGGAAGTCTAATCGAACTGGAAGGTATGTGCGGGTAGGATGTTCGTATGGCCACTGGTGGAGACAGAGCTACCCTCGTTATAATTAGCAATTATGAGGGGTCAATAACGACATGGTACTTACTACCTAGTACTACAGTGTGCAGCACCGCAAGAAGATGCGGAGATCTGCACAGGGGCAACGGAAGCAGCTAGCCTGTCTGTGTTCAAGGCTCATGACCCTTGACTATTGGTTTTTCAATAACGCCCTTGGTCTAAGCTCTAATTAAATATTATAATTGCCGCGGCCCCAGGGGTTATCAAATGACCAATACAAGAGTCATCACGCAAATATCACCGATAGCGATCTATATGATCCACGGTGCGTGGGACGCGTATACTATTGGCACCCATGAAGCGTAGCGCTCGCCCCCCTGGAGAATGTGTCTTAGCTTTGAAGCCTAGTATTTTAACTAGTATATGAAGTGAATTCTGGCCCCCGGGACAGCAGAGATCCAGAGCTAGAGATATGGTTGGGTTCGGCCTGCCGAGGCGCAAATCTGTTGGTCATTGGTCAAGCCGAGTCCACAACTGTCACCGTGTCAGTCATAACTAGTTTCGAAAAGGACAAAAAAGCATAAAGGGACAAAATAGGAAAAAGAAAGAGCCCGAACAGGATAGACTTTCTTTCTGGGGGCTAGCCGACATCTACCAACATAGCGGTCATTCCGAGCGCGCGAGTCATGGGAAAGTTGGAACACTAATAGACTGTATAACTTTGAGCTGAACAGTGAAGCAGATCCAACGCAAAAGACACTATAACGTACGACATGCTATAGCCAGGTCCATATCAAGTGTAAATTGTACCGAAGTTGGACTACTTGGTATATACTCACTATACTATTCACGTCGTAGTCTTAATTTCACGGCCACTTACCAGTGACCAACTTTCACAGAATCCAAAACTCTAAACTAGTACAAATCCACATCGCCTCGCGGACGGCCCTAAGGGCCGAGGAGCTGTCGTGCGAAGCTTAACCCTAACCGTAACACCGGGTTCCATGGTGGCCACTTGAGCGGCTGGCCCCAATGATGGGCTGAATGACAATTCTGCCAGTCTATTCGAGTCTATCCGTCTTAAATAATAGAGTTCTCCGTACAGGCGCGGTGGATTTCTAGATACCACTCCTTAGGCTGTGCGGCAACCCTGGCCGCTTCAAGGTTCTCAAGATGGCCTGCCTGCCCTGAGTTCGGCCATCCTCCATCTAATCGACTGCTAAAGTTTCCCGCGAGCTTAATTCGAAGAAGAGGATCAAAGTGAAGTAGAGTCAGCATTATACCTATCACTTGCCAATCTTGATTTTGACCGAGAAGAACTCAATTCCACTACACAGTCAGAGAACCATGCATAGGTGGATATTTTTGCTAGCACCATCGATCATACTGCAAAATGGTGGACAACAATGATAGCACTATACCCTCGGACATCGCCCACGCCATTGCTGTTGGCAATATTCCCCAAGGCATCCCATTGTCAAATTTACTAGACTCGCGCGATGGCCCTGCTAAGGGCGCCATATACTTCGTGTTTACTTTTACCTTTGTTTTTTTGCTGTTGCGATGCTATTCGAGGATTTTTATTGTGCGCAAATTTGGGTTAGACGATTGTTTAGCATGTGTTACTTTTGTCAGTTAACGCTGTTCAGTCCATTTTCTCCACGGCGTCCGATGGCTGACGATTAGATTACTGGCAGGTCCTTTATATACCCCTAGTGCCGCTATGCGTCATGGTTATCGACAACGGAAATGGCAGGCGTAGCAATTACGTTCGATATGTAATGTCACTGGATAATTCCCGGACAGATTATGGAGAAGTGTTAGATGTCGCCCTGCATTTTCTATACATCATCGCCCTTTTCACCTGCCGCCTATCAGGCCTGGCATTTTACAAACGACTATCCGACGCACATGCAAAGCTCTATATTACCATCCGCGTTTGCTCAGGCATTTTTCTCCTTCTCTTTCTTGCGCAGTTCTTCCTGCTTCTATTTCACTGTATTCCAGTAACCGGCAGATGGCCGTACTCGTGGCAGCCTGATTTTGCTGCGTACAAGTGTATGAGTTGGGGGGCAGTGTACATCACCATTTCATGTCTATCTTTTGTATGCGACGTCATCATGTTCATTATTCCGTCCATGCTGATCCATCTTCTACACGTTCCGCTAAGAAGGAAGCTTGAACTCGCGCTGGTCATGTTCCCTGGTGTACTGTAAGTAATCTAGCCGTCGATTACCTAGGGAAAAATTTGGACTTATTAACTGGCGCGCAGAGTCCTGGCCATATCCATCGCTCGTATTTACCTCGTTTGTATGGGTCAATGGTCCAAGGATAACACATGGTATTACGATCCACAACTCGCTATAGAGATGGCAGAGATAGGATTCACGCTCATTGCCTTGTCTTTACCTGCGTTGAAACCTCTGTTTGGATTCTATGTTCTTACCAGGATTCGGTCGAACCCCAGCGGCCACGACAGTGACCGCCCTTCTCCCTCTCAACCCATCCTCTTGAAAAAGATAAGCAATCTCACATTTAATGCTATCAACGATGAGCGAGGAGCAATTTAGCGAAGGTGGAGGTATCTACTAAGAAATTGAAGCGAGAAGAATAGTCCAAACCATGGCGCTTCTGATTATCTTGAATGTGCACTCCAACTTCTACGTAATATTTTCGGTTTCATTTTAGACTGTCTGAAATTTGGATATTACCGCATGGTCCATGGGACCGCAGAAAAGGCGGTCATGGCTATAGGTTAATAGAGGATGCTGCCTAGAGCACCCTGAGTGGTGACATTCACATAAGCGACCCTCAACTTTTCATCGTAGCCTGCTCGAGTCTTCAAGCGGTCATACTGACGAAAATGGTTGAAAAGTTTTCATAGATCTTCCTCAGCTGTTTTCTCTCTACTCATCGACCCTGCAACACATCCAAACTGCCCCATACGGTCGACGAGACTGGTATCAATCAGAATGCAGCTTGCATATCGACCCAGCCCTGCCGATCTACTGGCCTCCTCTGGTCGTAGGAGGGTTTTTTCTGCAAACAACGAAAGCAAGGACAGTCTCCCTGAGCTGATCCCAGCTAAAAATACACAGGCATCCTCTAGGGATGTCGGAGATATGGCCAGCCTGCACTTCAATAGAAGGTTGTTCCCGATATACAACAGCAACGGGCAAAATATGAACGAATATCCCATTGAAAAGCATGCTGGTCCGATGTTTATTCAAAAGAATCGAAACACCTTCTGCGGTATATGTGGCATGTGTATCACTCTCGAAGACGAGCAAGCTGTCTCACGAGAGATCAACCCATACACTACCACCGGACCGGGTACGGTGCAGCATGCTGATGCTGGCAACGAGGAATTTGAAGAGTTGCAGAAGGGCAGCACTCACCATGTCGACTGCTACGAGGCACATGAAAGGAAGATTGGCGTAATGCCAAAGCCGGGTTGGACGGGGTTGTATCGTGTGGGTGAGTGCTAAACCCTTGCTCCCATACATTGGCGACCTTTTAAGTTTTATTTGTTTCCACATGCTAATTGTTTCCAAGTTATCCGCCAGAATAGGCAAGCAGGGAACGCCACGCCCTATTATTACGTTTCGGGGATCGGCCGTTACCATCTGTGGGACAGCGACCCCAAGGCACGCAAAATGTACAACAAATGCAACTACAAGATTAGCGAGCCTATATTCACAGTCCCAGTCAACAAAGAAGAAGCCCTGGTTGATCGCCATCATTTCTACAACAAGGAGCTCTCTGGCGACCGAAAGAAAAACACCACTCAGAACGAACTTGTCAAGCGTATCAGCGTGTATCCGCGCCATTTCCACGACGACATGAACCAGGATCTCTTCCCTCATGGCTTCCCAGTTCACGAGAATTGCTGGACAATAGCTTCAAAGATCATGGGTAGCAATCTCGAGGACAATCTGTGTTATTTCCTGCTCGCACTACAAGAGCGATGGGATAAGGATGATGTTCTAGTACAGAGCCGTCAAATTGCCGAGTGGATCGTGAATGAAAGAGACGACAGTAATAGAATGCCTACAATTAACAGTGGTAACGAGTCTGCGAAGACAGATTGTAGGCAGTATGACATTAACCGCATTCTCATCGCCATGAATGATCCAATCCATGTGGATGAAGTGGAAGAAATGATTGCTGAAAGCGCGCGCCGCTATACTCTTATGAGAGCAGAGGAAACAGACGGTCATGACGAGGACTGGGCCACCAGCAGTGCGGTTTCTGTCACCAGCACAGGCAGCGCCAGCGTACATGCGGTTCCTCAGGAGTCTTTGATGCAAATCCTCGACGAACTCCACCACACTGAGGTAGAGGCATTCTTGAACGCGACAGAACTTCGCGTACCGCTGGCGTATTGGCGACGACGAGCTCCGCGAGATGTCGTTTGGGAACTGGATTTTATCAATGACCAAACCACACCTCTGGACTGGCAGTACTTGTGTCTGCGTGCCGAACGCATGTGCGAGGAATCGCTTGGTTTGATTAATCGGCAACGTATCTGCAATGTCTTGCGCGACGTGGACGAGGACATAAGCTCTGGCCTATTTGATTGATTTGGAAAGGGACTTTCTTCATAGATCGATTATATTGCTTGAAAAGGAGACCTGACAGTTCATTGTATCGTTGAGGTTTATTTTGAGAAACTATCTTGCTGTGTCAATTTCTTTTCTTCATGTTCCTTAGTTATTAAAAAATTCATGATAATCGAGTTTATCTTCCTCTTCTCGACTTCGACAAAGTAGATCAGACTCCAATCAATTGCTAGAGTCTCTTGAGTAATAACAACGAAGGAAGCTTGAAAAGATCATAAGACCTCAAGCACATATAAGATACTCATAGAGGCTATTCCGATAAAATTCCCCCTTTCATCAACGCCCAATCCTGCAACGCCTCAATGCCCATGACAGTCGACAAGACCATTTTCCCAAACGTATCAACATCGTCTGGATGCCCAAACTCCAAAAACTCGGTGAAGTTCAAATCCTGAACCAAAAATCGATTTTTCTCCGCGAATGCCAACGCGAATTCATATCGTGTTCGAGCTTCCCATAAGTGTGATGACAAGTACCAGGAATGCGATAATCCTAGACGACCGTCACACTTGAGTCCTTTTCGACGTGCTTGGTTTTCCTTTTCGTTGCTGCTGCTGTTTTCGCCGAAAATAGACATTACCTCCCACACGCGAATCAAGAGGTAGGCTAGAAATACCGTGCGGCGTGATGACTCTTCAAAGATCCAGCTTTGCCAAAAGTCCTTCTGCAGGCCTGAGCCATGTTCGGCAGTCAATGACGACGGCTCTTCGAGAAGACAGCTTATGGACGTATTTCCGAGGAGCATTAAAGAGTCTTCCAGGTACACATTCTGCAAAAATTGGGCTAATGAAGAGCGCAGCGCTGGCATAGTCAGATCAGCGGCCAAGCGAGCTGATACGTCGTTGTCAAAAAGCCTTATTGTCTGATAAATGATGAGCGCCTGTAGGCGTGCTAAAGACTCTATGGCACTGCTTGGCGGCTCTGCTGCTAGAAGATCGGCCACACGGTTTTCAACAATTGATAGTATAGCCTTGGAATTGGATGCATTCTTGTTTATGCAGAGGGAGCAGCATGCATAGGCGTCTGGAAGTGTAAGGACAATAATTAATATATAGGCTAAAAATGGAAGATGAAATGAAACAAAGAAACACTACTTGACGCACCCTGCATGGACCGCGGCATGCCGTTCTGGTACAATAGTGGATGACACCACGGCGTCTGATTGTCCAGCACCATCGTCTTATGGGCGTTTTGAAGAGCATCCATGGTGTATTGTATTCGAGCCATCCCAGTCGATAATCGTGAAGCACGATTTAGTGGAAAAGAGACTGCTTTATCTCCGAGTCCATGGCTGTATGCTCCCAAGTAGGACGGTGACAGAGGCAGTGGCGGGGGGGGTTGTTGATGCAATGTTATTGGCTGGTGGATAATGAAGTCGGGCCGTTTTGCAGTCTGTATAAGAGGATACTCGCAATATAGTCCCCGCTGGCTGCATCGCGAGCACACTGGCAGGAAAAGATCGCATCGTCGCTTAGCTCTGGCGCAGGCCTTGCAGGACTTCCGTCGCGGGATGGCGCCATCTCGCTCGTTGTACCTGGCAGGAGCCTGTACCACCGACATAAGGCTATTTGTCAAGTAGGATATTAGATTAACTGCTATGTAACTTCGGTTATTATGGTGATTGTTGCAGTTTGTTGAGTTATCGAGCTGCAGCGCATCAAGTGGTGGAATTCCGCCGGGAAGAGTTGGTTCATGCCGGTGCGTGCTGTTTTGTATGTCTGTATTGTTACAGCGGCGGAATCCCGCCAGCGCTACGGCCGCCGCCCCCGCTGGAAATATATCATCTTTTGCGCACGGCACGACCAGTTGGTGGAATTCCGCCATCCCCATGAGTCAGCGTCTTGAATTCACAAGTCTTCAGGTCCAAGCCGCCTGGAAGACTTTGCTAAATCCAATCATGTTGCGAGACATACCATTTCAAGACCCGATTTGGGCCCATCACTGGTGTGAAGGCATGTTGTCCATTCTATATTGGATGCAATTATGCCTCAATTCGGACCATTCTAAGCATTTGACGGACTATAAATAAGTGTGATGCTCCCAGGATTTCCTATCTTGAGAAGAGGAAAAAGAACATAATATTCATTTCCATCCTCAAACAGTCTTTATCATTGATTCGGACATCCTTCCTTTCAACCACACAACATACACGATGCCCGCCCCTACCTTTTTTGTGACCACTGCTACGGGCTGTCAAGGTGGAGCAGTTGCTCGCCATCTCCTTGCCCATGGCTGCACAGTGCACGCAATCACACGCACGCCAGACTCGCCCGCCGCCCTACAGCTAAGCTCCCTAGGCGTCAAGCTATTCACCGGAGAACTCGACAACGACGACGTCCTTCGATCTGGCATGAAAGGCTGCACTGGCCTCTTCCTCAACGTGCCCTCCAACCCCCTCGTTCAAGTCGACTACACCAAGCACATCCTAGCAATCGCCAAAGAAATAGCCACCATTAAGCATGTCGTATGCTCAACATCCTTTTCCACCGATAACCCCGAACGACTCACCTTCTGGGACCCTAACGGGATCATAGCAATGGTTCTCCGCCCCAAACAAATCATCGAAGATCTTGTCCGCAACGGCGGATTTCAATACTGGACCATCCTCCGACCAAGCAACTTGATGGCCAACTTTCTCCAACCCAAACTCCCACTATGCTACCCGGGGCTAGAAACAACAGGGGTGTTGCGAACTTCGTTCCAAAAAGAAAATCTCATTCCGTGGGTGGACCACGATGATGTTGGAAAATACGGCGCTGCGGCGTTTCTAGAGCCTGCGCGTTTCCATACGGAAGCTATTTCGCTTGCCTCGGAGCTTCGCACCGTAGAAGAGATGCTGAGCGTTTTGAGCAAGGCGACGGGGAAGAAAATGTCGGCATACTATTTGTCCGATGAGGAGTGTAAAGTCGAAGCAGAGAAGAGAAATCCAGCTGCAATGCACAAGGTTTTGCGCGATATGGTTAAATTTGCAGATATGGAGAAGCTCCATTCATTTGGGATTCCGTTGAGTTCGTTTACGGAGTTTCTGGGGAGGGAAAAGGATAATGTTTTGAAAACGTACAGTCAAGTACCATAGACTGAATGTGTTGGAACTTGTATCAAAGTTGGTTGACCACGGAAGAATGGTTGTATTTAGTCAAATATGAACTGCGAACTGCTAAAATATTTTCTTAAGCTTACAAAAGTGAAATGTTTCTGTAGAGAATTCTGAGTTGCATTCATTTATTGACTGGAATAAACATCGCTGATATGCGATATGTGCACTCAAGGAACAGACAAAAACCAAGACAGGACAAATCATCCATGTCAACCAATACATAACAAAAAATCATCTATATGAATTGAAATTCATGGTATCACATCTGGGTTCGTTCAAAAAGAGAAAAAAAAAAATGGACAAGGAAAAAAGTGCAGGGTAAGTCTATCACCCATGAGAAGAGAATGGAAAAGAAAACATCTAGTGTCTATACATCTAAGCCCCACAAATATGAGGCCAGCAGCATATCATAGCCTATTCTGGACAGGCTGTAAAAGAGTAAAAACACCTCTCAATGCGTAAACACTTTTCTAAGATTTAATCAGATGCACTCCTGCCCTCGGCGCTGCTGCCAGCAATCTCGACCTTCTCGTTATCAGACGAAACGCTTTGGTCTGAGTGGCCGAGGCCCAAGTCCAAGAGTGTCTGGGCAATCTCGTCGTGAGAGAGTTTGGGCAGCTGTTTGGCGACCTGGTAGGGCCACTTCTTCTCCATGTGGGCCTTGGCGAAGATAATGTCAACCTCTTCCAGTTCACGGCCGGCAGTCTCGACGTAGAAGAACCAGGCAAATGGGATTGCGATAAAGTTGACGAGGGCAAAGAACAGGTAGATACCCCAGCTAGTCCGGTTGGAAAAGACGGGAGTAAACATGACGACGGCAAAGTTGCAGATCCAGTTGACACAAGTCGAAGCGGAGGCAGCCATAGTACGGGTGCGGAGAGGGTTGATTTCGGGGGGATAGATCCAAGGCAAAGGCAGGGTAGTGAAGGCAAAAAATACGATGAAGAGGAAAATACCAACGACAGCACCCTTTGCATTGGACGCGGAGTCATCGATCAAGCAGGCCATGGTGATGATGAAACTGAGACCCTGGCCGAGGAAACCGATCAAGAATAGATTGCGGCGACCGACCTTCTCGACCATGAAGAAGGAGGGGATAGTGGCTAGAGCATACACGGTGGCAAAGACACCTCCCAGAACAAGAGGCAGCTTGCCGGTCATCTTCAGGTTGTCCTTGAACAGGAGGGTGGAGTAGTAGATAGCGGCGTTGCAGCCGGTGAATTGCTGGAAGAATTGACCAGAGCAACCAATCATCATACGCTGGAACTCCTGAGTCTTGCCGAAAGTGAACAAAGTGCTCCAGCTGCTGGCCTCATGACCCTCAAGAGCCTTCAAGTCAGCTTGCATGAGGTTGAAATCGCGCAGAACATCGTCAGAATCTTCGGTGCTGTCGTTGAGCGCGGCCAGGACAAAAAGTGCTTCCTGGGTCTTGCCTCTCATGATGAACCAGCGTGGCGACTCGGGCAGCGTAAGAGCGCCGACGAAGACAAGCAAGGCGAAAAGAATCTGGAAAGCGACGGGGAAGCGCCATTGGACTGAGCTCTCGACGTAGGAGAGACCAAAATCAATCCAGTAGGCGATAAAAGTGCCGACAGCAATGATAGCACCCTCGAAACAGACGAGGAAGCCACGGTTGTGGGCACGCGAGCACTCAGACTGCCACACGGGAATCGTAGCAGTGTCCATGCCGTTTCCAAGGCCAGAAATGACACGGCCGATAACAAACTGGCCCAGGCCCCAGTGGGGACCAAACGCAGCGGTAGAAATAGTAGTTCCGAGGATCATCAGGAGGCTACCAACAACCAGTAGGGGAGTGCGGCCGATGCGTTGACCAAAGCAGAGTGTGAAGATAGCACCGAAGAAGCAACCAATTTCGTAGCAGGAAGTGACAGCACCTTGCAGCACAGATACATGCAGGGAGGTACCATCGAGGACAGGAAACTCCTCGACGAACTTGTCGCCAGAGATGAGGCCTGACATCAGACCCTGATCATAACCGAATAGAGAGAAGCCGACGACAGATGTGAAGGTGATCGCCAGATGGAGCTTCTTGCCCCGGAGGCCGGTAGTTGTTGTCCACATGATGAGCGTGTCTCTATTCAGACGGCACCTCTAGTAAACAAGAATCAATATAGAACAGAAAAAAAGAAAAACTGGAATTTGAGATCAACAGGCATGGGGAAATGCGACATTCAAATAAGGGCGCGCATGTCCTTTCCCCTCGCTGGGATTCCGAGCAGGACCCACAGCCAAGCCGAAAAGGTTTGCAGAATGACGACGAAGGCTGGCGGTCCCACAGCGCATATTGGAGGGGGAGGAAGATTACAGATACAACGTGAGTGTGGGATACGATGAGCAATGAGAGAGCGCAAACAGTAAGATTTTCCCGCGAAAACCAAGCAGCAGCCAATGACGCGCACTGTGAATAGAGATGCGGGTTCAGCTCCACGCTGGGCGGAGTGGCGCCCACTGTGGCGGACCACACCTACTATTCGCGGAGTCACCAATGAGCAGCACGGCATCTTGGAAACGGCGCTCGGAGAAACCTCGCTGGACAAGGGCATGTGTGCCATGCGGAGTGTAATTTCTGGCCGTGGGATGGCTTCTTCTCCTCATCTACGGTTTATCCCGACCGGAATCCGCTTCAGTCTGAAGGAGTTGTCGGCCCGACGATGATGAGCTTTGGTTGGTGTGTTCAGAAGACTCGTACAGAGTCTGGAAGAGATTCGTCGGCCTCACCTACCGCCTGACGGAATTAACGAGGGGAGTAGAGCCGAGTATGAGATCCGATATAGTAAGACTTGACATAGGAACGTCGTCCGGAGACAAGAATGGAAAGTCGGCCGACGCAAACAACGGGGTAAGACGGCACATTCTCCAGTTCCTACCTCCCGAGTCTTCTCATTCCCCTCGCCAAGACAACCCCCAAAAATTCTGTTACTCCGTGTTTTTGGAAATGACTGTTGGAGGTGCGTTTTGATTCAATGACAGAAAAGACCGTTGCTCCACGCGTGCATCATAACGTCCCCGCAGGAGGAGAGGAGGGGCCGCATCACGAGGAAAACCAGCGACACATAGCGGTTCTCAAGGGGCTGAACCGGCCAAGGCGTGCAACTGGGTGCGTTAGAGCAAGAGCCAAGTGGAGCCCCCAGCAGACGGAAATGTTTGGCTGTTGTCGATGGTGGCGCTCCCACTGTGCCTGACGCGAACGGACCCAAGAAGATGACATTGGCCTCGGGATTGCGCAGCCATTATTCGGCATCTCTGGGGTTGCTGCGGAGCACGTTAAATTAGACGATTAACTAAGACAACAAGGATTCCGAGAGGGATGAGTTGCTTGGTTAGTGCTTACTCACGGCAAGGAGAAGATCCGTGGGTGGCATTGGGTTGTTCTTGGGCCGATCACCACCGCTTGGCTTCGGAAAGGCTGCGGTGAGCCGAGGTTGCTTTTCGTGATGCCCGCCGCAGAAGCAGTTATAATCCGGGGTCGGTCCCCTGCCCGTCTCCCCATGCCCCCCCATTCATTCATGCAATGATCGCATCCAGCACGCATTTCGCAGCCATGCAGGCGCCTTCCAGGGCAGCATGAGTCGAGGTTGCCGAGAGCGTGAGCAAGTTGGCCGTCGGCAACCAACGAACGCAAAACCCTTCCCGAAGTTACCACTCATCCGATTGGTTGAGAGGCTTAACCGCCCCATACACAATGCTTCTCTGATTGGCTCATCCTGGGGCGACCTTTGCCGACAGGGCGAGGAAGCCGGCCAATCAGCGTGCAACCCTTGCGCTAGTCCTCAAACGGCCGCGTTGAAATTTGCATACTGCCCGTATCAGGAATAGCGCGATGATATTGAACCAATAGCAGCCGCTACGGCAAGTGAAAAATCTGCCGCATGATGGAATAATGACATAAGCGCTATAGCGGACCAATTAAAGGCTGAGGTGGGCCATTTGTCATTTCTTTTGCAGCTGCCCAATGGGGGCACAGTCTGATAGATCTGCTTTCGCAACCCGAGATCTATTCGGAATGAGGAGGAGAACACACAACAGTCAGTTATCAGTCGGAGTCAGTCCAAGATAAGCATGTGCATGTAGCCTATCTACGAGCAGCACAGAATGCAGATTCGCCTGATAAACTGATAGCAGCAGAGAGAAAAAATGCAACCTCCAGCGCAAGTGCGAGATAGCCCGTAGGCATACAAACTATAAAAAATATGGATATTCTAACAGATTAGTACGTCCTCAGGACCCTCAGTCCGACACTAGTGACTTTGTTGCTTTCTCATTGCTGGATAATCTATCACAAATTCTCCGCACACCCTCTTGTCGGAACAGCTGCAGTGACCGACTGGTTATTCGTTACTAATACGATGCGTCGTGCCCGGTACGGAGTGCTCCGAACGAGAAAGAGCCAAATTCAGCCATGAAGCCGTTTTGATTACATACTCCACAACAACCACGAACAACTTCTTTTTGTATATACACATAGATTGATTGGATGACTGGGTGGCATCCCACGCGGATGACATGACTCAACGCTATCACTGTCACTTTTTGACCGCAACAACAAATAGCCGTGGGTACGTCAAAATCACCTTGCCATCCACAGAAACCGGATATACTTTTTTCAGCTTCTCCAAGTAGCGAGCAATAAATCCGTTCTTGTCCTCTTCCGATAACGGGTCGATATACGGACGTAACCCTGTCCCCTTGACCCATTCGACGATCGCCTCATGGCTGTCGAGGATGTGGTAGTAGTGTGTATGCCAGATGTTAACGCTCTGACAAAGAGGGATCAGATGGTCATAGATTTCCTGCGTGGACTGGAATTTTTCAAGTGCTGGTTGACGGTCCTTGAGCACTGCCGTCCATGGGCCGCCATCACCGGCCGTCTCGCGCATCAGTGCGTGGGAGGGTTCTAGGTAGTTATCCGGGACCTGGATAGCGAAAACACCGCCTGCCGCCTGCATCTCGATGAAGCGGCTCATGAGTGGCAATCTCTGTTCAGAAGGGATCCACTGAAACACTGCGTTGGAGAAGAACACGTCAACCTGTCCGACGCTGTTATTGCCATCAGTACTACTATTGCTAACAGCTTCACTGGCCAATGATGGGGACGGCGTCCAGGTCACCAAATCACCCAGCTCAAAGTCGAGCTGCGGCAGCGTCTGGCGTGCCTTGTTAATCATGTCTGGCGATGAATCCATGCCGGTAATGTGTGCCTCCGGCCATTGCGCCAACAGCACGCTCGTGGAGTTGCCGGGGCCACATCCCAGGTCAACCACGCGTCGAGGAGAGTGGATTGGCACTTGGGCGAGGAGATCTCGTACAGGTCGCGTGCGCTCTCCCTCGAATTTCAGGTACTGCGCTGCGCTCCAATCTTTGGCCTGCCTGTACGGAGCGTTGGTGGATGCCATTCTTCTGCCAATGCTGTGCTGCTTGGAAATAATAACTGGTCCCTGAGGGGATGTTGGGGCGGCTTCCCGAAAGGCGGGGATCTCGAGTTTCGCAGCGACACCGACCGCACGTCGGGACAGGATCAGACTAGTGGGTAAAAGCTTCATTCGGTCTCTCTGTGCGTGATTGGTACGTTTCTTTTATATTTCCCACTGTCCAGCGTCGCCGTCGTCGACTCTTCTGTAGCCGCTTATATAGAATTGCGGAAGGCGCAGAGCAGTTGCCGCAGGGAGCGTCATCGGACCAATCGTTTGTTTACCCGTAGAAACTCCGATAATCGCTACTTTCGCAACACATCGCATGGCCGCTTCGAAAAGATACCTCATCAAGCATTAATCGCACATCTTCTTATTATCGCCATGCCCAATGCCCGACAAACGGAAGAAAGAGCGTAATTACAGCAAAGCCAATGCCATTCACGAGAGTCAACTAATGACAAACCCCCTTGATTGTTTCATATAACTCATTTTAATCATTACAGAGTCCAAATGTCATCCGGCCATGTACACGTTTTATTGTCACACACATACGCGAAGAACATCAAACTCCCGAGTCCATGTTATAAAAGATCAATAGAAATAGAAGAATACTCAACCCATCATCCTACCTTTACAGACAAGGTTTACAGCAGGCCTAAGCCCGGCTCAGGCTCTCGCCAGCATCGGCTTTGGCCTGGCCGTACTTGGCGAGACGGATCTTGGAGATGCCAATGAAGCCAGTGGTGTCGACAGGGCTGAAGTCCGTGAGGGTGTCCATGCTGCTCTCTTCAGCGCTGTATAGCTTCTCGGTCTCGCTGTAGCGGCCCAGAACAGAGACTGCGCCCTTGTAAGCGCAGAGGCGGACGGTTCCGTTGACGGTGTCTTGACTGGCGACGACGCTCTTCTCGATGAACTCGCGCTCAGGAGAGAAGTAGAGGCCGTTATACAAAAGCTTGGACCAGGTGAAGGTCACAAACTGGTCACGCAGGGAACGCACTTCACGATCCAAGACCAAGCCTTCCAGATCGACGTGGGCGGCACGGAGAATGGTCATGGCGGGCGAGTCGTAGCAGCCTCGGGATTTGATGCCGATGAATCGGTTCTCGACAATATCCACGCGGCCAATGCCGTGCTTGCGGCCGATGGCATTCAGGGTCGTGAAGATATCCAAAGATCCAGTCACGGTCTGGTTGGATGGGGTAACCAATTTGGATGGAATACCCTTCTCGAAAGAGAGGGTGAATTCCTCGGGGGTGTTGGGAGCATTGAGGGGAGAATCGGTCAATTTCCACATGTCAGCTGGGGGGGTGATGTTGGGGTCCTCCTATAATGTTGTGAGCATTGTGTTCTTTCTCCTGTTTTCCGTCCGCATAGGAATCCTTACCAGAATGCCGGCTTCATATGAGCAGTGCGCAAGGTTCTCGTCCATGCTCCAGGGCTTAGCCTTGGTAGATGTCACTGGAATACCGACTTTGGCGGAGTAGTCGAGCAAATCATTTCGGCCCGCGAAACGTTCGAAGAACTCTGGCAACCGCCATGGAGCAATGACTTTGATGGTGGGCTGTTTCTGTCAGTTTGTACACATTTCAAATGGGCGACTTAGTTTTCTCACCTGGATAGCATAGAATGCCAGCTCAAATCGGACCTGGTCATTTCCCTTGCCGGTGCAGCCGTGCGACACGGCAATACATTCATTCTGTTGAGCGACGCGCATCCTAGAGTCAACTGTCAGTATTGTCACTGGATGAAAGTATATGGTATTGCACGCACTGGGCACGGGCAATGACTGGACGAGCCAAAGAAGTTCCGAGCAGGTATTGGTCTTCGAAGATGGCATTGCATTGGATGGCGCGGAAGCATAGTTCTTCGACGAATTCGCGCTTTAGGTCCTCGACGACAAACTTGACTGCACCAATGGCAAGAGCCTTCTTTTCGGCAGCAGCGAAGTCTTCAGCTTGTCCCACGTCGGCCTTGAAAACGGTAACTGATTAGCTTGATACAACACAACTAGAATGCGAAAACAGACACAGGGCAGGCAGATAAATCGGAAACAGACGTACCATGAATGCAACGACGTCGTAGCCTTGCTCAATGAGCCATTTGAGGATGACACCTGGCGGCAAGACAGTCAGCGAGACTTCTCTCTTTCCACGCGACGCATTGGAATTACTCACTGGTGTCGAGTCCTCCGGAGTATGCCAAACAAACCTTGGGCTTAGCCATTGTGTAGTGTGGTATATAATATGGGGTGCGTAGAAGGCAATTGAGAGGGTAAAAAGGTAAGAAGAGAAGATGTCGCAAAGAGGAAGTCTTCAGAAGGTGTTTGTGGAAGGGCGAAATGTCGGTCAGGTCAGACGAGAGGTCTTGCTGCTATGCTTTTTTTTGGTGGGGAAATTTTTCTCTGGCGGCGGCAGGCTGGTGACTCAACCGTCACCGCCGGTCTCGGCCAAGCTTATCTCCTCCATCGACTTGGCGATAGCACGCTCTGCTTCTTTATTGTTTATGTGTGGATGTATATGACATGCGACTAGGTAAGTAGCAACATGCTGTATTGTTTGAGGTGTAATTAAAGATTTATGCGTTGCATTGTGGACAATTATTGTACTCAGGTAGGCGCCTTCGGGTAAACATATAAATATCCGCGTGCCCCAAGTTTTATCTAACACTTGATACAAATCCATGTCATGTATCATCAACACATCTTTTAGCAAATTAACAAGAATGGCGATTTACACGGAAAGCTGGGAGCATCCATGATCATGCGCAGCCATCACTAAGTAGCGATTCTGGGATCAATTCACCGAGTAGGTAGTGCGTGACAGAAGCTGACTGCTCCAGAATATCGATTAAATCTTCCTATTTATGACTGTGCTTGACAGCAAAAATTGATCTTCCTAGACCGCTTAGGTAGGTATCAATGCCGATCATCCCATAAACCAACTTCGCTGCACGTATTTATTACGCTCACGTCCAAGAGCCGCCATGTCAATCCACCTTTATCACCTCACGATTCAACCGCCTTAGCCTTCAAACCAACGATATTCCCATTCGCCGCATCCAGCGAAAGAATCCAGTACTCTACCCGGGACGATCCAGTCTCGACGCGGTATATCTTCACCTCGACGCCGCTCTCATCGCCGGAATCTGACTCAACGGCCGCTGCACGCACTGCCTTGATCACACCACCATATTGATTTCTCGGATCGAACGATTTCTCGGACAGCGTCTCAACGGAGCTGGAGATCTGTGAAGCCGTGGATTTGGATCCGGTTACGAGAGATGCGAATTCATCTATAGACGCAGGCAGACTAGTCAGTACTGAACAACAGAGGTCAAAAGACAACGACGACCGACGTACCATTTCCTGGCCACTTTCCCTTTGATGCGCCCGCCCACTTGAGCGTAACAGGCTCAAAAGGTTCGTCTGTTTCCGAAACGTAGAATGCGTCGACGGTCTTCAGCGCGTTTGGCACTTTGGCGCCGCTTTCCACAGACTCCGTGCGTATGGCCCGCGAGGATTGCTCCGTGGATTCTGTAGAGGCCTGGTTGCCTCCGGCGTCACGCTGTCGGTTGGCCTTGTCGAGGAAGGCCATGTAGTCTGAGTCCGAGGCCATGGTTCGGAGGTGATAACGTGTCGAGGACAATAGCGACGGCGGATGGCTGGCTAGGGTCGGGCGTTGTGCGGGTGTGATTGACACTCCGGTTGCAGGCGCTTTTTTTCTCGTATTTTGAGACAAAGTAGACAAGACAAAAGACCAGGTCTGTGTCTTTGCAAGAGAAGATGTAGCTCTGGACATTGGAGGTTGCGCTGAGGACGATGCGGGGAGTGCGGCAGAGAAAGCAGGACTTGCGCATGACGCAATGCTACGACGGCGGCTGCTTGGGGAGTAAGTCTGAGGGCTGCAACAATCCATGGCCTGCATATAACAGGATACCATTTATTCTGTATAACTACTTCTTTTACCTTGTCGACATCCTGCTATTCTACTATTCTATATTCTGTTATTACCGATTCCTCTAGGAGACAGATGTACCTTAATTTTTGATTTTTTAAATAAAAGGTATTCATTTTAGACATAGAAATTCATGCATCGCGCTACACCAACCCAGAACCACAAGACAAAGATGAAATAATTTTTTACTCGGTGGCAACAAGGTCCTTCTTGAGGGTGCCCATGAAAGCACGCTTCTCGGCAGGGGTCTGGTAAGCACCGTGACCGAACTCGGACGAGGTATCGATCCACTTGAGGTCGATCTTCTCGTTGGCCTTTCGGCTGACTTGTGGGTAGAGGGTCTTGCGCAGAGTCATGACTCGCTTCTTGACACCAGGGATGGAGCCCTTGACGATGACGAAGTCGTTCTTAACCTCACCGTAGCGGACGAAGCCACCGAGACTGTGCCAAAAAAGTTAGTATTCCTAAGCAAAGTAAATATTCTGAAGTAAAAGGAAACATACGGAGTGATGGTCTTCTTGGAAACATCAAACTCGGTCGAGGCGTTGCCCTCGTCGGTTCCCTTGCCAATACGGTAGATCTTGTGGTTGACAGAGGTACGGTGGTGGTAACCCATTTGACCAGCACGGGCAACAGTCCATTGGACGTGGTTAGGATGCCAAGCACCGATACAAGCAACCTTGCGGAGACCCTTGTGTGTCTTGCGAGGAAGCTTCTTGGTGCCCCATCGGGAGGTGACACCGTTGAAACCGTGACCCTTGGTGACGGCAATGACATCGATAACCTCGTTTTGCTCGAAGATGGTATCAACATCGATGGTCTTCTCGAAGAGACCGTGGGCGAATTCGACCTTCTCGGGGATGGAACCACCGTTGACTTGGATTTCCATCAGGTGGGCCTTCTTCTGCTTGAGAGGGGTCTGGCGGATCTGGGTGTGGGCGAGGATGCGGACAACAGTGCAGTACTTCTTGATGCGCTCGAGTTCGCGGGTGACGGAGGCGGCGCTGTTCTCGGTGTGCTTCTTGGTGTAGCGGGTGAAGGCCTTCTTCTTGCTCTTGTACCAGTTCTTGTAGAAGCGGCGCTTGAGCTCGTCGCTCAAGTGCTCAGCCCAGACGGTGGTGAGGGATCGGAGACCGCGAGGAGTCTCAATGTATCCGACAACACCAACGGCAACGAGCTATACCAACGTTCTATTAGTCACTTGTACCAGTTGGCGTGGAATTGGAAAAATTTGACGTACAGGAGGAGTCTCAATGACGGAGACAGCCTCAACAACCTCCTTCTTGTGCATCTTGGCACCAGGACGGTCAAGATCACGCACAATGGTGGTCATACCGGCCTTGTAGCCCATGAAGGCAGTCAAGTGGACGGGCTTCTTGGGGTCATCCTTGGGAAAGCTGTCGCAGCAATCTTTAGCTCAGAGTTCCAATTCCACTGTCAAAAATTTCCGTTGTTCACTAACCTCTTGACCTTACCACGGTGACGGGCGGCACGCTTGCGTGGCAAGTAGGCGAGGGAGCCTGTGGTTTATTTGTCAGTCCATCGCCATATCATCGAGAAAAACTCCGCAAACCGAGACGGAGACGGATGGTGCGTTGAGAGAGACTAACCGTGCCTGGGCGCTTCGTACTTGCGGTGACTCCTAAAAAACGAATAATTGTCAGAAAACCAGTTCGGATGTCAGTGGAATCCTGCATTGGCAATAGCACTCACATCTTGACCCTGTTGTCGTTAGTAGTCGTCGAGGTGGTGGAAGTAGCGAATCTCCAAAAAATATGCGCGGGTGTTTTGCGGTGGACGGGCCATTGTGGGCTGACCTAAGCGAAACTCTTGGCGAGCGGCCTGATTCGGCTAGCGCGCTTGTTATCGCTTATCTGCTCGCCAGCCAATCAGAACTATTTGCACTCGGCCATTTTGCATGCTCCCATGATTTGCCTGGTGATTGATGATTATCCAAGTTTATTGACCGAAAATTGCAACACTCGAAGATATCAGGATAGTGTCTAGGCAACATCAAAAACGTTTGATATCAGCCGTAAGTAAAGATGCTGGCAGAGTTAGGCTAGTACCAATTCGTAGCCAAACAATTTACTGCCTTCTCTTTAAACAGCAGTCTTTTTATCACTGTCAATAACAACTACTTCCTTCTCATCACGATGTCCTTCTCAGTCATCTTGCTTATGGAAGCCTAATTTCAAAAACGGGCTGTCCTTCAGATCTTGTATACTCATTTTCTCAGCAGACTCGAGCGAGAGTTCAACATCCCTGACACCCCTGGGACGCATATTGTCCTCGTAAGAGGTGACCGCCGTTTGAAGTGGAAGTTTACCCGAAATCACCAATTTGATTGAGGAAAATAGCTCTGCCACATCTTGCATAGCATTGTTCAGGCCTTGCCCGCGGTCTGGTTTAATTAGAAAAGGCATACTTGAAAAATTGAAATACGATTCACTCACGAGGCAGCATCGAATGTGCAGCATCTCCTACCAATGTGACTGTCCCGTTGCGGTTATCCCATTCAATGGGAGCCCACTGCTGCGATGGATCAAGAGGTAGAGCTTCATCATCTTTCAGTGCCAGACCGGCTGTACGAAATGGCTCACACATTTTCGAGCATCTGCTTTTGTAAAATTCCAACCTCGTCTTCGCGTCTTTGAGGTCATCTAGATAAGGTACGCCCCACCAGCTGTGCTGAATCTGGAACTTCCACTCTTCTGGTTTTTCTAAATTTGAGCAGTCAAGAGCTAAAGGTTGAGAATGGCATTAGCAGAGTTCGTCCAACTCCTGTTGTTCCTCCGTCTGTATATACTTACCCGTGATCAAAAAATTGCCGCGATAATCCGGATGGTAGGCAATTTTCCCAATTGGGTGGTACTTGCGCAAAAGCAAGGCCTGCTCAGCTGTGTAGCCTCCAGCTGAATGATTTATCATGGTCAAATCGATATCAACGGGCTTGGCGAGCTCTTCTCCCACCAGAAATTGGCGGACTTTTGAGCGGGAGCCATCACAACCGACAATCAAGTGACCAGTTTCCTCGGATCCGTCCGAGAAATGTGCACTCACAAATCCAGTCGGGCCATGAGTGATGCTTACCAGACTTTTTTGGAACTGAGGATAATCTGTATCAACATGCCGAAAGCAACTCTCCTTGCAATAAAGTATACCAAAATCAAGTAAAAATAGCTAATTACCTTCATATTGAGTTGCGTTTTCCATCCCAAAAATCTCCTCAACTTCTTCCGAGACACGCGAACTAACCCTGGCATAGCTATTTCCGCGATGACTTCCCCGGTCGCTCCATTGATATGAGGGAAGGGCATGTCACCATGATAATGTGGATCAACTAATGCTTCTCTCAGGCGCACCTGCATATGCTCTGGGAGAACAGAGAGAAGGTACTCCTTTCCCCAATGAAGCTGCATTCCTGCAAGGCAGTTAGAAGAGATTTTATACCGGTCTGAGGAACGGCAAATGTCAAAAATCAAAGACGGTATGAGAAAATACCCCAGTCTCGTGTTTTATTCCAGTAGTTTTCTTCGGAATCTCTCTCGAAGAGATCATATTGTATGTTTTCCTATACCTTTACTCTTAATATGACGTTGGCAACGAATACACATAAGTAAAGCAGACCTTTTGCAGGCCGTGCGCAAGAGCAAGGCCGCTGGTACCTGAGGTTTGAACGCATTAAACCCATTCTCAGTCTTTTCCCCACTGTCTGCAGGTTGTGTAGGAAATACATACCGCCGCCGATAATAAGCACCTTAAAATCATCCTTTCGCTGCATCGTGCTTTTTATCTCCGTTTGCAATTCGATGAAGAAGATCCTGCTGAAGTAAAGGACTGTAACATATCCTGCCAATAGTCTAGCTTCGAGTATTTCGTAGAGATCTTTACACAAGATTGCGACGCGTCATTTTTGATCACGTTTAGGATTTGTGTAACGTCTGCGTTGTGCAATGCCCTCGATTGGGCCAGGACTTTGACCATCGTCCCCCTCAGTTCCTAGGTGCATAGTGGCCGGGGTTGCCAATCCCTCTCACTGGTCGCTTGCTGCTCGCTACGGCCGAACTTCTTTTAAATGTGACCTGTGATAAAACGCTCGCAGAAGCAGTGGCATTTCAGTAACTAGAAATAAAGAAGAAAGCTAAACGTTGGAATATCACACTTCCGTACACCTATTTGAGTATAAAAATAAACCTGCCAATCGAGAAAAGAACAAATACCGAAAAGAGCATTCTCACTAACAAAGTTAACGATGTCTATCGTCAGGCGGCTCTGCAAGGTCTTCCGGTCCATACCCTGCATTGCTGAGATTTTCATAGTACACAAGCTGTTCGTAATCCTTCCAAACGGTTTCAGCTACCGCAGTGGCACGTTCTGCGAGAAACCTCACCACGCCTTCTTCAATAGAGTCGTAAAAAAGTTGAAAAGGGAATTTCAGACAGAATCCTTGTAGATGCAAGGCAAATTCCGAGTCCACAAACGGAGCAACTCCCGTGAAATTATTGGACACTATTTTATCCTTCATGTCAGGCGCAATGCCGCATTTGAATTGAAAAGTCGGGCGTAGGGAAAAATTCGAAGCATCTTCGGGTACGTTTTCCCGGCTCAGAAACCAGACTGAAGTCAACAATGAACCCATAATCGAAACGGGCCGTACTGTACTTGCTTTTATTTCTATTTCGGAGATGCGAGAGCCAAGCTGAAAGAGGTTTTCATACCCACTGCAGTCAAGACCCTCTAGCCACCACATATTCTTCCCGGATGGGATGTCGATCTCTTTCGCTGCAATTAGGATTACGAGCTTCACCCGTTTATTGCTACCGTACAGCCATTGCTTGACATTGTCGAGAATTTCCAATTGTGTCTCCATGCTAGCAGCATGAATTACTATGGAAGGATGGACCTGTCTGGAATTGACCAGCACGGCTTGGGGACGCTTGATGATACCCTCATAGCAGCCGGAGAGTTCGAAGCCTAGGGCTTTATGTCAGTATGTTATCGACATGAGAAACCCCCTTGGGTAGAAAATCCATCTCACGTATATATGCTCAACCGACCATCCGTTTGGATTTTCTTTACCAAGGCCCTTCACAAGCGCACCGATCCATCGAACAACAGCGCTATAGGCTTCGAAGGTGGGATGCATGGTATGTGGTCTGAGTATTATACGTCCTTGACGCGAATCGTAGTCGAATCCTTTCAGGCAGTCCTGTGGTTGTTTCTGTTCCCATTCCCGATATTTTTGCAAAGTAACCTGGGCGCAGTGATTCAGATACGTTGCGAAGACGTATTCAACAAAGGACCATTGAGAGGGCGTACCGGAAAACCTGGGATGGACAATGGACGCCCGATTCTGTCTCGAAGGTACAAAATGAGAGCAATGTTGATATCATCCATAGATTCAATGTTTGCAACAAAGGTCTCAACGTCTTCCGCAACGCCGGGGAAAGAGGTGTTGCATTCGGTATCCATGGTTCAATTCCGACTTTTGATTGCGATCAACTTGTCGGCGAAGAAACAGCTTTCAGCATATGAAGGTAATGTGGCATAGACGAAGTATATACTCTGCAAGGATAACAGAAGAGAGTGAAGCGAGGTGGGAGAAGAAGAGATCGACCGGCGAGAGGGAGAGAAGTTGGTCGCTGGCGTCTGGAAGGAAGAAGGCGCTGCTGGCTGGGCCCGGAGCAGCTTCAGGCAGCAGGCCCCAAGTCTCGGACAAGACTTTTGTTTTTGCTTGCTTTAGGACTATACGGCGCCTACTGAATTGATACGGGAAATTGTTAATAATATGACAGCCAAAGCCGCACAAAAGGGGTACTTTTGGATCTTGCTATCGTGGCTGCACGTCCACACTGTGTAGTGGCAGATCAGACGATACATGATATGCAGAAATAGAATCAGATGCTTTGGAGTCATAATGCGTCTGAGAGGGCTAGTTTTCGCTTCATCATCATCTGAGTCAATGGCCCATCTCAACATCAATTTCTCGAAAACATGTGACTGGGCGTGTGTATCTTCATATGTTGGGTAAACGGCTCATCCGACATGAAATTGTAAAGCGACTCTGTATTTGAGACAAATGCCCATGGCAGTAACAAAGGAAATGAAAATTTCCATCTGACATCAATTATATTCATGACCCGGAACTGCTAAGATGACTACACTTGGAATGAGTCAACAGCGACAACGCCTACATGCGGCACTCTGCAAGAGAAATTTGAATTTTATTTCTTTGAAGGTTACATCAACTTTCAGACCTTGAACTAAACAATTATCGAGGCTTTAACATTTTACCTGCGCGAAAACATACAAAGTTTGAGAATGAGAATGGCTTTGCTAAGGATCGTCGCCATCCTCACCGGACTGATCTGTTTAGCTCAAGGTAAAGGACCGTTTTAAGGGATACTCATCACTTTTATCTTAGAAAGGGATACACTAACACATATAAATAGGTCTCACCATAATGTCCCCGAGCAAAGGTGACAGAGTGGACATCCAGAATGGCCTCGCCATCTCTTGGAGCTTAGACGACGGCGACAATGCATCTGCAAACGTTACAATCAGCCTATATCTTCAACAATCATTTTACATGTATTTGACCGCCGGAGAGAAGAATGACGCTGTGCCAATCACTGATCTCAACTACACCTTTCGATACACGTCGGATACAATTTATATTGACCCGCGAAATGGTTATATAATCCGCATGTACGACGGCTCCAACTCGAATCACGAAAGCGATGAGTTCGGTATATTCAACACGAAGGACTTTGTCACAGCAGTGCCAGTGGCAACAACATCTGCACCTACCATGAAGGGCCCTAGTGGAACACCCGTATCAAGGGTGGCATCAACGCCGGCATCATCCAGGGCTTTGACAACAACCTCTCCGACCTGGCACATGAGGCCATCTGCTTCTACGAGTGCAGCGAACGGGCTCACTCGGGGCGATGTGAAAGCAGACACAATACTTTTTGCTACTATTGCAGTCCCTCTTATTTATACTTTGATTTTGCTGTGCATCAGTTGAGCTTGCATGTTTGTATCTACTACTGTACTTTTCTGATTCTTAGACTGCTACGGTTTATTTATACCTATGATTTATTTATATGCAAGTCTCTCGCCTCCTATTGCACGCCGTTTCCTAGTCTAATGGGTATTCAGGTTACTACTAATATAGTATCAATTGACGGATATATTCTGCAGAGGGCTCCATCAGTCCCCATTCTTTCGTACTGCTTACACCATCGCAGTAACCTCAAAAAGAGTATCTTTGCTTATCCCATTATAGTACTCCTAGATGCGACCACGGCCAATGGAGAGTTGTGGATATCTATAGATAACTATGGACGCGTAGTCTGCGCAGACGCCGAGCAAATCTTACTCAGATGGAGAAGCACAAGCGCTGCGCTATATTCTTATGAATAATATGAAAGCCGTGACCGGCGGTTATCCCATCCCGCCTGGTAAGCGGTCTTCCTGCTCTAGAACATTGCGACATAAAACGCCGCCGAGGACACAAGCATTTCCAGATCTTTGTGCACGGCACGTTGTAGACGAAGAGAAAACGCGACCCCAGACTCTGAGCCTCCAGACCGTGCACGTTCTTCCAAATTCCAACAGTCGAGTCAACAATACGGCGGAGTAGGATCCAAGCTAGTGCTTCCCACTGCTCCGTAATACTGGTCACTGGTCAGCGTTAAACTATTTACAGTGTTCTGGATGCGAGGCTGAGGTGGATGAAAGGCCCACTGTGTTAGACTTTTGCTGGCTTTAGCGTGGCGCTTAGGTCTTACGTCGATTGCAGCACTGGCTGACGACTGGCTGTTGGTGATTCTCAGTAATCGGTCAGGAGCATCCTACTTAAGTAATTACGCTTATACGCTGGTTTTTGATAATATTCGTCTCAAAATCTCGGCTATTGTTGGTATTTGCAATCACGACTTCGATGAATCAACTGCTCTGAGGAGTGTAATGTTCAATATTGTGCTGGCAACTCCGCCAATCAACAATGTAGTCCAACGGATCCACATGGTGCCAACACACGAACAGTCAGACACTCAGGGGGTTGGTCAGGAATGGACAATAAGCAGTTGGCCAAATTAGATCCGCCTTTCCCTTCTGATTGAGGAAATCCGCAACAAAACGTCCCCATTGAGTGATCATTTTGCACTAGCCTCTGGCAGCCCGTGTCCACTTGGCACCCTGCCAGTCAATGTTCAGCGCGCGCAAACAGCCCGCCTTACGAGTTTTGTAAAGCTTAGAAGCCGTATGCTAAGAAGGTACTCGGGGGCGTCAATTTGTATTTGCAACCAACTGGCACACTTTTAATCCCTGATCAGCCTGATACTCTTGGTTCTGCAACATCAGTTCCGACTGATGGAGAAATTTGTCTGACGGTCATAAGTACTTATCCGTTGCAATTTCTTACGGCTGGGCTGAATTGTGCAAAGTGGAGAATTGACGCTCGGCGCATGGAGCCCTGGACGTGAGCTAGTATATACAGGCCTGGGAGGTCATAGCTACAGGTACCGCCGCCCCATAAGCCAAGACAAGATGGGCGTCATTTTATATTAATGTGACTTGCTGTGGCGGCTCATACCTAACTTCCCAAGGTAAGTAAGTCGGATGCGTTTCAAGCTCATTGTTTAGCATTCGTCAGACGAAAAATACGTGCTCCGCAGTAGTTAACTATGGAACGGATTAAATAATTGGAGATCCCCCATCTCTCACGGTCGCAACCCGACTTTTCTCTCCATTCCCATATCTTAATGGTATAAAACAATAACCGTCATTAAAGTGACTGGCCGGCGTCGAGCGTTTCACGACACCCAGCCGAATAGTTTCGACCTTTGGTTGGAAACTCCCGACCCCCAACCAAGAAAGAAACTTTAGTCCACAAAGTCCATCGCCGTCATGTTTGGGAGATTTTCTCTCTCGCTCACAATAGCAACCGCAGTCCTCGCGCCAACACTTTCGACATTGGTCGTCGCTACGGCTTGTTATTATCCTGATGGATCAACCGCCACTGGGGATACGCCTTGTGGAAACGGAACAGATGTCGCTTGCTGCGGGAAAGACTCCATATGCCTCACGAATGGTCTGTGTATGGACGTTGCCCAGCCATATTCATTAGCCAGATCATCATGCTCCGACCAGACGTGGACTAGCAGTAATTGTCCAAATTACTGTCTCCAGTGTAAGTTAATGAAATCCCGTTCGCATATTCTAAAGAAAACATACTGATGGTCAACTTCCCCTCTGCAGCCTCAACCTTCAACGAATCCGGCTGTTCAGTAGTTCTTTATACGTACCTTGATGGGGTAGCTGAATATTGCTGCAATAACATCATCTCCGAAGATAATTCTGCCGTCTGCGCCGGTAACTACTCCAGGTTTCAAGTCGAAGATGCGTCCGTTATTGCCGGTTATGCCTTCCTAGCCAACTACACATTGACCAACACGACTTCAAATTCAACGAACTCGAGTAGTTCCTCCAATTCATCCAGCAACCATGACGCCGCTATCGGGGCAGGCGTCGGTGTGCCACTAGGAGTGATTGCACTAGCTTCTATTGCTTGGGCGCTATGGGAACGACGAAAGCTACACCGTCTGAGGGCAGGAAATGTCGCATCATCAAATGTTCCAGTAGAATCAAAGCCAGACGCCGCATATCCAATGACGTCTCCACAAGGCTCATACCAACATCCACAACCACATGGTCAGCCCGACTACTCACATACTGGCGCCTATGGGCAAGAAGCGCAATCGCAATACAATCAGCCTCGCGTGTTGTCAGAAATGGCAGTAAGTCGTGGGCCAGTGGAATTGGACTCGCGGAGGGCTTAGGGAGGTAAAATTAAGAGGACAAAATATGTAATTTCACGGTCGACGAAGCTACTTGCCCCTAGTGAGGGCGCTCCTAAAGATATTTCATTATATGTATATGAGCACTTGGGCAGGCTTAGATTCTACCTAGATATTTTCCCTTCTATTCCATGTAACGAGAAATTGATGTACATATATAGCACCAATATAATTGAATCATGTCACGAAAACTGAAATTCCCTATTGAATTATATAGGAATTGTGCATGAGCAATGGGCAGTTATACAAACGGAAAACTCCTTAGAAGTTTTCCCAAGACAATGCTTGAATGTCAGCACTAGTGGTTGTCCCAGCGAGTTGACCGGATCCACCTATATCTTCCTTTTCTCCCCAACGGCCTTGACCGAGTCAGATTTTAGTTGCAGAATACGTCAGCCGGCAATGACAAGCGATACTTGCGGTAAGTGGATGGGTTTTTAAATCAGAATTTTCTTGTGGACAATTTACATGGGGAGGAGAGAGCAGGATAAAATTCTACTCGATTTTGGGAGCATCAGAGTATATACAAGTTGAGGTAGCAACTATATTTACATGTCTTGTGAAGCAAACCTTAGGCGTCTTTATCTTGATGCAAAACCGTATAACCTTGACCATTAGGCCTTTTGATGATTATATCACTGATAAAGCTTGATCGAGTTGATCAAAAAGTAGGTTTCTGAATACGCCGTTGGGTTAGCAGCAACGTAAGAGTCGCATGTTGATACGCCTGTCGTGGTCGAACAATCGGTCCAGGTTGTCCACTCTTCGCCACCCGCACCATTTTCGCCACAGAAATCAATGTTGAACAACTACAATTTGTCAAATAAAAGATCGGACAGAAGCCGTAGTGAAGATAAACTTACCACAGTCTGGTTAAGAAAGTTGCTAGAAACTTCACAACCGCTGGTGGAATCGAATTCAAACAATGGGGTGCCCCAGCTGGTAGGATTAGGGCTACCGTTCGTGATGTCGGCAGGGATACTATCCCGCGCGAATACCCAGAGTTGAATCGACTCCTCAAGAGAGAGTGCCCAGACTCCACCGCCAGCAGAATTGAATCCAGTTCCAAATTGAGAAGCTGCACTCTCCACTCCACATCCAGCACCAGAAGAGCTCAATGTGCAATCAGTGCGGACATCGGTTCCGGTGAAGTTCGTGTTTGTGAGCTCACATGTATTGCTGGTGTGCAAAGAGACGTATGCATTGCTGACGTCGTCGTATGCTTCAATTATGTCGATTTCACCGTAAGGATCTGCAAGGTTGTTGATGGTCCAGCTGTTTATTTCGTAATCACGCCCCAGGGAGTAGCATGCAGTTAGATATAAAGTCTATTTGATATTTTCCAAATGGGCCAAGAAACTGGATTACATTACTTACTATGCCGGCCAAATGCCACACACAGCAACCGGCAAATGTTCAAAGTCCGTGATAAGAATGCCGCTACTGAAGGTATCTTGGCTATAAACACGGACTGAGTTTCTACCAGTGGCAGATGAGCTAAGAACAGTGGTGGCATCGACACCTAGGAATATCTGGCTGTTCGTAGTACTGTATAGGCCATCGCTGGATGCCGTGGTCTCGTCAACATAGGTGACAAAACCGCCACTGGGGTCCGTTTCCTGTCCAGTATAATAAATTAGTTGCTGCCCATGGACGGACAATAGAAATACTTACAGTATCGAATACAAAATAGTCCAAAAAGTTGGCTGAGGTGATATCCCATTCCAAAGTGTAGCTTTCAACTCCGGCGCTGAGAAGGACGGCAATTACTACAGTAGATAATGTACTTCCTTTCATCTTTGCTGGTCTTTCCTTTATCCTTGGCAGAAAGTGATGACAGAAATTAGTACAAAGCAAAATAAAGAGTGTATGTAAATCGCACGACCGTCAACATTCAAAGTTGGGATTTGACTTTTCCTAATGATATTTAGAACAAAAGAAGATTATGTTTCTATCGTTTCAACCTGTTGTTACATAGGCTTTTATTTTTGAGACTGAAGTGAAAATGAAGCCAAACCCATCTGAAAATGGCTCATGTTTCAACCATAGGGTAAGGTTACATTCATCGACGATACGGTGATTTCCTTCGTATAAAGCATACCAAACTAGTCACTTTTGGGATGTGACTGGAACATACAACTATCAAATCTTCTAGACACAAGCCTCAAAACGAGCGAGGCAGTTGGCCACAAGGTAATATGAGCTTTCAGTTTTGTGGGACTGTTGTAGCTAGACGGAGGACTGGAAACTCCTAGGTCTAGTTGATAGATGATTAGCCGCAGAGCGACCAGCACTGGTTTATCAGCGTTCATAAGTCTGCTTAGACTATTTTGAACGCAAGTTGCCACAATCAGGTGATTACCATTTGTCATGATAAAACCCAGAGCAGTCTTTGAAATGGGAAGAATGAAAATGAAAACAAGTGTTGAACAGCCTGGAACTGGGAGGTCATAGCCTCTAGAGCAGCATGCGAGCCGCCCGTCCCGCCCCGCCCGCATTGACCTTCGAGCCCCTTGCTGTGAGGTCTTTGATTACGCTGTATAGGGTGGGTATATCGAGCATATTAATATTTCTTGCATACGCTTTTGCTCATAGCGCCGAGCGACTCAGGATTTTAGGAAGGTTAAAAAGACTTCTAAGCTAAACTATATTGGATAACTAATCTATAATCTTCCATTCAGTGCGCCACGGCCCCCAAATCAGCATTGGAAAGACTTGGAGCGGGGTTTCGGATCTGGAACATCGCAAAAGTTGCATGCCCATGAATAGTTATTGTTGTAGGTAAGCCACTAGTCCGGGTTAGATGGCATTGTCAGAGTACAATGCCGATGTCGAACCGGTACACATGTGCCACCTGATAGATACCTAGACGTCAGACGCTATGGTAGCAATCGGTTTAACTCTGCATGACATCCAAGCAATACCTACTAAATTAGGTACCGCTATGCATCAAGTGAATATCTAGATGTACAAACTACACGCCTATTCCTCTGAACCAATTTCTCTCACGGTGACCACAGTATTTAATGGTAGATACAGAACAGAACTTGTGACTACTTAGTCGCTATTGATTACTGAAAAGAAACGATATGTCTTTGTGGCATATCGTTGTCGTGTGATTTACTTGTCACACGAGACATAAAGTTTTGATGGCCCCAGAGACTGTCAATTGGAGTTTCCAAGTCCATACCCCGCTGTCCTTTCTTACCGCCACGGAACTGTTCTCGAGTACTCGGAGGAGGAGGGAAGCTGGAAAGAGGTGATCCAGGATGACATCTACCAAGGCAAAGTTAAGGTAGCCGTCAGTTCCGTCAGCTGAACCCTGCTGATTTAGAGATCTACGTCAGTGACGACCTGGTTGGGAACGTAACTAGCCGCCTGCTAAGCCTCTTGGGCTGCCAGTCCGCACTACAGCGTACCTATATTTTCTAGTCAGTCAACTTCTTAATGATCGAATCCGGCCAATCTGCTCGCCAGACGCAGAAAGAACTATCGCGCCAAATTTAGCATGGTTTTACCCCACCAATCGTTTGCTTTCCCAGTCACCCAGGAACTGGTGTTGGGGTGCCAAAATATTTAGTCACGATAGGGGCCGCAAACAACGATTGACCAGTTAATCTATGCATGCATAGCCCATCACAGTCCACCAGGCCAATATCGATATGTATCTTAGCGAACAGATGTTCGAGATACATGCTCACGAGCGGCACATCCGCTGCTGCTGATCCAATTAAAAAAGGACAATCCATCATTTTTGGACCCTAGTCATTGAACGCGATTTGACATGAATCCAGCCTTACCAGCATGATAACTGGTTCTATTCTGACAAAGAGAGGGTACGCCTTGGAAACAGAGTGTTTCACAGCGCTATCATCATTAGAAATTCCAGAAACGAAAAAAAAAGCCTCAAACCGTGCCATGTTTTGACCCTGGTTTCCAATGAAACCCTACACTCTTAGCAGGATAACTCACAACGCCACGATTAATTTGAGCCATTCAGAAAATTCCTCGCCGCAGTCACAACAGAAACCCCATTTTTCGTCATTGGGAATCTGCTGTGTATCCCATGGAAGTCACACAGGATAATAAACAGTATGAAAAAAAAAGAAGATATAGATGTGGATGATATTGCAATCGGGGTTAAAATGCCCCGTGTTTTGGCCTTGCCACTCTCGCTACATGCTCGCTAAAGCATCCCATTTTCACCACGACCGGGCTGGCAATTCGGGAATTACATAACGCCTCGGATGGTTAAGTTAGTTATGTGTGTATGCGCGCAAGGCTGACTGACGTCCAGCCACACAGCTGAAGTCACCAATACGAGCTCGGCAAATATGAATCTTACGTTTTTGGCTGATGCACTCCGATTTCAAATGCTGGAGGTTCCCGGGCATCCATCAACGTGTCGGAGTAAGCGCCGGACTGGGATTATCTTTGATAACTAATCAAGTTTCATTAGTGAGAAACTCGCTTCGCGTGAGATCTCCGGGGACATTCGAATTGCTGGATAAGGACCGAACAGCCTCGTGCGGGTCCATGCCAGGGGCCCAGTCGAGGAGACAAGGGAAATGCCGTCCACGTGCTGATGACATCGGCATGTTTGATTCTACTGGTTGGACGAGGGATGTCTAGTGGCATTTCATATAAGGAATCATGCTATATGATGAAGGCCGCCAGGCCGAGTAATGTACTGATTCACATACTCTGCTGTGCGACATGGCACATTGGACCCTTTGGCGCTGGCACTAGAATAGCTGAACGTTTCCTTTCACCAATCATAATGTATTGCGTCGTAGGCTTCATGGCCAACTACGTAGACCCCATGGCACCTTTGCTACCCGAAGTGGTAATGTATGTGTCCATGGATAGCTTATCCATGTGCCAATGCTTATCTCATCGCGCTGAAACCAAGATGGCGAATCATGAGTAAAGTCGATACTATCGAGTTCCCCATGACTTGCAATTTAGCGAGATGTTTCCCCGTCCATGCGGAAACCGCATCTTTATGCTGGAGTGCTGGAGCAGGTGACATACGTATAGTATAAATGTAAGGGATTTTGCCACTTGTCGGCTCCATGGCTTTTTTACTTTTAATAGTTGGTTGTGTCCATATACAGAACAGCAACACCAGTATACTTTGTCATTGAAGAATACAAGAAGAATGTATGACATTGACAAAATACGCAAAAAGGAGTATCGAGGACTTAATAGTAAGCTAAACTTCCAGTCCAACAAGCAATAAACATCAGTTAATGAGAGATGACCTAGAAACATGTTACCTGGACTATGGTGGGGCTACACCATATGCGAAATCCCTTGTGGACATCTCTGCAAAGCTTTGGAAGTCCGGCCTGTATGGAAATCCACATTCTAATTCTTCCTCCTCATTACGTGCTACGGAATGCGTAAACCAGGCTCGTCAAAGTGTGCTCGAATTCTTCCGCGCAGACCCCAAGTATTTCGATGTCGTCTTCGTCGCCAATGCCACGGCAGCAATAAAATTGGTTGCACATAGCTTTCAGGAAAAGGGTTTTTGGTACGGCTACCACACAGATGCCCATACAAGCCTTGTAGGGGTTCGAGAGCTCGCCAATGAAGGGTACCATTGTTTTGGTTCGGATCAGGAGTTGGATGAATGGATAGAGTATTCCACTTACGGAGATCATGCGGATTGTCTACCGGTAAACAAAGACACTACCGATGGCTGGATAGCGGACCAGGGCCTTATCAGGTTGGTAGGATATCCAGCACAATCCAACATGAACGGCCACCGTACACCGAAGCAATGGGCCAAGCGGATACACCAGAGAAATTATTCTGGACTAGGCCATGTGTACACTCTTCTGGATGCAGCTGCTTATTGTTCCTCCGCCCAGCTGGATCTATCGGACCCTGATGCCGCGCCGGATTTTACCAGCGTCAGTTTTTATAAAATATTCGGTATGCCAGATCTTGGAGCGCTGATTGTGCGCAAGAACTCCAGTGACATTCTGATATCACGTCGGTATTTTGGTGGCGGCACAGTGGATATGGTGATTGCTTTTGACAAATTCCATGCGAGAAAAACCCAGAATATTCATGAGATCCTTGAAGACGGCACCGTGCCGTTTCATAGTCTTGTCATGCTCCATACCGGAATTATGCTACATAAGCGTTTATTCCACTCAATGGATGAAATATCAGAACATGCTTCACAACTAGCACGCAGGCTATACACGAGATTGTCGCAACTACGACATGCAAACGGACGCCCAGTGTGCGTGATTTATAGAGATCCTGGAAGCATGTATGGAGATGGAGAGACACAAGGACCCACTATCGCATTCAACATTTGTATGTCAAATGGTGCATGGGTCCGCCATGATCATTTCGAAGCCCTTGCAAGCGCGTGCAACATTCAGATCCGCACCGGCGGGGTGTGTAACCCTGGCGGTATCGCGGGACACCTTAGACTTGCTAGCTGGGAGATGAAACGCAACTATTTTGAAGGGTTTCGATGCGGGGAACCTTTCAAAATCCGCGGTGGAAAACCGACCGGTGTTATTAGAGCAAGTCTTGGGGGTATGTCTAACGAACGAGATGTAGAAACATTTGTTGCCTTTGTTCAGCGTTTCTTTGTGGATGTGTGTCACTCCGTTGATGATCACGCATTACTCGGAGAGAATTTGAACGACCCTCAGCGTGTCTGGTCGGTGAAATGTCTGCAGATATTTCCGGTTCGCTACTGTTCCCCTTGGCTGCTTCCGAGCTCACAAGCATGGGAGCTAGATTACTCCGGGTTTGCCATGGATGGCGAGTGGTGTCTGATAAACACTGAGACCCAAAATCTGATCAAAGATAGTACTATCACGGTTGATTTGATGGTGTACATAGATCTCGAGGTGGGTCAATTATGTATGAAGTCAACCAAGAACGGAGAGCCCGGTTCTGAGCTCGGCGTTGACCTGTGGGAATTGCCCTCGGGAGATTGGGTTCCAACTTCCTTGGAAGAAACCGAGGGGGGCACACAAAGATTAGCTCGCAAGTATACCGCAAAAGATCTTGAAGAATTTCTGACTCTTGTCCTTGGTCAGCCCACGACATTGGCTCGTTTCTATGAATTTCCAGAGAATCTCGGCGAGGAGCAGACGGCTGCCTGGTCGGAGAAAGCCCCCGTCCAACAGGCCCGTGAGGGGATATTTATTCAAATTTCAGGCGATGTACCTAGTCCTAATGTGCACATTCTGCTCAATCGAACCGAGTCAAATGACGATACGAGCGGGGTTTTTCCACAACTGTTTCGATTTGGAAGCCAGACGCTGGTCTATTCTTCTACAACTTCCGAGAGCGGCGTGGCTAGATACCACCGCCTCCCAGACACCGAGGAGACTCCCGTATCCCAAAACACGACAGTTTGTTCCACAGACAGTGTTACGGAAGTGGTGTTCGGTACGATAAGCAGCCGCAAAGACGTTTCGCCCGATTGTAACTTCTGTCCGGTGGTCGGCTGCCATGAAAAAAATAACGATTATTCCATGTTTTTGCAGCATTTAACGAGCCATGCCAGTTCTTTCGTGAGGCCCCGTAGGAGAAGATGCTGGTTTCGATGACAATAATACCTATGTTATCCTGATGGATTTGTTCTTCTGAGCATCAGCATTGAGTGGTATGTATATTCGAACAGTATCGCTGATTGGTTTTCTTTTGTGTGGAATGCAGAAGTCTTGGTATCTTTTGTAAACGTCGACCGAGTCCCTGGTTGAGAATACTGTTTAATTTCCCGGGTAGTTATTAGCCAGAACTGTTCATCACCACATATTGTATCGCACGCACAGTTGTCATATAGAGGAGAACCCGAAAAGGGCAAGTGTCTAAAAGCCGAAGCCACGACTCTCATTGGTAGGATAAGCAACGGGGCTAACTGTTTTGAGACTAGCGCTCCACTTGTGCGGCTGGCGTATTGCGGGCATCCCAGCATCATCACTTACGTTGTGTTGTATCGACACAGCGCCAACTCGGCCAGATTAGAGACGATGCGGCGGTAAACCAAAACCCCGCGCCAGAACAACGGCTAAGAATCACGCTGGCCGGTCAGGCTTGGCTGCTCGACTACTACATAATGCCGAATGACAAGTTTATCTTTGTTAATGCGCCTGCCATTGTTAACGCTGGCTCAAAAGACGCTCAGCATGAACTACGCTCTCAGCTGATGCGCCGCATATATTCAAAGAAAAACCAAGTCAGTCCGCCGCCCTTCAAAGAGGAAGTGTGCGATGCCAGTGCGGCCCAGGGAAAACACGCGACCAACCCTGGCTCTAGTGACAGTGAAACGTCTTCAAACGGCAGAAGCGCTAGTCTATCATTAGACGATATGCATAAGGCGCCGAGAGACAGAAGCCTTATAGCCTTGAGTTTGGCCATCCCGCAGTGTGACAACACGCAAGAGTTGACACAACATGGCGCATTGCGCAGAGTCTCACAGCAAGAGCAACCCAATGTGCGAAGGCAAAAGACAATGCGACGCAATAGTCGGCTTGTGCATGGCAACTCCAAAAAGATCGTTGGAGACCCGCAACAGACCATTGATGCTTCGTTTTCTTCTTACTTCAATAATTCTTTTAACAGAAAAGAATCCCCGAATTGCAATGTCTTGATTCATCATTGTAAGAGTTCAATTGTAGCTATTCCATTTGATCGCTGCTTGCTAACAATGATTGACAGATGCTCGGGTTATTCTCCCCGCGCTACGTGTGTCCAGTGACTGGTGTCATAATATGTTTATAGAATTTGTGCAGGCTAACCCTCATCCTCTACTATTCAACACTCTTTGCCTCACTTCCTCGATCCATCTGGACAAACTTATGTTGTGGAATGGTGTCGATGCACAACGACGCCGTCGGGAGTTCGAGCAATCCCATTACCGATATATTTGTTTACGTCAGCTACGACAGGCTCTGGTAAAACCCAAGTTCGGTACTATAGCTTTTGACGCCGTCCTTGTGTCTTTGTGTATGCTCTCAATCTGCGATCCAGTGGGCGATCTTCCGGCCAGCGTCATCGCCGACTGTAATCCCTTCCACCACGCTTTGCTTTCTCTGGGTGCCCTTAACGTATTCGGATATGAACCAATACATCCTGTACATTGGACAGGCTTATTAACCTTGATTAATCAACACGGTGGTTTTGACAGCTTTCGAATGTATGGCTCAAAGTGGAAGATTTCATAGTGAGTGTCTCCGTTGGATGAAGACTTATTCATGCGTCGCTAACGGGCTGGAAAAGCACTGCTCTAAAGTACTCGACACATAAAAACACAAAACCGGCATTTCCCGTTTGCAACGAAGCCGGAGAATCACTGATGGATAGCACGCCATTGGAAGTTCTTCAATTAAGTCCGTCAAGTATACCAGCGACCACGGGAACCGGGTTCCTAGCGCTAAAACGATTCTCAATAAGAGATTCAGTCCTCCAGACCTTTGTAGAGCTTGGCCAACTTGCATATAGTATGCACATTCTGATGCCATATCGGGATGACATTCTATTACGAGATCGTCTAACCGATGCCCGTAACTTGGTTCAATATCGGTTTTCAAGCCTTCCCATAATGACCGATGACGCATATTTGATATGCGATCCGCAAACAGGGGAAGGAAGAGAGCACAATATGGATGCCTCATTTTTGAAGATGGTCTCCACGATCTACGGGATGTGCTGGCTGGTAGGGCACTTATTCACGACTCACGTCACGTTCCCTGTCCCTTCCTGCCGTCGGTTTCGACTTAAAACTGTACCACCACTTTACGACATCGTGGAAAATACAGAGGACATACTAAACGAAAATCCAGTTTTCATGAAACTGCAGCTGTGGTGTGTGGTCATTGGTGGCATTGCTGCGGAAGACATCGACCCAGGTCTTCGGCGATGGGCGGTATTGCAGATTCGCGATTTGTGTAGAAAGCTGTGTCTTCGAGAATGGGAACAAGTCAAGGCCGTGATGTGTTCATTTGCTTGGATGGAATCTGCTTGCAACCACGGTGGAGAGGAATTATGGGCGGAAGTGCAAGCTACGCCATGAAGAAAGCGGTTATACAAGTCTAGCCAATAAGCAATAATAGAAATTATACTGCTCAAGCATGGCCGTGAGGATATATACCACGCACTTTATTAGGGTGATCTGGAAGTTTGAGCTTTTCATCCATCCACGCAACGTGGTATCACCCTCCGAGCAAATCGAGGCGAGTAGTCTCCAAGTAGTCTTTTTCAGAGGAAGCAAATGAGGAATAACGTCTAGACACAGTGCAATACTGTCTTTACACAGTCATACTGTAGAAAGTCTTGATGCAAGAAGCGTTGCTCAAACCCTAACCGCTGCGTCGGATTGCTCTTCCCTCTTTCTACTCCCTTCAACCAACTCATCTACCTCGGGCATAATGATGGCTGTCGTTGTTGTACTCGGAGTGCTTTCAACATTCGCGTCTCGCCTTTCAACACCTAATTAGCAATCTATACGGAAAGAGCTTGTCATCACATACGAGTTATCTCGTCTCTCCAGATACACAGCCAGTATGAGAGTTATTGCAGCGCAAATTATCAATCCAACAGTTATCGAATTTCCCACCAAAAACCTAGGCGCGTACTCCGTATTGTAAGATAACAGTGGTATCCACGCGTTAAATGCATATCTAATGGTTGACAAATAAGTTAATCCGATTCTCTGCAAAAGTTCATACGGGAAGACCTTGATGACAACGCTGAAGAACAAAGGGTGAGAGTGAGCATACGCTATGGAGTTGGTAGATCCAAGAATAATGATTCGTTCGAGACTGTCACCAGCACAAACTTCATTGACCATCGTCTGCGAGTAAAGTACTCAAAATCAGCAATTCTCTCTTTAGGTGGTTTCCTGTTCTTCCCTGATGACGGGATGCATGGACTATACGCACCAGGAAAACAGGCCCAGAGCCTTGTGCAAATCTGTGTGTTTGGAAAGTTAGCTTTCACTCGACTATTGCATTGAACCCCATATTTGCCTGTGCCTTGCAGCTAGTATTGATTGTTTCGAGGAATAAAACTCACCCTGTCAGGTAGTAAGAGGCCCATTTCAAACCAAATGGGACTCCATCCCAGACGGCCAAATTTACGGCCGCGAAGAAACACACTGTCAGAGAAAAGAAAACGATAGGACTTCGAAGGCTAATATAATCGCTCGTCCAACCATATATTATGCTGGTAAGAATCGTGATTGCGTACATGACGGTAGGGTACGTGTCGATATCAGAGACGGAGTATCTGTGTCATATCAGCTAAGTTTATATTTCTGTTCGCATTTAAAGAGCTGGAAAAAAATATCCATGGAAGATAGTAGAGAAACATACCTATCAAGGCTCTCCAACCAAAGGTTCATATATGATCCGATATTTTCACTGCAAATGAAGAACCTGTATAGAGAGTGTTTCTCGTCAGCCACTTTTCAACTTATCCATGTAATGCAAATACCCACGTGTAATAAGCAGTATAAACCCAGAAATGCCACTTTTTGAGCACCCTTTTAGTTCCAGCCCATGTTATTGGTTCCCCCGAAGCCTTCCCGGCCTTCTGCATGCGGAGGCGTGCGAGCTCTTTCTCATGCGGCTTCAGCCAAAACACCCGTGTATTAGCAGGTAGATCTGGAAGCGCAATATAGCCCCAGATAGCCATGGGAAAAGTAATGATTCCATCAAAAATGAACAGCCATCGCCATCCAGATAGACCTCCGACGCCACCCATGCCTGTGTACAAAGCTGCTTGCTGTTATATGTCAAGCTTGTTAGCTATCTCTCGAATTACCCACCGGGAACATACACTTGAGGTCATTTACTTACAAGATAACCACTGAACATTGATCCAACAAAGGCTGAGCCGAAAAAGATGCAGGCTCTTTTGGCCAATTCGCGTTTGGTGAACCACGCCCCTAATACAGTATGCACGGCAGGGTAGAATGTGCCTTCAGCGAGTCCCACCTATTTTCCTGTCAGATTTAGTGCATAATGGAACATAATGTCGGTCATAAAGGGCAAGCTGGATCCTAAGAAATTTTCGAACGTACAACGAAGCGACAGGCATATAATTGATGTGGTGTTTGGACTGCAGATGAGGCAAAGGTAGCAACAACCCAGACAAGTTCCCACGAAGGGCACCAAAGAGACAATCGCACTAATAATTTCAAAAAATTAGATATATTGACGAAAAAAAATCACCGAGAGGGATCAATTACCTCGGGTGCAAATCATCTGAGACGGAATTTGGCTGATCACATAACCACTGTTGGCAGTTGATTAGCTGATGATTAGCGATGTGGCATGTTGAATTCAGAATTAAGTCTCTGCAGAATAATGGTCTCTACTTGAGATCCATGAGTCACACTTTTGAGGAAAGTAAAGTCAACGTACATGGTCCACATTGTTGTGAAAGTCTGATATTCATTACCGACGACATTAATCTCTTGTTTCATCCCGGATACGTATGCGTTTGCTTGTGATAGTTAGATACTATGAATGGGAGTATAATCCCTAGCCCATAGTGGCCCAGAAATGCGATTTAGGGTAATTACCAAGGTTGTTTGAATTCAAGTTCTTGGAAAAATATGAAAGGCTTGCCCATGTGCTTATTCAGAAGCAATTCAAACCAATCAGTCCGCTTTCTCTTTGCCATTATCGAAGTTGGAAGTTCTCACAGAATAAAAAAGTCAATTTTAGAAACAAATTTACGTTCTGTGGGTGAGTAGTCTAATGTGTCCCACACAATTTGTTTGAGTCGTCGTCGAAAAAATTTCGCTTCTCCATTGGCATTGGTACCCGGGTCATTGCTGACTATGGATTCGTCTGGAGTCGGATTTTCAGAGGGATGCAAAGTACTGATATCAACAACAGGTCTGTCTTTCGAGACGTCGTCGTCTCTTTCGAACATTTTCAAAGGTGCAGTCTTGGCAGCGTTTGGCTCAGACGTTCACATCCAGATAAAGGTATTTCTCACTATCATCTCGAGTGTGCCTGGTGATATTTATATATGCACAGTTTGCACCAGTCAACGGTCGTCAAGTCGAACTCGCACTGTTATCCGACTCCTTCCTAATAGCGTGCAGTCTTTGGATGGTGGCGTGATATCCATACCCACTGGGAAACAGAGCGTACGTAACTTCGGTGAGAAAGTCGGATTGTCCCGCTTGCTGAAGCCATGTGTTGGCAGATCTCAAAAACTATAATAGGTACTTATCTAGTTAATTTACATGCATGAAGTCCCCACACGAAAATACAAGTTTGTAGGAATTAGAACTCATGTAAAGTAGATATTGCACCTCGTGCTTCCCTAGGTATCACCTTTAATGTCTCATCGTAGCCAATGGTTATAGATTTCTTGATATTCCTTCCTTTTGGCTATCCTTTTCGCGGGATCAAATGCACTTCAGGCGTTGCAGCGGATATGCCAACGCTTATTTCCTAAACGGGCAGTAGCCCTAAGATCGCTGCATATGGTGTGATCGTTATCCCCGATGCCGCGATGACAACCCCAATCAAAACTGGCGCTATGCTTCAATCGCCCAACATTCATTGAAATTTGTACAAAAAACTGTAAGCTCATACAGAAAGAAGCTAGGATGTTTTTCAGGATATCGGCTGAATCTCCGAATTCAAGGAAAGACAAGAACCGGTGGATGAGTACTTAAAGGTGACGAGAACAAGCTGATGTGTGCGTATTAGCTTCCTCTCATAGTGCAAACATTAAGTTCCTTTTACGCCGTGCTATCACTCGCATATGCAATCACGTATAGACAATTTTTCTAGTCACCGTATTGCTGCTAAAATGACTCCCAACATCACAAGCCCGGCTTTGGAGCTCTACACCCCGCCACAACCAACTAAAGAAGACTGTAGTTATGCCCACGATTTCTCACAGTTAAAGTCGTCAGAAGCTTGAATCAAAACTGACTCAGCTTTCTCAGTGCAATGGGCGGATCTGGAGGGTCTAGATATTTCTCTTCTTGATAAGCCCGGTGGCAAGGAAGCGCTGGCAGAACAAGTTTTGAAATTCATCAATAAGAACGGTGAGTGAAATAAACCCGGGATACACCTATATCCAAAAATTTAATCTCGTAGACTCTGTTCGGACCGAAAATGAACAATAGCTAATTTGATGTTTATAAGGATTCTTCTACGTCACCAACCATGGACTTTCAGATGAGAAAGTTAATCGTCAATATGCCATCGCCAATGCGCTTTTCGACCTGCCCCTAGAGGAAAAGTCGAAGTATCTCTGCAATACAGAGGTGGGAGACTTCAGGGGATACAAGCCACGCTCGACTGGAGAACTCAGCGCACGCGACAATGATGAGCGGTACAACATTCCCAAGTTTACAACTGAGCATGAGCGGCATCATCCTCAACTAATATGGGACTATTACGGAGAGATTAAAGAATTCTCTCTGCATATACACAACAAAATACTTTTGCCTCTGCTCCGACTTTTTGCCTATGTGCTCGAAGTTGATGAAGAATCTCTCGTTCAACTTCACCGGTACGAAGAGAAGGGCCTCGAGTACCTACGATACATGAAGTACCATCCACGAACAGTTGAAGAAGATGCAAAATTAGGAAACCTCTGGGCCAAGGGCCATACAGACTATAACACCTTGACCTTTCTTTTCTACCAACCAGTAGCAGGCTTACAGGTGCTTCAAAATCCTAACGACAGCAATTCATGGAGATATGTCAAATCAGAGCCTGGAGCTATAATCGTCAACATTGCAGATGCTCTTGAGTATTTGAGCGGTGGATTCTTAAAGTCTACGGTGCACCGTGTTGTGCGGCCACCTCCTGATCAAGCGGAGACGCCAAGGTTGGGCTTGATATATTTTGCACGACCAGAAGCCGCAGTACGCATGGCACCTTTGAAGAGCCCATTGTTGCAAAGGCTGGGCATCCAAGTTCCCGAGGATCATTTGAAGGCTTTGGAAGGTGTGACAGCCGAAGGTGCGTAAATTGTTTTCATGTGCCCTTTTCAATTCTCAAATTATTCAAACCGAGCAACCCTGCTAATGTTGATTGTGCAAAATAATAGAATGGGCGCGGGCTAGAATTTCCAAGGATCACCGATTTAGAACCGGAATTGTAAACCAGCAGGAGAGAGAGATTCTTGCTGGAGTTCCGCAAAAGTACTATGACTGAGGGGATCTTGCAAGTGACAATAACAGCATTTCCAGCAGTTGTCTTGCGTAAAATATAACCTTTGATATGCTTTTTATCATTAAATAGATTGACGCCTACAGCATTGACTGATTCGGCATTAGGTTTATTGTTCACTGAATATAAATGTGCTTTTCGTTTTAAACTGATTGCTTTTCAATATTCTCTATATAAGCACTACGTTACTATCCACTTAGCATCTGTTTTTTTATTAGAGGCCGAAAAAATGCCAGCACACAGTCACGCACACCGGCGGAGTTGTGACCAATACCATCAACAACGTCAAGCCTTGACTCAATACCATGCTCTTCCCACATGCTGTGCAATTTTCGGATAGTTTCTACCCGGCTTTTCATTAAAAGACTGGTATCACTGATATCCACATGCCCTGTCTCTGGACTCTCTTTTCCGACTTTAGTCTTCATCTTTCGCACCCAGTCTCGAAACTCAGCGCTACCGTGCACATCATCTTCACTGCCAATGACCAGTTGAATAGTAACACTTTTGATAAGGTCCTCCTGAATTGTTCTGTCGAATACGGTAGCTACGTCCGCCACTCCCGCTGGCCAGTTCTGATTGTAATCGAGAGCTGTAATTTGACCGGGAGCCCCTACACTGACAGCGAACAAGCGTTCTGGGTGAAGATATAGAAAGCGACTGGCAAATTGACCACCAGCGGAAAATCCCATTAAGAAGATCTTGTTTGTTTCAATGCCCGGCCATGTGTATGCGATTTCTTCTAGCATAGCAATGAGGGCAAGGTCGGAGCGTAGGCTAACGGAGTTTATGTCCTTGTAAGAGTTTAAATCGTTTGGTCCGTTTAAGTTGGAAGGAAATAGAGGCGCAAGAACGGCACAAGGAGTAGAGTCGGCAAATGATACTAGCTCTCGTCGGATAGGAGAGATATCTCGACTTGTTCCATGCACATGAACAAGTAGAGGAAGTTTCCGGTCAGGATCACTCTGATAGTGCTCCGGTGGAATATAAAGGCCATACGAAATGCGTGGGTCATATGCGAGAGCCCTCTGGGGTATATTGCCAATCAAGAAGGCATCCTTGAGGAATTGATGCGGAATTAGGCGAGTAGTAAGAGGTTTGCTAAGGTCCATTCTGCGTGCTTTATCCTATAACCATTCGTATGATTTTATATATCAACGATATATAGCAATGCAACGAATATAAAAGCTTTTCAGGCAGGAGATGCGCTGCCAGCCTGTGAGTGACTTATTTAACCAGCGGGACTTGTTGAATTAAGCGATTTCGCTCATCTTCCCGATATCGCCACAAAGTTAAAGCAGGGTAAAGGCTGAGAGCGTTCCTAGCCATCATGTTTCATTTTGGGATTTTTTTTTTCCAGATTTTTATAAGCCTTTAGAAAAATTTCCTTAATGTTCGGGTATTCTAATTTTATCTCATTGTTATCTTTTAAATTTGTTTAATATTTCTAAGTTTGTTACTGCGTGCAAAGTATGAATTTTCGGGAGCCGCATGTAGGCAAGGCGTGCTGACAGTTTCATTAAAACCTTTACAGACAACTACTTTAATGGTCAGCTTAATTTATTTGCACGAGGTTATCGTCAGCACTAGGGATTCATAATATATTTCTTGGAAGAGCCGCGGCGCAAGAACATGTTAGTCAGCAATAGTCGTCAAGTTCACAGCACCACGAACTAAATGCTGAGTGACAGTTTGGATCTAAATAGACTTTTGAAGATCACTCAAGCTTTGATTTCCAACGGATTGCTAATCCAGCGTCTTTTTTTTTGTATTACACAAGCAAGGTGAATATGCTTACACTTGGTTGGCTAGAAGTAAGCACTGCGGAATTATCCCGAGGTCCGCAAAATGGATTTAAAGCGCATATATCCGTTTGAAATATTGCGCCTTATGCAGTGCCTGGTAGCGTCATCTCCTTTACTTGCAGATAACGTTACCAAACCTCTTTCAGCGTGGGCGTTTCATCTAGCTAGCCACCCCGATTCATAAAGAGGATCGGTCGCATGGCCAGACAGAGAGACCCCGCTATCAACATCGGTATCTTTGTCGCGCTCGGTTTTATGGGCCTTTTGACTGCGCTCTTTCTTCGTCGCGGACTTTCATCAATTCCAAAAATGGCCGTGGAAAATCAGAATACTTTGGCACCGGTGATTTGTGTCAGCCATGGTGGTGGTATGTATTGGGCATTCGCATGGGAGTGCTATATATTCTCACAAATGACTTGCTCAAAGTAGCGCAAGTAATTACCAAGTAATCGGACCGACTCACTGACTGAACCATTTCTCTATTCAGGCCCGTTGCCTATCCTTGGTGATCCTGCCCACCGAAATCTCGTTCATTCTTGGGAGACCCGGGTTCGCAAAATTTTGCGTCTAGGTACTCCGGCAGCACCGAAAGCCATCGTTCTTATCACCGCCCATTGGGTCACAGAACACCCCATCATCTCTTCTGGCTCAAAACACGAGCTGTACTACGACTATTACAATTTTCCCAAAGAGGCCTACTCGCTCAAATATAATGCGTCAGGATCCCCTTCTATTGCCAAGGAAGTCTACACTCGCCTTCAAAATGCTGGGTTTTCTCCACAACTTGACGAGTCGAGAGGGTGGGACCATGGCGTATTCGTACCTATGAAGCTCATTATACCGGACGAATCTATCCCAATAGTCCAGATGTCCGTTCTCCAGAGCGAGGACCCAACCGATCACTTCAAAATGGGACAGGCGATTGCAGCTCTTCGCAAAGAGAATATCGCCATTCTCGGATCTGGGTTCCCAACTCTTCACAATTTCCGATATTTGCTGAGTAGTGCCCTTGAGGAAGCGGAAATTCAGTCTATGATTAAGGAGTGGTCTAGCGTGCTTAACGAGGCCGTTCTCACCGAAGACGCAGATGAGCGGCTGGCCAAGTTGAAGCATTGGAGAGACTTCCCCCACGCATACCATATGCACCCCAGAGGTGGCGCGGAACACTTCCTGCCATTGATTGTGACCGCTGGCGCTGCAGGCTCTTCTAAGGGCGGCCTTTACGGCGATGACTATCGAGGAAATGAAATGTTCTCGTATTACTGGGAGTGAAGGGGTATTGAGATAATGTATTGCCCACAATTTCTTCGTATGGGTTAAGAAGGATCTCGAGGAAGGAATTTGGGAGTCTTTTCACTGGGTTCGTTATGATTTTTTGCCTTGGATGCAAGGTAAATAGCTCTATGCATCGCGGGCGTGTTTATTCATCTTATTTCTGTTCTATCACTGCATTACTTGCTAAGCAACTAAAACATCGATAAATGATGACGGCCCAGGGTTAGGGTTATAAATAACCATACCAGGACCGCTTACTAACTAGACTAATCCATAAAAGGGTTGACTAGTCCATAAACGGCTAGCGAAATATGTGTCAGCGCCAAGATGGAGGTGACGTACGACTGCTTACACTCGGCCAATCAGGCTGTCTCCATGAGCCGGCCGGTGGGGCACGGCAACGGTCGAAAAAAAGACAACATCGCAAGAGTCATTAAATACAAGCAAAAAAATCAGAGCTTATGGAGAATTCAGCGACATTACTGCTTGTATATTGCCTACCGCTGTTGAGCCGCTTTTTACTCATGCAAAGATAGTCTTTGTTCCCGTCATACGCGTTTTGCAAGCAATCAAATCGTCTCCAGACAGAGCTATCTTGAACGACACCCTTGGCGGCCTTGGAACCCACGCCTCCCAAAACCTTGGCCAACCTTTCAAGAAAAACGTCTCGGCATTATCATGGAATAGGCTATTTCAAATGCCCCGAAAAGTGAATAGATTTGCCATTCAATCTGCCATCTTTCTTGGCATCTTCCTGCTTATTCTATACATCAATCTTCCACGAAGATCGATCTCAGTGGATCGATCCTTGGCCTGGAATGAAATTCGCTACCAGCCCAAGGGCAGTGAGGCGATAGGATCGCGTGGGATATGCCCGAGCTTGGCTGGCAGCAAGAAGCCCGCATTGGTAGTTGCCCGTGTAGCCGCAGACGGCGACCCATCATGGATCGATGCACTGTCGGATAAGTACCATCTCTGTGTCTATACAGCTGATGCACCGAGTGACCAGTCGTCAAAGTATTTGCAAGTCCCTGCAAACCGTGGCCACGAGGCAATGGCATATCTGACTTTTATCATCGACAACTACAATCACATACCGGAAGCGGGCGTCGTCTTTGTGCATGGGTCACGCTGGGCGTGGCATAACGATGAGCCTACCTACGACAATTCCGCCTTGTTAAGAGCTCTTGATGTCCACGCTGCTCTTCAGCCTTGGGGCTATCATAACCTACGCTGTGACTGGAGTGTTAGCACCTGCCCTGCATCAGCAAAACCACAAGGAAGTCTAGAAGTGTCTCTGCAGGCTATGGTCAGCCCGTGGGATGCCCGGGCGGTCTCTGATTCAGCCCTACCAGATGCATTCAAAACTTTATTTGGGACTCAGGACGGTGAGGAGCTTGGCAGACACGATACCCTCCGCTCACAATGCTGCGCGCAGTTCGTTGTTGGGCGAAAAAACGTCCTTCAGCACAGGATTGAAGAATATATTGCCCTGCGACAATGGCTTCTCGATGAGGACAATGACGCTGCACCTCGTGATGATCGGGTCGCGGGGCGTATTTTGTCTTATTTATGGCATGTATTGTTCATTAGAAGACGATACATAGAGAATAATGGTGCTATCTCTCTGGAAAAGCTCAATGAGGTAGCATGCCCACGTGCTGCAGATTGTTACTGTCGGTTATACGGAATTTGCGATCTCGATAAATGCACGGATGGCCATTGTTACGGGCAGTATAACATACCCCCAGACTTCAAGATCCCTGATGACTGGGCTTCGACGCATCCCTGATTTGGTCGATAATTCAATCTTTATATTAATGATTTGAGTTTAAATGTATTCATACCATATCTGAATGGAAAATATTATTTGGCCGAAACGGTCCTTTTCGTTCTTCGCCGTACCCCGTCTCTGTTGTTTTTTTTTTTTTTTTTTTTTTTTTTTGGCATGGCCCCTTACAGGTTACACATCTTATGTCTCGGAATATGCTGGTGGTTATTGACTCCGATGCTTCCAATTGGCTTCATACGCCTTGGCGGATTCTCGTACTATTATATTCACCGCCACTACTGCATAAGTGATCGCCCAAACAGCCAAGATCATTGCAAGACAACTCAGAGTCGTGGATCCATCCAACTACATTGCAGGTGATTGTTACACGGCAGGCTGAAACTATTGTTTTTTTTTTATTTGGGTAGGTATAATTATGATCTATCGTTGAAAATCCTTTCAATAGTAGACAGCTTCAATTTACGATTTTCTTCTCTCAGACGAACGAATACAGCTTCGAAAATTACCACAAGAAACAGAAAACTCACATCCAAACATCTTGGTAAAACAGCGGCTTCATAAAAATTTCTTGCGTCATCTTGCTAGCTATAATTAATTCAGTCAACCTACTAAGAAAGTCTTTGGATAGTGATGGCAATTCTAGAGAGCCACACAAGCTCTTTACAAGAGTTTTTGCATGAAAATGGCGGCATAGAATTTATTTTGGTCCAGTTCATGGGATACAATGCCAATCTTCTGGTACGCGCCATACCAATCGCTCGTTTCATAAATCTGGTGAAAACGGGCAAACATCCATCCCTCACCAAAGCCGTTTTTTACCTTCTTCCCCATGATCATCTAGCAGAAGGCGGAATTCCCGTCGGGATATTTTATCTGAAGCCTGATCTGTCTACAATATGCCGCCAAATCGGCTTTCCAAACAGAGCAGTCGTCATGGCCGATGGCGTAGAACTTGATGGTGTTACTCCGATCCCGCAATGCCCGAGATCAAGACTCAAATATTTAAGCAACAAGATCACGGAGCTTACCGGGTACTTTGCGTTGGTCGGGTTCGAGATCGAAGTCGTTTTCATGAAAAAAGTGACAAATACAGATGGCCAATTAGTGGAGTATCAGCTTGTGAACAAAAGCCATTCCTTTCAAAGTATGACCGTTGAGGATAGTGAATACTTCGTTATGGTAGAGGAGATTGCGCGAACTTTGATTGCAAGTGGGATTTCAATTGAACAATTCCACGCTGAAGCGGCACCTGGGCAATGGGAATTTGTGCTGCCTCCTTTCCAACCTGTGAAGGCTGTGGATACACTGATACGAGCCCGTGACATTATCTCGCGAATCGCCGAAAGATACCAACTCCGTGCAACATTATACCCGCGACCATCAGAGTCGCATGCTGGGAATGGTGCACATGTTCACATTTCTATCAACGAGTCATCAGTGACAGAAGTGCCGGCATTATCTCCAACATCACCAGCAGCAGAAAGGATGCAGGAAAGAAACCACGAGAAAAAGTCAAAGGAGGAATGTTTTTTCGCAGGAATCCTGGAACATTTTCCTTCTGTTCTGGCTTTCACTCTCTCACAACAGGAAAGCTACAGCCGTGTCCAAAGCGGAATCTGGAGTGGCGGCGAATACGCTGCATGGGGATGGGAGAACAAGGAAGCGCCTCTCCGCCGAATTGAAGAGAATAGATTTGAACTGAAACTAATGGATGGGCTGGCAAATCCCTATTTAGCCCTGTGCGCTATATTCGCAGCTGGAATTGATGGATTGCAAAGTTATACGAGCTTATCTGGAGGGCCCTGTCCTGTTGCCGCTAACTTATTAAGCGCCGAGGAAAGAAAAAGACTCGGCATTAGTAAATTACTTCCCAAGTCGCTACTAGAAAGTCTAGACAAACTTATTGCTGATACAACAATATGTGACATGGTCGGAGAGGCAATTGTCATGCCGTATGTCGCGGTCAAAAGAGGCGAGATTGAGCAGGCTAAGAGTTGGACTGAGGTGGAACGAAGGAACTATCTCATATCAAGATATTAGGCTTATAAGTTTATAAAATCAATATATTGATTTTACCAACGGTAGCTCATATTCTATTCACTAAGAAGATAATTGTGGAAGACAAACTACTGGAAAACTAATCATGTAATAAGAGCAACAAAGCTGGAGAACATCTAGAATCCATTACTTACGGGATTGGAAATCCATCAGAGATGCTTTTATTATTGTATCATCGCAATCAATACGTATGGAAGTCAGGAAGCTCATGTGTGTAAAAGCTACCGAAAGCGGAAATATCCATAAGGTGGCGGGATGATGTCACACGGCAATCGTGAAGAATCTTGGTTCCGCCATTGAAGAAGCTTCAACAGCTGGAGATAAATAGTAGGTCATTTATTCGGAAATGATGTGTGGGTGGTGTTCGTCGACGTTCGGTGTCAGCTATAACTACATCATCCACCAGCACCAACTCATCAGGACGACCCGTTTTCATCAGTAAAGAATCTGTTTGAATCTGATTCACAAGCATAAATATGGTCAAAGACGATAACACCGTTATAGAGTCTGTTACCTTCCACTTGATGGCGCTCAGTGTCTTCTACGGTTTGCTAAAATGTGAAACATTTTCTTAGGGAATTCAATTCTCTTGTCAATATGACTGCCGATGAGCTGCGTGACTGGCTCCAGGAAGGCCAATCTCAATCTTCCGGCTGGCATAAATCCGATCCAAGCGATACTGAGACCATTGGTCATGAAAGGTTAGCCTTCATTGCATACTATTGCCTATTTTGATACGTCAGCCCACACCCGGAGAGTTACTGACGAGCATGAAGCGGCCGTAAAATCGTGTCGATTCTGGAACACAATCCGAGCAAAGACCCGAATAAGTACGATCCCGAAGAGATACAGCATATGCGGCGAGTGGTCGCTTATTGTAAGCGCCATTTAGCCCAGGAAGAGACAGCAAAACAAAATACAGAAAGCAAAAGCTACAAAAGTCTAAAGAATTGGGGTCATGATGCATTGAAGGCTTAAATTCAATTCTCAGATTTTACTTTGTATTCAAATACCATAATGCTGTTATTATCGACCGGACATGAGAAGAATAAACTTTGTCTCGATTTATTCACACCGCCTCTTGAAACAAAGATTAACATCCAAGTTTTCCTTTAATGGAATTGTGAAATAGTTCCGCGCTTGTGTCATTGACATAGTTCCTTTGGCAAAACGAGTGAGCGCGATTTGATCAAGGTACAAGCTCGGTTGAGCGATGCAGGTTGGGGAATAAGCATGCGAATATCACACTTTCAACTTAAATGCTTCTTGTACGGGTGTAACAACAAAAGGCTCATTACCAGGCCTTTCTTCGTAGATATTAAGCACTTCCCGGCTATCATTCTGCGCTTTCTTTTGTCTGCAAGCTCAGAGGAAAACATTAGCAACAACCTCAACAGTGAATGAAAGCTAACAACATCAACTCCGACTCACCGTTCTCGTCGTTCTAACCCTCGGATGATGAAAGAGGTAGTTATGAGAATTAATGACATGACAATCGTTGTGATCCAGCCTCTATGGTACCGCGGAGCATCAACTTGCTGCCACACAATAAGCGGCAACCATGCCTGGAAGACATAAGCCATCTCATTCATGGAACCAACAGTTAGAGCCCGCTCTTCGTTGTCCTCGGTGCAAATCTCGTGGGCCCATCTGTATAATTAATGATTAGAATGAATATTTGTTTGGAGTGTTTGGGTAAAAGAAAAGACAGACGTACGCCATACACAGTCCGCTCAAGCCGTAGCCAGCCCCTTGCCAGACGTAGCAAAACCACTTCCAGTGGGTTGGAATGTTCCACACGAGAAGTGAAACAGCACATACGATATTAGACAACTATGAAACAAATATAATTAGTATCTTTTCATAGACTCACATCTCAATTAAGAGACTTTTTGAAATCGGTATCCCATGCAATGTTCATTCAACCAATGGTTACTCACCGCCCCAAATATAATCGGTGGCCACCTCCTACCATTACAAATGGTGTCCGATACCCCTATAATTTCAGAGAAAAGGTTAGCAATCTCGGTTGGTGTGTAGGAGAAAAGACAAACAGAAACTGACAAGCGTATATCAAAGTCGTGACCACCTGGACAGCGTATGGCATGGTTGAATAGGCATCGACTTGTGGTATGCTGTATACGGGATTCTTGAGAGACTCAAGCCATCTGTCATAACTTATCTCAGCAACGCTATATTGAGGTTGGAATGGTAAAGCAGATTGCTTACAATGCAAAGACAGGCTGGCCACCGTTAGCGTTATTGAAGGATCTATATAGACGAACCATGTCAGTAGAACCCATGTTTTGAGAAAGTGGCGGACATACAAATAAAGTATGGTCAAGAAGTAAATGTGCCAAGACGAAAATATCTTCTTGAATTTGGCCTTCGTGTAAGGTTTTCGGTTCTCGCGACCTTCTAATTGCATTCGCTTCTGCGCCAGTGCGACCTCCTTTATGAATGGAAAACGGGTTAATGTATAACCAGCAAAACCGAAGGATTGTGACTTACCTTCTTCGTCAAGTACCAAGGATTGCTGATCTCAGGGAGATCAGGTAGTACGAAGAATCCTGCGATGGCAATGGGTAGAGATATCACGCCATCAATGATAAACAACCTGCAAGCCCAGCCTCGGACATATTTTAGCCTACGTCTCATCAGGTTCTAGCACGGTTGATCATACCATTGCCAACCTTTCAAGCCCCCTCTTCCTCCGAGATGGTAAACTCCTGCCATGAGATACCCAGAGAACATGGAGCCAAGCCCGGAACTAGTATGAAAGATGCAAGATCTCTTAGCGAGCTCGTCTTTTCGATACCACGATCCAATTATGTATTGCATGCCAGGGTAGAATGTGCTTTCCGCAAGCCCTATCGCAATCTAAGCTTTGGTCTAACAATGGTGTCCAATTGGGATCAATCGAAGCAAATTGATTACGCACCGATAAAAAATCGCATAACATAGATTTGTTTCGCTGTGTTTGCTCTTGAAAGAGCCATGGTCAAAACAGACCACAGGACCTTGAATTCGGGTATCAGTGCATGGATTTTATTTCCTCGAATCATCAACAAAATAGATCTTACCTCTGCTGCTGGGATCCAATACCGTGGAGGAAGCCTGGTGAGGGCCATGTTAGATGGAATTTGCCCGATCACATATCCAATTGTCCAGGTAGTCGTCATATAGTTCAACTGATTGCCATAGAGGCCAAGGTCCTCTTTCCTATTGTTGAAGTTCTTTTAGCTCTGTCAAAGATAAGTGACTTGTAAATCAACTTACATTCCAGATACAAAGGCATTGTTGACATTGATCTGGTCTAGGTATTTGATAAAATAACCTGTAGAATAGGTTAGTGAATTTTTACTGTAACGAAATTGCGATTTGTTTTCAAGTAAAGCGTACCCAAAGATGCAAACGACAGAAGAGCTGCATCAAGTTTGAACAACAGTCGACGTTCTTCTGGGGATTTATCAAACGTATCCCATATGTAACTTGTCCATTTACGCTTCACATTTTTCTGAATAATTGTCTCTGAGAGCTCAGATGATGCATGCACAGATGTGACATCCTCACCGTTGGCCATGTTGTAGATATGCACGTCCAAACCACTGCAACCAAGATTTCGAAGCGGATTATGTAGCAAAATCAAAATCGAAGGCGGATGAGACTATATTATGCCGGATGTTGTCGAAAGCGACTTCGGATCACTACTGCATTGGAAATCGTCATCGCATAATATAAGCTCTATAGTCTATAATCGTAGAATTTGATTTGTAGGCGAGCAGACTTGCAAGGTCCACCTTAGGAGATGAGATACGAGTCCTTAACAAGCCAAGGGTCTCATCACAGGAGTAATAGGTGAACGCTCCCTGAGAATGTGCATTTTACCATCAGTTGCCTTGCTTGCGAAATATACGCCCAATCATATAGCCAGAGATATCGCCGACATCGACATTATACTGCATTGGCCAAGGGTGTGTCAGCCTTCCAGAGCTGTCGGCGGGGAAAAAGCATTCATAATACGCTAATTTTATAATACTCAGTCATGGTATGGCTATTGAGATCAAAAATATCACTAGCTAGCCTAGCATGGGGGTTTAAATGGCAGATCATGCATTACAGCATCCGCTCGATCAATGGCGTGATGTGCCGAAATATTACCCGTGAGCCCTCGAATGGGGAGATTCCGATAAGGGGCGCGTCAACCATGTGCTTCAAAGAAGAGAGCTCATTAAGAGGGTCGATTTCTTATTTGCATGTAATGTCAAAGCGGCTTAGTGGACCATTTCAAAGACAGAGCGGGCGAATATGCGGGCTTACCCTGAAGAGATTCTTGTGCATATTTACACGCATTCATCTCTAATCTGGTAAGGTGAAAGTAAGGATAAAAGGAAGATGAGATGTATCCGAACGTAATGATAATTTTCGAATTTATCGTGGATTATTTTACATCACTTTAAATAAATGAGCTGGGGTCCTATAATGAATGAGTGTTAGTAGCAAAATGAAGGTGATGAAAAAGTTCCAATTTCTAATTTTCTAAATCTCCAACATTAAAGCTGTTCTAGGATCTCTCATATGTTTCTAATTATGCATTCGCGAAAAGCTTCTCTATTCGTTTTCGCTGCTCCTCTTTAGCCCTAAGCCAGGTTTCGGTATGGCCCTGAATTGAAGGCAAGCCGTGCTTGTTTCGGAAAAAGTTAATCCAATCAAGAATTTCTCTCACGTAAATCTCTTCTTCATCTTTGAGAGAGTGAAAGTTACGACCAACCCCCTTCCGTTGTACCTTGGCTAGATACTCCTGTGTCATATTCGAACTTGGCGGAAGCTGCGCAACTCCGGAGTAGACAGCTGCAAGAGTTATGGCTTGGAACTCAAACAATGAGAATGTAGCCGTGTAAAATGGCACGCCAATGAAAGACAATGTAGGGTCAGGAATATAGAATATGTCCTTGTGTAGATTATGAATTTGCTTCCCATCAGTGACTAGGACTTTGTCGCTGGCATCTGTCGGAAGTGTCTCGTCTTCATGGAATTGGTTTAAAAATGGCAAGGTGATATGATATCCAGTACAGATTATTATGTAGTCAATACCAAAAATCGATTCGAGGGTGTCAGATTTCAGATGTACCGTAATAGGCAACGGATGCTCTTCTGTGGAATTACTTGCTGATGACGCGATATCGTTTAACTCAAAAGACGCGATTTCTGCTACTCGTGTGGCATTTTCAGGCAAAAGGCTCGCTGCCAGGTCGAATGCCCCATTCCTTGTACTCTGGTAGATATGCTTGGCTACCGGTCCCAGCTCGCGAGCAATATCGGTGGACGAGACCCCACCGCCGATGAGAAGAACATTCTGTAGTAGGTCAGAATATTTTTATCGAAATAAAATACAGACTAGACTAACTTTATTGGAAAATTCTTCTGGTCTGCGGTAGCCCTTGGAGTGTAGGATTCTCGATGGCCATAGCTTTTTGATATCGTCAAGCCCTGTGAGATCCGGGATGTAAGGAGCGTGGTAGTGCCCAGATGCAATCACCACTGCGTCGAAAAGCTTCCAAAAAACATGGGTCAATAAGAGCTGCCTCATTACCCAGTATTAAGAATATCAGGAGGTGCTATTCACTCACGTTCTCTTCTTCCTGCCTTTTCAGCTCTCCGGTCTCCTCATCTTCATACAAACGGCTCCAAGTCACGAGCCATTTGGACTTGGAATTCACTTTTTGGACATTGATAACCTTGGCGCCGTAAACCGTTACATCATGCACTCCGCTTTTACGTGATGTGTCTTGAATATAGTCATTCATTACACGATGTGAAACAAAGTCTGGCGTTTTGTCCGGCCATGAATTCAGAGTGACCTTCATAAGTGGGGTGGAGACATTGTTTTGAAGACCAACATAACAGGCTCTGTATATGTTTTGTTACTTGTTAGCTTTTAATAAAGACTGCACATGGAATGTGAGGCCGGAAATTACCCAGGTGGTGCATGCTCAAGAAGAGTTCGATCGGAATTGTGAACATCGTCGTATGAGCCTGGTTGCTCCCCTTGGGAGGGTTTGGTAGCGGGATAATTGGGTTCAACAGGGCGCCTGTCGTCATATAGCCTGGAAGACAGAGGATATCAGTGGTAAATTTACTTATAATTTTTTTAGATAAAGTAGCAAAGGTGGTCCTACCACACACCACCAGCTTCTGTATTCCTTTCGAAAACAGTAACGTTCAGTCCTGCTGATAGCAGGTGTGCTGCAGTTACAACACCACTGATGCCTGCACCAACAACGACAATGTCATTAATGGAGAGGTTTCCCATCGTAAGTTTTACTGCTTCAATGGGTCAGATCTGAAGATGGCTATTTAGTGAATTATTCACAAGAAGGATATTGTCCCAATGTTAAAGGGATTTAGTTTCCCTTCCTATCTCGAAAATAATCATCAATGCAACTCAATTACTAAACAACGCATTGACAATTCTGGACTGTTCTACTTTCTCTTTAATTTATACCAAGAAGGGTCTCCATGTCATGGCTATTATCGTTGCTAACTTGAAAACATGCTACGGATCTTTGTAGACCGAAAACGGAATCAATGTGCTTCCCGATGTACATATGGTTTCATTTTAGCCCAATATCATGTCATTTGAGATTATGCAAATTTATGATGAGCGATAACAAAGAACAGCAAATAGATGCAGGGCTCGCTACGAAAAGTGCGTCATTTGATTTGAGACGAAAACGCCTCGATTGTGCAATCTCGGTGGTTGATGATATGATTGTGCTAGGGTTCCCCCGCTCTCAAAACCCGATAGCCGGGCCAATCACCCCATCCACTAATGGATTGGAGTATAGTGAAGCATTATTAATCTTCAAAGCTCTCCATCACTGTGCTTTGAATTCTGGGGGGGAGGACGTACTTTCTGACTAGGATCTATGATAGTGATGTCTGGCAATCATTCCGTATTAATCGCAGCAAATGTCTATAAGTACTTGAAAATCCTGCCATGTTGTTGTAAAAGCAGGTTTCGTATCAATCATATTTGTGTATTCAACAAAATATATTCTGGTCTCATCCACAAGCGTCCTAAATAAACTAGCTATGGCTCCAGCACCTATTTCCTCCTCCATTACTGACTTCGTGGTTCAAACAAACAAAGACAGCCATGGATTGGAGCTTCCACAACCAGCACGAGAGCGTTTTGCCAAAGCCGGGATAGACCTCTCTCAAGGCTATCCATATAACCCAGCCAAACCTCTGTATCTCGACGATGCGTACAATATTAGGAACGAGCCACGGGAATATGTGGATGCTGGAAGTCGTGCCGACCGAGATAAGAAAGCGCTGTTAGGTGCAGCCAAAGAAGTCATTCATTTGACACGCCACATTGGAACCGAGATTGTCGGGTTGCAGCTCAAAGACTTGACAAATCAGCAAAGGGATGAACTAGCCCTTTTGATCGCTGAGCGTAGTGTAGTCTTTTTCAGGGACCAGGACCTCTCACCACAGAAGCAGAAAGAGTTGGGCGAATATTTTGGAGAAGTTGAGGTCCATGTAAGTTTGCGCACTTTGTCTCCCTCGTCATCTCTAATAAGTCCCTCACGAACATACAAGAAGTACTTTGAATTAAGAGCATGTGCCTGACTACCTATGAACAGCCACAAGTCGGCCAGGTCCCTGGTGTCCCCGGCGTGACTGTGCTTTGGCCCGCACTCCAAGCCGTCGAGCGCTTCACGCCAAACTTCCGCCGCACCGGGGGCGCTTCGACATGGCATACTGATCTCGTTCACGAGCGTCAACCTGCGGGCATTACGCATCTTCACAACGACACCGTCCCAAGCGTTGGCGGAGACACTCTTTGGGCCAGCGGCTACGCCGCCTATGAAAAACTCTCACCAGCATTCCGTAAGATCATCGACGGCAAGACAGCCATCTATCGTTCCGCCCATACCTATCTAGATCGAAAGAACCCTGAGGCCGGGCCTCAGTATATCGAGCGAGAGCACCCGTTAGTACGCACGCATCCAGCAACTGGCTGGAAGGCATTGTGGGTCAATCGTTCTATGACTGTGAGAATTGTTGGGTTTGATAGGGCCGAGAGCGATTTGCTTTTGGGGTATTTGTACGATGTGTATGAACGTAATCCTGATATCCAGTTGCGATTCAAGTGGAGTCCAAGGACGAGCGCACTGTGGGACAACAGGTTTGTTTTCTTGGGAAGGTTTATTGCGAATGCGAACAGCTAAACATGATACTAGGATCACAATTCACAATGCGAGTTGGGACTACGAAGGCCTCGAGCCGAGGCATGGGACGAGAGTGACGTCCTTAGCGGAAAAGCCATTCTTTGATCCCAAATCACCAACAAGACGTCAAGCGCTGGGGTGGCTGGGGCCTTCAGAACTGAGTGAGCTGCAGGTAAATAGCGATAATGACGGGCCATCATAGTTTGACTACGTGACTCTGTGTGACAGTCATGTTAGGTAGAAGAAGTTACTTCTGAGATAATAACAGTCTGTAGCAGAGAATAACCCATAACGTTTTGAAATTAAGAGAACAATAAGGCTCAAAGCGAGATTCTGACAGCTAGCTTTGGTATGGGACGATTCTGCTGGATCAAGGCAAACCCACTTTTCGTGGCTTAATAGCTTTGACAAGACGACGTCAAATCTTCTCGACGAAGTGGCTCGTATGATAATGTATGTAGGTAAGCAGAAATGATGATGAATGGGTTTGGGAGAGACACAAAAGGGGGAAAAAAAAAAAAAAAAAAAAAAAAAACAAGGACAGCGCAGAACGGGAGTCGAACGATGCAGTTTCCGACCGGTTATAAGTCTATTCAAGAAAACCCCACCAAGGATGCAGTCAGCCTAACGGAAAACTCTCGAATTGCCTTTTACCATTCGAAACAGTGGGTTGCTGCACTCATCCTGTTATAATCTTTGGACTCCTCTTTATTACTATTGTTTTTTGCTCCTGTTTTTGCTGCCGATATCTTCCCTTTTTTTTTGGGGTCAATCTACGTGCTGGTCTCCGCGCGAATGTTTACTCGAGAAAAAACTTCAGTGTATATTTCATTCAGAAGGTCGGTTTGCATTCCAGACCCGTGAGTATTTTTTCAGTCAGAACGTGTCCTACATCATGAAATGCAAAAAGCCACAAAAGACAATCCATCTTGTGTATAACACCAGTTGCGTACATGCGCAACAACAATGATAAATGGACAAAGAAAAAGTGAAGTGCTCGTCTCGAAGCATAAAACGAATTCCGGTCCAGCGCTCGCTCTCAGTCTAGACTCGACTCCTGCTCATCGTTTCACCATTTCGATCGTTTATGAGCCGGGGTTAGGGTTCATCTAGTGCACATGTTAGCATTCTCTACGGCGGCTTTCGGAGATCAAGACATCTCATCACGTACCTTGCGCTTGCCACCGGTCAAGGTGACGTTGACGAAGCGGCGGGTGTAAACCAATCGCTTGCGAGCACGGCCCTTGGGTTGCTTGGGCTGTTGCTTGCCGTTAGCAATGCGGTCATTTCATGATATAGTTGAAAAAGGAGAAACTTGCCTTCTCTTGCTTGTCGACCTTTGGTGTGGCGGTCTTGACCTTACCGGCACGAGCCAAACTTCCCTGTTGCACGACAGTCAGAAACTCATCTGAATTTCACGTGTTTAGATTCCCAGTCAATATCGTGGCTGAACCCTCGTAGTTCCCAATGGCCAACTGCAAAGTTTTCGATCATTCGTGATAATTAATATGGGACGCTGTTGGTGAAGATGGAAACGGAATATTTTGAGGTGGCAAACTCTGGCTGCGATATTCTCAAAGCGACCTCACTCAATCATGAAATCGCAGCGAATGAACGTGTGACGGTCGAAAAGTCGCGATTTTTTGGCAAAATTTCTTATCCCTTGCTGATTTCCCATCGTGCTTCGAAGCTCCGTGTAACTTGCATTCAGAGGAGCGAGGCGACGACGTTGATGGCAGCGGCGGCGGCGACGGGTTTGCAGTTGGCTCAAAGGGTTCTCGCAGGCTCGATATCGACCAGGGGGGCTTCGAGAGGGCATCCAGGGTGCTACTTACGTGAACTTTACCCATGGCGATGAGATGAGGATAAAACCAGCGACGTGATGATGTGTTCTTGATGGAAAGGGCTGTCTGGCGCTGGGGAAGGGAAGATACACGGCGAGAGTGGGCGGATTGACGGACTCGGCTATTTTCTGCTAGGCTTTTTTGGTTTGTGGGAGCCCGCCTGCCACCAGCCACCGGAACAACGTCGCCCCGGGGCCGCGCACCGCCACAGAGAGCGCCACATTCAGTGTCATGTGACTTATATAGAATCGAAGACAGCAAGGCTGCTCCTCCATACTAACTCAGGCCTACTATGGAGTAGACAGCCTCAATGCGAGAAACCCCGACAACTACATTGGACTGACTGCGTAAACCTCGTTCAGCCGCACTCAATGAACCCGAATCTATGAATCTTGATCAACACCAGCTGAGATGCGCAACATGTCCCTTAATTTAAGCGCCCATATAATCTGAAATTCACCGCACCGAATCAGTCTGTCCATCATTGACAAGTTTGGATAACTAAACGGCGAGATGATGCGCGGGTCTCGTTTATCGTTTAATTTTCCAAGAACGACGTATTTAAAATTAGAAAACCTTCTTTGCTGGCGTGGATAGCGCGCCGGCCAATCGCCGCCACTGTCCGCATGGGGCCGTAGAGGCGCCACGCAGGCCTGAGCGAGGCGAGCGTCTTCAATTTTTCCCAATACGGAAAGGTGTTCGAGCCGCTACACATTGCCCTATCAGACGGCAGAATGTACGGAGTTATTGTCAGCTTGAATCGACGTTTTGAATACAATAATGATAATAATGTATACATAGTACTTCACCATATGTGTTCAATATATAAGGCGGTTGCCCATCTCATCTTGTGGAGCGCTCTCAATCCATTCACTTATTACCGCTTTTTGTCCAGTATTAAACGTCTTTCTTTTATCTCTGCCTGATTTTTCCGTCAGCCTTTATCTCGGATTTCAACCATACACCAGCCCAGCATGCTCTCAAACAGAGTCAACGAGGGAACCGACATCGTGCAACTTGCCGTTTACGGGACTCTGACCCTGCCTGCATTCTACTGTCTCTTCCGCCATGGCAGACGCGGCATATTGGGTTGGGTATATGTTATCATCTACTGCACTATCCGCCTGGTAGCTGCTGGTCTCAGTCTTAAGAATACGCTTGACCACACCACCTCCACCGCGGCCCTTGTCGTCGACAACATCGGCCTGTCGCCGCTCCTGCTTGCTGCTGCTGGTATCCTTCACGAGTCGTAAGCTCCCTAGTTCTCCTATCCTCTCTTTTTCAAGATGTGGAGCACTAACGCACGGCACAAAAATTTTAGTCGTGATCTCCGTCATTCCATCAAGAATAACAAAATCGAGTGGCTCATCGTGTTGCAATATCATATGCTTGTCAGCGCTGCTCTAGCCCTTATCGCAGTCTCGGTCGTGAAACTCACCGGCTCTAACCCATCTGCTTCGGATATGAAAGACTTGAAAGCGGGGTTTGCTGTCTTTTTCGTAGCCTGGGTACTACTTGCCTTAATGACCGTCGCCTCTCTTCGTGCCCCTGGACCATACACTACTTTAAAGGGCGATGAATCATTTCGAAACGGGACTGTGGTATGTACATTCGTTCATGTTTCATGCAAAAAGAAACACAACATTGCGCAAATTTTCGATACTAACTCTGATTTAGTTGCTCAACGCCGTTCTTTTCTCTTTGCCTATGACGCTTCTGAGAGCCATCTACGGTGCTATCGATCTCTTCGGGTCTGGCTCGGCGTCGTCTATTGGTACATCTTCTTTTGCCTCCAATGTTGCTGCTGATGTATGCATGAATGTTTTGCCTCCCATGCTGGCTTCAATAGTCTTTGTCGCTGTTGGGCTGTTGACAGTGCGCCGATGATTTCATTGCGATAGCACTGACTAAGGAGGTGGTGAGATATTGATTGCTTCTTTGTCGATCTCTTCGCTCTGTTTTATGTCTTGTCTTTGTTTTGCATGAATTCGTATTTCCAGCGAGCTTCCGTGGATTTCATTTGCTATACTATACCCGAAACTAGATGTTCGATATTTTTTTTGTGCAGATGTGTGGTTTCACGAGATATTCGGCGTACAACACACCTACCCAATAGCATCAGATGCACTGTCTTTTTTTCAAAGTTGTCAAGTGTTAACTATCAGGCTAGAATGATAGCTTCAGCGTGTATTTGAAGAGGGGTCGGTGTAATGCCCCACATACGTAAGCTTTAAGTCAAGCCAGCCTCCAAAACACAACCTCATCCATACCAGACCCATCTTCCGGAGCGCATTTTACAATGAACTCCAGCCCTACGGAAAGCGACGGCTATTTCAATCTGGGTTCATACAGCCGCCCCATCTCGACCAAATCAAATGCGGCGCAGATATGGTTCGATCGCGGCTTGATCTGGACATTTGCCTTCAACCACGAGGAGGCAGTAAACTGCTTTAAAAGGGCTATACAATGTGACTCTGCGTGTGCCCTTGCCTACTGGGGCTTGGCGTATGCCATTGGCCCTAATTACAACAAACCCTGGGATAGCTTCGACAGGCAAGATCTCCACACAAGTATGCAAGAAGCGCACCAAGCCGCAAAACTCGCCCAAGATACTGCTGCAGTTGGTTGCTCAAGACCGGTTGAAAGCGCGCTCATCGATGCGATTCAAAGCAGGTTTCCAACCCGGAAACTCACCATATATGATAACAAGTCGGAAGAGGAGATTTTCTCGGCCTGGAATATACAGTATGCGGAGAAAATGGGCATCGCGTACGACAAATACCCTGATGATCTTGACATTGCAGCTTTATACGCTGACGCCCTAATGAATATTACTCCTTGGAAGTTATGGGATCTGAAATCCGGTCAGCCGAATTCTTCCGCACACACCCTAAAAGTGAAACAGATTCTTGAAGAAGCCATCGCCCACAAAGGCGGCTTGCAACATCCGGGCATCTTACACTTTTACATCCACCTTATGGAAATGTCCCCAATGCCAGAACGAGCACTCAGGGTAGCTGACCAACTCCGTGGCCTTGTACCTGATGCTGGGCATTTAAACCATATGCCAACGCATCTGGACGTGTTATGCGGCGATTATCGCCAAGCGATAATGTGGAATTCGCAAGCTATTCAAGCCGATGCGAGATACTTCTCAGCTGTGGGGCCAATTCGTTTTTATACTCTATATAGAGCGCACAACTATCATTTTCGCTTATATGCTGCCATGTTTGCGGGTCAGTCTACGGTTGCACTTGATACTGTCAAGGAATTAGAAGACAGCATTCCAGAGCAATTGTTGCGGGTCCAATCGCCGCCAATGGCTGACTGGCTAGAAGGATTCCTGGGAATGCGCGTACATGCATTGATTAGATTCGGGCGCTGGGAAGATATTATTGCTTTGGAACTCCCAACTGATCAAGTGCTGTATTGTGTTACCACGACAATTATGCACTACGCCAAGGGTGTATCCTACGCTGCATTAGGGATGATTGACAACGCAGAAAGTGAACGCGAGTTGTTTAAGCAGACGTTGATGCGTGTCCCACAGTCAAGGACAATATTCAACAACACTTGCCTCAATATCCTACAAGTGGCAGAGGCAATGCTTCATGGAGAAATCGAGTACCGAAAGAACAACATCGATCAATCCTTCATATATTTACGTCAAGCAATTGTGCTCGATCAAAAATTGCCTTATGACGAGCCGTGGGGATGGATGCAGCCTCCCAGGCATGCATATGGCGCCTTGCTGGTGGAGCAAGGACGATTTGAAGAGGCTGTAGATGTTTACTTGACTGACCTTGGTCTTAACGATGTTCTACCGCGGGCAATGCAGCATCCAAATAATGTATGGGCGCTCCATGGCCTGTATGAATGTTTAAATACGTTGGGACGCCAAGACGAGGCAAAAATACTTAAGAAGCAGCTTGATTTAGCAATTGCCGTTGCTGATGTACCTATTAAGTCATCGTGTTTCTGCCGTCTAGACACGCAGTCTACCTCAACACAGTGTCATTAATTTGGTCACAGTTAAAGTATTGATTAGATCGCATTATATTGCATAAAAAAGAACTTCCGCTGCTTGGGTATGAGACAATGTATTGGATTAAAAGCTGAGTTGCTCAATGATCAAAGCTTATTTCTACATATTAGGGTAATATTACCATTTGAGACCCGTGATCCGTGACGGCGAATATGGATATCCTCTCGTCTGAGATCCAAAACAGCATAGCTTTAATCAACGCAGGCAGCGACAGCTTAAATGACGTTGAACATTGGTTGAGGAAGCAGCTGTAGGAAATTGGCCTTGCTAGTTTTTTTTTACAAAATTTGGCCCACCGGAATCCAATCTAAGTATTAATATAAATTGATGACGTTACTAATTATAATACTAACCCTGAATGCAATATACCAAGAATAAAACATATTCGACCGCGAAATGGATTAACAGTGAATCAATGACAAATGAATTTTCTTCTGTGTACTATGTATCGCTTGTGATTATGCAATGAAACGCTTAAATAGTTATAATGCTATGATTAAAGATTATAAAGCTTCTGTCCAAATTACAACGGTTAATAAAACTTCACGACTGTTTTCTGCCTCTCCTGCAGAAATTTACAGAGCGAGAGAAAGCATCAAAGCCCCAATAGCTCCCACGAGAATACCAACGGGCACAGCAGCTCTAGATGATACTGGTGCGGAGTTCATCACAACTTCTTCAGATCCAGCACTGTGAAAACTGGTCTGTGAATGCACTGGCGGGGACTGCACAGTGGATGTCTTCATCGTCACCTTGGCCGAAGATAGTGGCAAGCCGTAGATGTGATGTGGCTTACTGGTCTCAGTGGGGTGCGGCTGAGTGCTGGGAAGTGGAGGAATCGTCACAGGCTTTGTGTTCGTAGGTTCTGGCTTTGATAGATGAGGCACATATTCTGCTGGGTGGGAGGGCTCTGGCTTCTGTATTTCCGGAGTCCCCGGTGGCGGGCTTCCCTGTGATGGAGGTGCACCATAAACATGAGCTCCTTGTCCATTTCCAGCAGGGCTGGTAGGTAGAGGTGGAGAATAGTTTCCTGGTGGAGACTTCACATCGGGAATGATGTTTGGGTTAGACCCCGAAGGATATCCCCCCGTCGCCGAGTAGGGGCATGATAGCGGAGGGATTGCGCCATAATGGGGAGATGGTCCTGCCACATTTGCGGCGGGTTGCCCAGGATGGCCACCCTCTATGGGTGCCGAACCGTGCTCATACTCATGTGGTGGAGGTGGTGGCGGAGGAGAGAGCTGGTGTGAGCTTCCTTCAGGTTTTGAAGTCTCGCTTGGGATATACTGAGATGGATGTGGTGTTTCGATTTGCTTAGGCTTGGTAGTCTCAGTTGGAATATACTCTGCTGGGTGTGGTGTTTGGGTCTCCTTAGGCTTAGGAGGCTCGCTCTGGATATACTGAGATGGGTGTGGTGTTTCAATTCCCTTAGGCTTCGTAGTTTCAGTTGGGATATACTCAAACGAGTATGGTGTTTCAATCTCCTTAGGCCTAGGAAGCTCACTCTGGATATATTGAGATGGGTGTGGTGTTTCATATTCCTTAGGCTTGGTAGTCTCGCTTGCGATATACTCAAATGAGTACGGTGTTTCAATTTCCGTAGACTTAGGAGGCTCACTCGGAATATACTGAGATGGATGTGGCGATTCGACATCCGTAGGCTTGGTAGTCTCGGTTGAAATATACTGGAATGGATGTGGTGTTTCATATTCCTTGGGCTTGATGGTCTCGCTTGGGATATATTGAGATGGGTGTGGTGTTTCGACATCCTTAGGCTTAGGAAGCTCGCTCTGGATATACTGAGATGGATGTGGTGTTTCAGTTTCCTTAGGCTTCTCTGGTTCGCCTGGTCCTGACTCAAAGGGCGGGGGGGTATTGTAAGACCAGGGGGGTCGTTCTGGGCTGGTCGATGGTTCAGCAAGATAGACCCCACCCAAACCTTTTGAAGGTAACGCAGATGAGGACAAGGCAGGGTAGGGCATGCTGGAAGCAGCTTGTGAAGGCTGTGGACGAGAAGATGTGATGGGAGGGCGCGCAGATGATGATTGAAGAGGCACAACACTACCAGAATAAATCCCAGGCGGCGGAGTGTGTGTTTCCGACGGCTTTGGCTCAGATTCATGAGGAGGCGGCGGTTGCTGTTGTTGCCCTGCGTCGCTGTACTCTAAAGGCAATGGAGTTGGTCTCACTGTATCCGCAGTGTGAGCAAACTCTCCTTGCCCTGGAAAAGATCCCTTAAACGGGGGGGACCCATCTGATGGTGGAGGTGAATGGTTCCATGTAGCAGATGGAAAATATGTCGAGTGCGGTCCCTGTGGTCGGTCCGAAAACTCATTTGGGAACCCCATCAACGAGGAAGTAGGGGGTTGGACTGATCCAGGAACCGCGGACATCCATGCTGGGGGAGAAGCGATATAATATTCTCCAGGATTGATATGGTCAATTTCAGATTCCTCTCGTTGGATGACACCTGCAAGTGCTGTACTGGCAAGTGCTAACAAAGGAAGCTTTGAGTGAACCATGGTTGTGTGTGACCTGGCTAGGTGAAATAAAGGATGAATATTTGATGTGTTTTCTCTGATTGATGGTTTCATATTCCTAGGAGTGACGATTGAAAGACATATATATATACTTTTCTTATCTATTCTATAGTCTCAGTTCATATGAATGCGGACAGATGACATTTTCATGGCGCAAAAGAAATCTATACATGGCTTTATTTTGGTTTCTTCGAAAACGGAAATCGGCGGCAGGAGAGGGATGATTTCCGGATTCGGAAATTTCAGGGACGTCCTTGAAATTACAGACTTAGAATATCTGTCAATTAGATTTACGACAGAGAACACTATCATAGCTAATCACCTCTCATTATACATGCTAATGATGCGAAGCAAACGTGCTACTTCAAGCGTTTCTAATATCGCTGCCTCTACAGGTTCGCACTCCAGACATAATCTTTCGACATATGTGCACTGCGATACTATTAATGAAAGATATGAATATTTGGTTTTGGTTCAAGTGTTTTGATAGTTTTCTGTTTGTGTAAGTAACTAGCTGCACGTCATGGATTGAGAGTGGGAAACAGAATCACTCAGAGTGCTTGATTCTGTTCAGTTACGCATAGTTTGAATACAAACAATAGTATTCAAATTTTGAAATGTTCTCTTTCGCTCCCCCCCGCATTTGTTCCTCTTACAATATATTGCTACGTCCTGTTTCCGTCAATTGAGCCAGAACGCGGAGTAAATGACGAGGCTGGTTAATAGGACCACGACACGGAATTCAACGATTATTTGTAACTCGTATGACGGGCAAGGGAAAAAAATAGATAGGCTGGGGAAGTATTGCATCTTGTGACTGTGTTCCCCGCATATTTCAATGCGGTTGGTGGATATCAAGGCGCATGGCATGCAGGGGCCAGCCACGTGCATTCCTGAGCCAGAGTCCTGGATTGGTCACTATGACGGACAGGTAGAGTGGAATGTAATATCATGCTGGCAACCAATTACTGGTCGCAGATCAGATATGCAAGGATAATTCTTAAGCATGCAACATTGTTGACAGTCATTGACAAACTTGTCAACACAAAACAAGGAGAGTCTAGAAGCCAATCGCGAAGGCTGTATACGTGACTAGGAGTAGGGTGCCAATGGACTATAGGTTTTCCAAGATCATGCTGGTTGAAAAGTTGTTCCAAATGAAGATAGACTGTATTTCTGGTGATTAGCAATGCCAGCTGTAATTGTGTGCCTGTTTCACGACGAAAGCAGTTCTGACGATGGTTTCAAGATTGGCCAGTAGTATTTAGCCAAGGTTGAAAAGCAAGCATCATGCAGATGGTGCGAAGTTATCGCTAGTTGCTCTGATGGTTCCCCAAAGATAATACAACAAGCAGCAGGGGCTGGGGACATACGATAACCCCTAAGAGGGGCAATTAGAAAGCCACAGCCAATCAAAGTTGGCCAAGCGTCTATCAAAGATCCCCTTGCCAATCTGTCCAATCAAAGGCGGGAAATGTCGACTGTTTCCGAACGGTAGTAGCGGTTGCACTTCTATTGGCCCATTCCACCGGGCCCTGATTCAGACTGTAGCCAGTCATATTCCGAGTTCGTAATTCTTCCCTTTTCTAGACTAGTGCCATTGAGCTGTCGGAGAATCCATATTAAGCACCGATAACTCGTTTCCTCCAAGACCAACATCTTCTGTCGTCCACATTTACCATTATTGTCAACGTAAAGAATGCTGCTAAGGAAAGCTTTCTCCCGAGGCATGAGCTGCTGAAAATCTGCTTCCGGAAGCAATACTGGTCACCAACTATCCAGCCGACGTCATGCCCTCCCGGCGCCAACATGTCAAGTCTCGTCATGGCTGCATGTCATGTAAGACTAGAAGAGTCAAGGTAGGATACGCCCTTGTTATTGGCTATGTCCTCGTCAGCTACTTTGGTGGTCGGATAATTTGACACATGCAACTTCCAGTGTGACTTTCAAAGACCCGTGTGCGGCCATTGTTCGCGAAGAAAGGAACAATGTCAGTTTTCAAATGACGAGGCAGTACCATCGCAATCCTACCCCCGCCCCCGTTGGCGGGATTTCGGTCAGGACCGATGTTCTATTCAGATAGGTCTTTTAAATAGAGAAGAGATGCTCTTACATCACTTCTCGTCCGAAGTCAGTTACACGTTATCTGATCGACCCGATTATCGCACATCCTGGTCCTTACACATACCGCGGGATGGGTACGAGCACCCATACCTTATGCATAATATGTTGGCGGTGTCAGCGCTTCATCTTTCACAAACATCGAAAGGCGGCGACTTGTTCGATGCCACTTATTACAGAGAATTGGCCATATACCATCATAACTGGGCAGTGTCTCTTCTAAGACCACACGTCATTGATGTCACCATCAAAAATTTTGATGCTCTATATGCAAGCTCAATGCTAGCTTTTTTGTTCAACGCCGTACTTCTCCGATCATCCAATTCGTCGCGTCTTGGGCATAACATCGCGGCGCTCTGCGAGCTAGCAAGAGGTACCTTGGCGGTTCGACAGGAGGGATTTAAGAGATTCAACATCGAGAGCTCGCATCTCATGCGAGAATATCGTCCTTGGGATTATCCGCCACCGCTTCCAGATACTATACATCGTACCATAAAACATATCGAGAAACTGGTGAACTCACTTCCCGAAACCGGACACGCGAGTAAAAATAAAACACAGTACATGAAGTCGACCAAACTTCTTCGAATGACATTCAACGCTTTGAATCTCAACCACGATCAGCCAGCCATGATCTTTATGTGGTTGGTACTCATCGACCGTGAATACGTTGATCTTTTAAAGAGCAGGGATACCATGGCATTGTTGATCTTAGCGCATTATGGTATATGTGCAACTGAAGTCAAGGACAAGTGGTGGGCCTTGAAATACGGGAGATATATTGTTGCTGCTGTCCACCGTATCCTTGACCACTCCGAGGAAATTGATCTCTTTGGAGAAGACGGGAGTTGACATCAGCTGCACTAAGCAGGGTCCAATGCTTCGTTGAGAGCCCTTTCAAAGTCAAGTAACCCTTATAATCATACATCGCCCCTTAGGTCGATGAGGGTGAACTGAATATTTTTAGTTCACATTACTTAGCCTCATCGAATCCTATATGCCTACCAGTACTCAACGCAGGTCTCACAACCTCATCCGCTGTTGACAACCGTGATAATAGAGTCTGGTACTCCCAGCTTTGGTTCATTCCGGGCATAAAAATCCGTTTCTATTCGACGTGGCCGCGTCTGCCAGAAACATGCTTTTATTAGTTCGTCATATCATCCGGAAGTCATGTGATGATTAGCTACTTAACTCGTATCTCTGTTAGAGGTCATGTCGATGAATCTTCCACAGTGTTGGGATTACGTATCACATTGTTCTATGTGACTTAAGAACTCTAATAAATGGGGTTTGGGAAATTTAGATTATTCTTCTTTTTCGGAAGATCTCGTATCATACCATGTATTAACGATGGTCGTGCCGATTTCAGGACACGGCCGCCCTTTGTAAACCTAAGATCGAGGACAGGGGAGATTCTTAACATTACTTAAACAAAGAGAGAAAAAGTAAAAATAGAAATTAAAAAAGGCCTCGTAGCATGTAGATCGTTATTTATGAGTACCCGACCACTGATGCGGCAAAAGGAACTCGGATATGCGTTGACGGGGTAATGTCATCTAGGAATGTAACTAGACTGATCCAGACCCCAGCCCTCTTTTACTTCATGAAATCTTAGATATGAAGGACACATTTGGTAGACTGTAAAGCGAAGAAAACAATACATTAGAAAATCCTCAAAATAGAGGCCAACGTTCGTATAATAATACACAAAGACGTGGGCACCAGTCTGCGTTGCGAGGCTACGAGTTGTACGTTGTCTAATTAGGGTTAACGTAACCGGAGGCTGGAAACTTGTGCCAAGTTTACGAACGTCAGGTAATGCGCAGTATTAGGTGCCAGATTTCAAGAGACCATCTTGTAATGTAGATCTTATTCGCATCGACATTGGTACTCTATATAGTTTTCCATTCCAAGATATGGCCAACCAACATGCAGCCAAGCACTCCCGTTAATGTCTCGAGTGTTCCGCATACCAAGCTGCCGGTGCACAAACTGCGATCGTTTCCGGGTCATCAGTAGAGACGAAAATTTATTATAAGTTAAGACCCTGTTTCATGACCCATGAAATGCAATATGACTCGTTGTATGACGACGTGTCTTCTTTGTTTCTGGGACCATTGCTCATTCCAAGCTTAATATAAACCACGGGTCTAGCACTTCTTTCTTAAGGATTTCCCATTTATTATTAACAATTACTTTCAACATTCAGTCAATAAATATTTTAGTGGCCTCTGTTTTACTTCGAAGAACACATAGATTGTCTGGCACAGTCAACCAACATGAGATCCTTCACTCTAGCTGGCTTCCTCGCTGCCCAAGCGGCCGCGCTGAGGAACGTCATGTACGTTGACCAGTAAGTGACATGATAATCCTGCTTTGACCCCGTCTTTGAGCAACATAGAACTGACTTTCTATTCACTGAAAAGATGGCACACCGCTAATCTACCCTCTGGCGACCTTGTGTCATCAGTGACACATGCCATCATGGCCTTTGCGCCATCGGAGAATTTCAACAGCGGGAGCACATTCACGCCATTCGAGTCTGTCGAGACGTTCCGAGCTCGTTTCCCTAGTTCTACCAAGATCATGGTTGCCCTTGGCGGGTGGGGGGATAATGCTGGATTCTCTACTGCTGCGGCGAGCAACTCTTCTCGCTCTACTTACGCAGCTAACGTTGCTGCTATGCTAGATTCTTTCGGATATGACGGCGTTGGTAAGAAATCCCTGTATTTGCGGGTTATTGTATTTCAAGCTTACGTCTTATGTAGATATCGACTGGGAATACCCTGGAGGAAATGGAGCAGACTACAAACAAGTTCCCAACTCAGAAAAGACAGACGAAGTGAACACCTTTCCGCAACTTATCCAAGCTGTTCGGGACGCTATTGGCGAGGACAAGATTCTGTCAATTGCAACTCCTGGTTTGCAGCGCGATATGTTGGGCTACACCGAGGAAAATGCCGCCAGCATCTTCGATCCTGTTGACATGGTGAACATAATGAGCTATGATCTGATGAACCGTCGCGACAACGTTACCAAGCATCATACCAGCATACAAGGATCGTTGGACACCGTCAATAACTACATTAACCTTGGCATGAATGCAACTAAAGGCAACCTAGGCATTGCTTTCTATGCCAAATACTTTACTACTGATCCATCATCCGACTGCTCGACTCAGCCTATTGGCTGCGCCACGGTGGAACTCGAAGACGCTAATGGCCAAGATACAGGAAAATCCGGTGCTGTAACATTCGAGACAAACCCTGAAGTCTCCAGTGCGTCCATTACATCGTCGTGGAGCAAGGCGAAGAGCAATGGTATTACTGATGAGGAGGCCGGCGGACAGTACTACTGGGACTCTGATGCGCAGTTGTTTTGGACTTGGGATACGCCTGATTTGATTTCTCAGAAATTCACTGACATTATTGCCGAGACGGGCTTAGGTGGTGTAATGGCATGGAGCTTGGGCGAAGACAGCAGTGACTGGAGCGAGCTTAAAGCGATCAACGCCGGTGTCGCAGCTGCCAACTAGAGCTACGAAGACTACGAGGGTTTGTTTCTAACACAAACGCTTGTCTATCTCATGTTGTTATGCACATTATCCATCTCATTAATATTCTTGTACAAGCCTGCAATCGATGGTTACCGTGCTATCTACCTTGATTCGAGGCCTCATAATTCACTTAATTTTAGACCATTAATCGTGTTTAATGATAATACCCTTAAACTCTTTGTTCATACGTATATTATTATCCTATTTTATATGCTTGTAATAAATGAGAGTAAACAAAAACATGGTTGGAAGGGAAAAAAATTAGAACTCCCTGTACAAAACAGCATGGGCAAGCAAATGATACGGTCAGCAAATCTAAGGGAAATATAACAACGTCACGTGAGTAGTACAAGGATACTCATCAGCATTTGCCAGGAGGCTAAAACTTTGCGAGAACGTCCTGCGTGTAAGTCCACAGTCTTTGAGCGAGCTCCAGGCTTTTTGCTGTCTCATCTAGTCTATCGTCGCTCCATCGTCCCACAGGCATGTAAAAGCCTCCGTTCACTAACTGGTCATTTCTGGCTCCAGCTGCCGCCCAGAGCTGACTGAGGCGACCTTGGTCCTCCTCCATCATGGTGACTCCCAAAAACCACAGCAAGATAATTGTAAATATCCTCTGGGAGAGTGTGATTTGCGTGGTGGTGAGAGGGGTGTTTGAAGCACCTGGGTGAACGGAAATAAACTTGATGCCTGAGTCTGCGTGGCGGCGGGCCAGCTCGGCTGAATAGATAATGTTTGCGAGCTTGCTTTGCCTATGTGTAAATACTAATGAGTTTTAAGCCTTTTCTTCGCAGAGCAAAATGTGGAGGACGCATACCCATATCTGAAACTGGATCCCATGAAACCTTTCTGGGGAGTCCGGAGTGTTTCGAATGTGATACCATTCTTTGGATGTGCTTTCCAAGCCGTTGATGTTAAAGACAAGACCCGCACATCAGCGTTGGGCATTTTAGCAGTTCGTTCCAAGATGGGCAAAAGCTCATTGATGATCATGGCGTGGGACAAATGGTTGATAGCAAAATGAAGCTCGAAGCCGTCCAAACTCAGGCCAGGAGGTATATACATGACACCTGCGTTGCACCTAGTCATTAACGAAAGTTAGTCCCTTTTACACGCTGCACTTGTTCGCCAACAATTCAATATGTCGGATGGCTTACATGAGAACATCAAGTCGCTCATGCACAAATTTCTGGCAAGCTTTTTTTACTGAAGCCAGCGACGTCATATCAAGTTCAATAAAGGTCATTTGTAACTTGGGTCTTTCCTCCTGCACCTCTTGAAGTAGCCGCTGGGCTGCTTGTAGGTTGCGACCCGTGAAGTATATGTGTGCTGGGTTATGTTTTGCGAGAGCTATCACCGAAGCTCTTCCAAGTCCGGAGGTCCCTAAGTAAACGCACAGTAAGATTAGATAAATGGCTTTCCCAAAGGGAGTGAGTGGATAGCGAACCTCCAGTGATAAATATCACCTTGTCGTGGAGATCCGGTATGTCATTTTCAGGATTGAAATTGACAAACTGCTCGAGATTGGGCATGGTGAATAAGGTACTTCGATAGGTTATGTATTGCCAAGAGACTGAGGGTAGTATTAGGTAGCCAGGAATAACTATCTTGGTGTTGAAAAGCTTTTGATTGCAGAGAGTATTCTGGTCTCAAGAGCAATGAAAGGGCGATGATGGAGGATATTTATATATCTCACGTACTTCGGCGTAAAGCTATCACCGGTGCCCTTCCTTAAACAAAACTCTGATACATACTCCCGGCCTGGATTGAATACATGAAGTCATTTTTGTTTTCCGTCTACATTCTCGTTGCTGAGGCCGACTCAGACCAATAGCGATACACGATGGGCCTAGCTTCATGCACGATAAGCACTAACAGCATCGCACTAAACTATATGCGGACAATAGGCATAGAGTTTGTATGCTATATCGGGTATAGCGTTGCTGCACCGTAAGCTGCGTAGCCGCAGCTACCAGCCAATCAATGCAAGCTTCATGCACAATAAGCATTTAGCGCTGGGGTGTCTGGCCAATCATGTTGCAGTCCGTAATGACCGCTTGCTTGCTGCCTTCGACTCCGAGCCTAAAAAAGCTGGCACGCAACCGCCCGGAGATAACTCAGCAAGGACCTCACAACCACCGTCACAAGTGATGCGCATCGAAGGCATGCAAAGCCGGGCTTAGTTACCGGAGATAGGAGGTACCGGTTGCCACACATCTGTTGTGGAGCACGTTTTACGCCTGCGGCGCCTTTTGCTTACTCTGCAGACATCGTGTTGCGCACCAGCCAAATCTCCCAGAAATTGTCACAACTTAGGTGTACTCGAAATGCAACCAATCTTGAAGCCTTCAGAGGCACGCAGACATCCCTAGACTTTAAGTGAATTTATGCACGGTCCTGACCGCGTATCTAGGCTCGTATCCGCGATGACGACTGGACTGCAACAACTGACCCTCTAGAACGGCGCAGGCGACAAAATCGCCTACATCAGAGGGCTTGGCGTAAGTTTCGGTTCTAAATTACTTGCTGTATATAAATGCCTAGAGGCTAATCACCTCAACAATCAATTGTGTACAGGACGTCGTAAGCGATTGTCCCAGAGCTCAGAGAAATATAGCCCAAAAGCAGAAATCACTCCGTCAACACCACCCCTTGTGGATCAACAGATGTTTCGAAAGATAGCTCTGGACCATATCAGTGGGCGGCACCGTATACCGGTTACATTGAAGCAACTCAAGAACTGGAATGCTTTTGGAGTGCTTTTGGAAGTTATGGGCAGCTCCGCCGCCACATTTGCAGTTTGGGCGGAGCTAAGAGCATGGCGGAAGTTGGAGCTAATAAACAATTTCCCTTTGTTTCAGTCATGCCAGACTGTATCAAATTCTTCATTGACATCTGGCGGTGCATCGGTTGACCAGCCGGTGAAATTTGCCCCTGATGCGCGCTCTGAGTCATCCATGTTTCTGATCGGGAGGTACTTGCTTTGTGGTTCGGAATACCAAGTGGACTTTCCGCTCTCTCTCGACCATCAACTATTCATTTTAGTTCAACACAACGCCCTCCAAGGCATGTTGACGAACATGGCTATTTTAATGCGTCTTAGCGGCCAGGACTTCCAGGGCTGGGATAATTTCTACACCGAGGGTCTGTCCATTCCGTCAGAGAAGTCGCCACCGTCGTTGCGATTTACACATAAACAGAGGACAGTTCCCCATGAAACCTGGATAGACGTCATACCCTGGGCCTGTATGCGCGATAATGTCATCAGACATCAGGATCAATTTGATACTGATGAGCTTTGTGCTGACTTTCTTGGAGGATTCGAGGAAGGCATTAACGACTCGGAGGGCCGGGGCATACTTCTTTGGGGTGACCCTTGGTGCGAGACTGCATGGGAGCTGAGTGAGACGTTTGTAAGGAAATGGTGGTTTTTATTGAGAGGCTGCAATGACTTAATTACGTCTACGAATAAATGGCGACAAGCAAGAGGGGAAAAGCGGCTCGCGATAAGTCTGTGATACATGCTCCCATTGCTACAAGCTTCTGGTCCTACATGGCGTTTGGTAGATATATAAATCAGAATCGTGCTCTGCAAGTATTACAGAAATGGTTCGAGAACATATTTTCAAATCGACAACTCCAGGTATTCATTATCATACAAATTACCGCATCCTATTATTAAGTGTTCTCTTTGATAGCGACTGATTAGATATGGCACTGGGACCCAATATGAGAATTAGTGTATGTTTATGGCAATATTAAGGCGATACTTTGAGTAATAATGAAACTCCATATCTATGGTCTAGGGGCTCTATAGGAAAGGTCAAATAAATTAGTAATTATGATGGATTGTCTTGGAAGGGCCGCCCAGTATTTTCATCTTAGTAGGGCTAAGCCGACAATCGTGCAAACTATTACTAACATCTTGCCATGATAATTGAATGAAAACCGGCAATCCTCATCACAGTGTCAATCACTGCCAAAACCAAAGCGTTCATGACGTTTAACCACTGTCATATACTTTTGCGATGCGAGCTTCGACATATCAGAATGGCCTTCTATACCCAACCGCCAGAGCCTAGTCGCGACAGATCTGTGATTGAGAATTTTCTTGTTAGAAGAATATTTGCTCATCTTAGTTATCCGACATTTGATTGAACTCACGTATATTCCAGAAGTTCCTCCAGTTGCGACCGACAAATAAAGCTTTTGCGTAAGCAAGCCTTGCAATTAGTGTATATTATCTCAGATTGTGTGTAGGGCCATCAATAACAGGCGAGAATTATAAACTCACGTCGTATCTCTATTTTAAAGTCAAAGATCCATGGTCAACATCTATCACTTATATTAAATCATCGGGCAATCTTTTCGTGTACCTACCTCTGTTCCATTATCAACGAAAACCGTTTCGCACTAGTAAATAAATGTATTAGATGCATCCATCAAGGGGAAAAGGAAGTTTCAAGAACTCACTGTTCCAACCTATACATTGTTAATTTTACATCAACCCATAGTGTGCGTAGATGGAACAAGTAGGTAACTCACTGGGCAGGTGCAGAAATCTCCATCTTGCGTATACTGTCACAGGTTGCAGTTGTCAGTCATCAGTATCTCTAGGAGGTTGTTTTACGTACGAATTCTTGCTCGGTGATATTAACTTCCGTTGTTAAATCAAGTCGGCAAATAGACCCGTAGCCTGCACATTGAGGAAGTTGACGTCTAGCGAGGTGATAGGACGTCTGAGATTGCCTTGAAGCCGAAGCGACGGCGAGGAAAAACATCAACAGCGTGAAGAGGCTAGACATTGTAGCAAAGCAGCAAGCTTTGTTTGCTCGATACAAAAGAGGTATTTGATTTAATCGTAAATGCTGAAATCACAATCGAGGCGGCGGACATTCGAGTATCGTTCAAGAAAATACTGACTTTGCTTCCGATGCCAAGTAGGATTGGGCTGAGTATATGTATGAAGAAGGAAAAATAATCATGAACATAACGATTTCTCACACGATCATTCTGGCTGACAAACTTGTTAATGAATCAAGCTGAGCTGGATGATCAGTTACTAGTCAATCGGAGATCTGCATTCACTCTATCAAGAAACTCCGAAAAAAAGAAAAGAGAAGAAAAACCCTGGAAAAATGCCCGCATTGCAATTGTGCTAATGTTAGCTTAAGAAACAGTGCTTAGAATGTAGAGATTCCATGTGTGTGCTAATGGGCATAAGTGTATAATGCATACGTTCCAAAGATCGTGCAACGCGAGCAGATACGACCTGCTAAATATATTACCCGATAAGTGGATCGTGATCTATGAATTGCTTGCGAGCAAGAGTAATCACATCGCTCGGTCCCACTATCGAATAGTACAGGAATCAAATATCAATGATTATCCCAAATACTACTATAAACACGTTGCAGCGTCTGACTATAGATGTAGAAATACAGAAACTATACATCACAGGCTTGTAGTTCGCCTAGAGCAAAAAAAGAAAGGAGGAGGAGGATAAGTAAGAAAGTAGAGGCATGGGGTTATTGAGATCGACTCCGCGAACTTTACTAATCCAAGTTTCAATCAAGGAATCTCGATGGAACGGAGGCGTAGTAACTCAGCATAAGTAATATGAAAATTTAGACATGTTCATAATATAAAGCTTGATAGGTATGTTTATGTGTTATTCTGCTACCTAGATTTTCTAGCCTGATTGAAAATAAAAGTGACAGGAAGCTAAATTTTCAGCCGGAAAGAATCATGCGCGTGATTAAGATCTTTGTTTGTCAAGTCTTCCATAGCCTTATCCGACCCCTCAGTCTCTTGCGTAATACTGTAAAGGTGTGGAGTGTGTTCATGTTTTTTGCGATATTTCTAAACAATTAATATTCCAGTATAAGAGTTCGAAGGTAAGCAACGTCCATTAATGGCGCCGATTGGAATTTGCAGCCTGCACAGAGCTTCGGGTGATTGACCAATCTGTGATCTCCAACAGGGACTATTGTTCTAATAAAAGCACGTAAAAGAACCAAGCTTTAACCCCCATAAGGAGCTGTTTTTGGTGTGGTGGTCTAATGCTTTTTCCGTCTTTTCAATATTTCATCTTATCATATGTCAATATGCTGTTATCCATAGCGTATAACGGAGCTATGCTGGTCGGCATGTACCGAGAGTTCTAAACAGCTTGCGTATTGCCATCTTCAAGACATTCTTAATCTAATGTTGATCAATGTGTATAAGTAGTACGATTCAAGGAAATTTACATTTATGGAGCTGCTCATCTACATCGTCTTTTCCCCGGAAACCCAGTTTGGAAATATTAGAATAGTATTGCGACGATAGAAGGCAGGGGAGAGTCAATCATACATTATAGTATATTGTAAAACCTAAAAGATGTCTACACAAGCAAAATATGAGAACAATAAAACCTAAGTACCTAGGCAAATACCTTTTCTCTAATAGCGATAGAGAGGTTTAGGGTTGCGGGGGATTCCATCCCGCCCGTAATTCTCGGAAGATAAAACCCCGTCGGCGGGTCTGCACCATATCTTGCCCCTCTATCGCGCCAGATGAAGCTATTTAATCTGGTTCAAGCCATATTTTAAAATAGAGAACCGTCGACAGCCTCTATACTAGCTGCCGGACCTAGAAAAATTCGTATTCCAGGACATGTCCTCTTTCAAAAGGATCAAAGTCATCAATCCCATCGTGGAGCTTGACGGCGATGAGTTGACGCGGGTCATTTGGCAAGATATCAAGGACAGATTTATCCACCCTTATTTGGACATCGACATCAAATATTACGATCTTGGCCTCCCCTATCGCGATGAAACAAACAATCAAGTTGTTTATGATGCCGCAGAGGCCATCAAGAAATATTCAGTAGGGATCAAGTGCGCGACTATTACTCCTGATGAGAGTCGTGTGAAAGAATTTAATCTCAAGCAAATGTGGCCCTCACCGAATATTGCAATTCGTAGTGCTATTGGTGGCACCATCTTTCGTGAACCTCTCATCATTCCTCGGGTTCCTCGGCTGGTTCCAGGCTGGAAAAGGCCAATTGTAATAGGTCGACATGCTTTTGGTGATCAATACCGTGCTAAAGAGCGTGTCATCGAGACAGCTGGCAAGCTTGAGATGGTCTTCACGCCTGAAGGTGGCCAACCAGAAGTGATCGAAGTCTGCAACTATCCATCAAGAGGAGGGGTTGGCCTAGCGCAGTACAACACGACCGATTCCATTGAGGATTTTGCTCATTCTAGCTTCTCTTATGCGCTCTCCAAGAAAATGCCGCTTTATTTTAGCACCAAGAATACTGTACTGAAAAAGTACGATAGCCGATTCAAAGATATCTTTCAGGATATATACGAGACCAAATATCAAAAGAGCTTCGAAGAAGCGGGAATCTTCTACGAGCACAGACTCATCGATGACATGGTTGCACAAATGATAAAAAGTGAAGGGGGCATGGTTATTGCTTTGAAAAGTAAGTCTAACTATGCAGCATTAATTTGAATGGTTTCCAAAAGAATTGTCTCACAGAGTTTTCTAGATTATGACGGCGACATCCAATCCGATATCGTGGCACAGGGGTTTGGCTCTTTAGGTCTTATGACCTCCATTCTTGTTTCACCGGATGGGCACACTTTCCAATCCGAAGCAGCCCATGGCACAGTCACAAGACATTTTAGGGAACACCAGAAGGGGAAAGAAACATCAACAAACCCCATTGCATCAATATTTGCGTGGACTCGCGGATTGATAAAGCGCGGGGAGCTTGATGGGACGCCAGACCTCATTAAATTCGCCGAAGCCCTAGAGAAGGCATGCATTGACACAGTTGATATTGACGGGATAATGACGAAGGATCTAGCTTACGCTTGTGGCAATCAAAATCCGGACTCATGGGTGATGACCAACGCGTATTTGAGCGCTGTGGGTGAGAGATTAAAGATTTATTTATCATAAAAGTAGAACCAAAAATTACTACATGTTATCATCGTCAGTAAAATGGTGAACAGCGGGGCACATTATGTATGCCAGGTCTGTATTTCTAGACCTATAAAATATTGACAGAATGGAAAAAAGCATTAGTCCCCCACACCAAGAAGAGTCCCATTATGGGTGTCAAATTAGTGAGATTTCCATACCAACAACAAGTATTGCTATTCATTGGTTGTGTCGCTGTAAGATTTTTTGTCTTAACGGAGGGCTAGCGTTGGATCGTTAGCCCATGAGCCTGCTCGGATCGTTCCCGAAGTTGCCGGTAAGCCGGCATCTCTCCAGCGAATCTCCAGCCGCAATCTTCGCAAAACATCCATTACAAGTCAATTCGATTACCGTGGCTGGTCGCTAGACGTTCTGTGTAATTCTCCACGTCAATGATTCCTGACCACCGGGAAGATGCTGCGGATGACCAGCCGAAGCGACGGCGTGTCAATGTGGCCTGTATCTCCTGCCGAACACGAAAATCTCGTGTAAGCTACCGCGTCTTTCGTTCGTCTGATATATATGGTACTGACTGCAACTAAAAAAATTACTAGTGCAGTGGCAAACGACCAAAATGCAACACATGCATTGAGTTAGGGCTAACCTGTCAGTATGTCTCGTCAGGGCAGACCAATGAGACCGTCGTAGTCGGAAAAGAGTATAGCAGTCCTTCCAAAATTGCACTGGCATGCTACTGAGAGATAATTAGGCATTTTCAGGCAATAGAAGACCGGTTGAATCATCTCGAGTCGCTACTCAGTAAGGAGTCTGCTGATGTTCGTGGCACAAAGAGACACTGGAGCAACACGGACACATCACAGCATCACGACATCCCATCGAGCGAAGGCCCAATCATTGGTACAACGGGAGCCGATGATCCCACGGATGGAATGGGACATTTCGTGTTTGCTGATGAGGAGCATCGCGCGTATTTCGGTATAGTCTGTTCTCGGTCCAGTCGCTTGTGACAAACCGTTAACCACACACCCATATGTCATCCAGGCCCGTCATCGAATATTGCCTTCACATCGGACTTATCAAGGACATTGAAACGACTATCCCGCAGGCAGGGCGAGTCTTCTCCTGACAGCAGGCAGATTTTGCTGGATTTTCACATTGGTCGAATTTCACGACCAAGCTCTCCTGCCCCTCAGACAGCTCCATTGATAGAAAATGGACATCAGGGCGACACACCGAGCTCTTCAATTTTTTACCTGCCGCCAGACCACGAGACATCCGCGCTTATTGACCAGTACTTCTCCAATATTGGACTATTATTTCCTTATCTTCATGAAGAAACGTTTCGCGATTCATATAGACGACTGAAGCAAAATAATGCCCCCCCTCGCCGCACGTGGTTGGGAGTACTGAACATGGTGCTCGCCATGGCTACCCATACCTCAGTTTCACCCGCCGGTGACTCTGATAAACGTCAAATGCAATCCGAGACATTCTATCGTCGTGCAAATGGGCTTTGCGCCGAGTATGTCATGAATGGGGCAAGTTTAGAAATTGGTCAGTGTGCATTCGTTCATTATCTGGGAAGTGGAATGCCCCGAGATCTAATCTCCAAGTAATATTGACCGAGTATTAGTTCAGTACTTGCTTTTAGTAAGCTTGTATATGCAAGGAACCCGGTCGTCTATTCAGACATGGACAACACACGGCCTCGCAGTTAAAGTAGCTTTACAGCTCGGCTTGCACTCAAGCGAAACAGCTAAGCGATTTTCCCCTGTTGAACGAGAGATCAGAAAGCGCACATGGTTCGTCTGTATTGTTCTTGACCGGTACGCTATGAAAACCCAAGAAAAAGACAAAGAACGCTCTGCTAACTTCACTCGACTACTAGAAGTTTAAGTATGACCTTTGGCCGCCCAGCGTCAATCCCCGACTGCTACTCTCGGCTTGAACTGCCGAGCTATTATGACTCAATCGAACCTCGTGAGAGACAGATTGAAGCGCGTCTGCGCTGTCGATACAGTACCGATTTCTTCAACGCCACAATGTAAGTACTCTTATGTCAAAGAGGAACTACTAAGAATGCAAGAAGCAACATTGGTCAGGCTAACCAATCCATATGCAGTCGACTTTATTCTGTTATGGGCCAAGCTATTGAACTTCTCTACGACAGGAATTTGGGTATTGACGACAAGATTCCCAAGTACGAGCTGATAACGCGCGTCTTGCGTATGCGACATGCTTTGGAGGAATGGGTCGAACAGCTGCCTCCGCACATGAAACTGATAAAGGCTAAGAACTGCGTAGTGCAGTCGGGTAATGAACATCCAACTATTGATCGATTCCGTATCATTCTGACCCACCGGTATCACAATATACAACTACTAATTCACCGTGTTGTTCTTGTCCGATTATGTGACTCTCTTGATGATTTCGACTCACAGACCCCGGATAGTCTAGCCTTACAAGACATCGCCTGGAGCACGATGAAGATCTCCATTGACTCTGCCACCGAGATCATCGATATTGTCCGTACTGTCATCGAGTCTGGGTCTGTGCGACGAGGGTTGCTGGGTCCGTGGTGGTTTGCGCTTTATTACAGTATGATCCCAGTATCTTAGATCATAATACTCGTTCCTAACATAGTCTACACAGCATTTGACGCAGCGTTGGTAATTTTTACAATCTATCTGCTCGTGGAACGATCTGCGTTTGTCAGTCATTGCTTGACGAATACGCCTGACTCGTTGAAGCAAACATTCAAAGGCTGCATTGAGCCGCTTAGGCGACTGGACGAGGGTAATCGCACGATTGAAAAAAGTTGCCAGTGCCTGCAAAGGCTAGCAGAAGTATCCGATCTTATTGGTATTGTTTTTGATTACCTCTTCCCCGCACCTCCCTGTCTTGACTAACCAGCTTCAATATTGAACAGAATCACTCAATGACCGCTCCGTTACAAAAGATATGGCTTCACTGGCCACCCCAAGTGATTATCATCATGATGGCCACCAGCCACAGTCTTTGCCAGATAAGGAGATTATCGACCCAAACTTTTCGTTTCTGGACTTTAACTTTATGGCAAGTGAGCTGTTCGATGTGACAGATGGGCTGTTGCCAAATCGAGGCTCTCACTTGCAATTTCATGTCTAAGAGGAGGGTGGTATCTTTCCTTTTTTTGTTCTTTTCTTACATAATAAAACATAGAATTGAGAAGTAAGATGAAGTGAACTATTGCATCCGCAAAATGATCGAATATATGATCCATAAGAGACACCTGTATCTTTAGTCATATCACTGCCCGTATCCTAATGCCCGATTCACCGCAGCCACGTCCCAATAAAATGGCCTCATTTCAACGATTACCCCCTTATCGAGGTCCATTCTGAAACTCTGGCAAAAGGGAAAGTCCAATTCTTGTCCGGAACTCCGCACCCTGAAATGAATATTCGAAAGTACCACGACACGGTCAGATCCTGGTTGTTCAAATATTTCACGATCTTGTACGTCCACAACATCAAAATAACTGGCCATGCGGCGCGACCAGTCTTGCATGCCTTCAGGTCCAATATAGACTCCTGCGTACGGCAAAGCGGATGTCTGCTCCAAGTAGATGTTGGGAGCGAGGGTGGCCGCAATGCCGGAGAAGTCGCGTTCTTCGGGAGCTGCTGACATATAGACTCTTTCTGCCTTGTAGAAGGCATCTAGCACTTCGCGAGCTGTGTATTTTGGAGTAGTTGCCATTTTGTGGATATATTGGAGAGTCGGAATGTTGGGGAGAAGCAACCAAGTCGTCGGTTGCGATTGGGGAATTCCGTTTGGTAGCACAGAGTGTATTCTGTATTTCAAATCGTGCGGTTACAATGTACTTGCAAAACGTAGATTAGACTAATTGAGGCACTCGCACTGAACTCATCGTGTAACGGGAATCTATGAGGAATTAATACATGGCGGGGATCGGGATCTTCGGCTGCGTTCCGGTTAGTATGCGCGCCTAGGGTTCGACTCTCTTGTTTAATCTACCTACACCATGACATTTCAGAAAAATCAATTATTAATCAATAACCCTAAGCATATTTGAGCATTTTTTAGCCATCGCCCTGTCGAACCACACGGGCACCTCGGGCACCAACGATTACCATTAGCTGAACGTAGTTCTTCAGCATACTTGTAGTAGGTGTACATGCCCTCCATACTAACAACAAATGACCAATCTAATTCTTCTAATCCAATCTTTCTCCACATAATCCTTTTTCATGCAGAGTTGCTCAATTCGGGTGTTTGATTTTGGTTGAAGTGGAATGTTTAATTGGGAGAATACTTGAATAGATATGGGCATTATGGCATTGCCAACCTCATTGGTATCAAGTATCAAATCTATACATTGATTGGCTGTGTATAAATGTAAAGGTAGACGCGGTACTTTTAGAAGACACTATACAGCTATCGTACATGAAGCATAAACCAGGCCCTCACAGTCACTCTTTATAGTTTGGCTGGCTGCGATGGAGCTGCGTTGGCCATTTTACTCTGACACCCAGTTCGGAGGCCATGTTCAGGACCAGACTGGGATTTCGTGCAAATTCACGGGCAATCAGAACCGCGTCTGCCTTTCCGGAAGCGACGACATCTTCGGCTGTCTTTCCATCACGAATCATGCCCACACTGGCAGTGAGAAGCCCCGGAACACCATCTTTGATCATCTGGGCGAAATGTGCCTGATATGCAGGTTTGATCGGTGGCAACTGCTGGTCTGGCACTAGTCCGCTAGAACTAACATCAACTAAGTCAACACCGAGGGGCTGGAGCAATCGACACAGCCTCACGGATTGCTCAGGGGTCCAAGACTCTGGGTCGGCGATCCAATCGGTGGCACTGATGCGATAGAAAATCAAAGTTTCCTCTGGAATCACATTCCGGATGCCTTTTGTAACTTCCAATGCGAACCGTACGCGGTTCTCAAAACTGCCACCATATTCATCAGTGCGCTGGTTTGTAAGAGGTGAACAAAACTGGTGAATGAGATAGCCATGTGCGCCATGAATTTCGATGACATCAAAACCGGCTTCAACAGCGAGTTTGGCAGAGTTGACAAAGGCATCAACCATAGTGTGAATCATGTCTTTGGTCATAGCTGTCGGCGTGGCCCAGAGGCCGTCGTCTTTGTAAGGGATGGCTGACGGAGCAATCGACTGCTCAGAGAAGCCATTCTCCTCGGGCCTTGCCGGTCTGTGTCCAAGCCATGGAGCAAGTACGCCTGCTTTTCGGCCGCAGTGTTGCAACTGGATACCGGCTTTCTGTCCTTGAGAGTGAATGAAGTTGACAACGCGGCGAAATGAAGGCACTTGGCTAGCTGTCCACAGTCCCGCATCTTCCATTGTGTTCCTTCCTTCTGGCGTAACACTTGTTGCTTCAACTATTGTAAGGGAGGCTCCCCTTGAAGCGTAGGAACCGAGCTGAACAAGATGCCAGTCTGTCAGTTCCCCGGTTTGGGGACTGGAATACTGACACATGGGAGAGACCCAGATACGATTCGCAAAGGTAGTTGAGCGAATAGTCACTGGTTTAAATATTTCTGGGACTGGCTTGCTTTCATCGACCATGGACAAAAAGGTGCCTGCTGGAGGCGATTGAATTGGGGTGAAGAAGCCATGGTCTCCAGGCATAGGTTCATTGATGAGCAGTTGTTCAAATGCGGCAGAACCCATTCTGTTCCAAAATTGTACAGCAATGAGAGGTACAAGTTCAGAGTGTATTTTTATATGTGTGTGACTTATTATCGATTATTGTAAATAGTAATTTGCAAGTATCCTTTGTCCTCCGAGGCTCCGACAGATGGTAAAAAGATGACAGAGGAAACGTTTCACGCGTGAATTGGACTCGATCCAAATTGGATTACACTGTAGAATCAACCAGACATGTTCACAACAGACGTTAGGCAGACGAATAATGCCTTTAAATACCCTGAACATCTATGCTGGTGTGTATACTTCAGCGATGTTGTCATGCTGATTTCTAATCCAATATAGATCGACGGAACGACGCCTAGCGTTATCGCGCAAGGACCGGCGCCACTCCGGTCACTATATAGTATATTGCAAATCAGTAATATATCTTACTTGAAGGGGGGCTACTTGCACTTGAAGTCTTGGAATAACATAGGAGGTAATATTCTGATATTGTCCACGCGTAATTGCTGGACGGTTGGCTGGATCGCAGTTTGTTTAACCACCCCGTATGATGTACTGTTTAGCGGCGCTGTATAATGTAACCGGCTGCGACAAGCCCAATGACAGCGACAAGGTGGCCGAGTGGGTATGTGGCAACATTATCCCCCATCTGCAAACCATAGCTAATCAAACGTAGTCTAAGGCGACCGATTTAAGATAAGCCAATCTGATTGGATATGTTTATCTCGGTTCTCGAGAGAGGCGAGGGTTCGAACCCCTCCCTTGTCAACTTTTTTTATGCGGTTTCATTGCTATATCTGGCTGCCCTCTTTTTGCAATAATGAACAGTGTTTCAAGTATTCTAGACTATATAGCCAACAATGCCAATACCCCATATACATAACGTGGATCCATCATTGGTGATACGCTGGCCTATGTACACCAACTTGACGGGGGCTAATCCAGCCCGGGCAAACACTCTCTTGGGGAAGCTGGAAGACTGCCTTTTTGGGTAAGTTTTAAACGTGGGGCGCTTGTAGGCTTCCGCGTTTTTCGCCTGTATTTATGTCGATACCTAGTTCCTGTTTTGCAAATGAAAACAGACATTGGAAGAAATCGCGAAAAATAAATAAGCTTTAAGAGAGGGAGAAAAAAGGAAGCCAAAAATCGGAACATCATGAGCAGCCACAATCGTCATTTCGCAGGCGATGTATATGCCGACTCCGGATTCTGGAGTCCTCCTACCAGCGCTGCCAAGTATGTCATTTCACGAAAACTGTTTCGTGCTGTTACCTGTGGCTAACAGATACTGGATAGCTTCTGTGAGGAAGACTACGCGGTAACAGTATACGTTGCTGAATTGATCAACTCGCTCAGCAACTTTGCTTATAGTATGTAGCCATTACATATCTCGACTGCGTTCTTGTTGTGAACCTAGCTGACTGGTTGATCAAGTCTACTTTGCGTTCCAGCATGGTGGACGCCGCTCTGGCAAAATTGACCTCATGTCTGCATCTTTGTTCGTGGTTGGCATCTGCTCGTTCGCTTTCCATGCGACTTTACGTCAGACAGCCCAATTCTCCGATGATATTTCAATGCTATTTCTCGCTGCAGCACTAATTCAGCGCCTGTATTGCGCCAGGCAGTCGCAGTTGAGAGTAGGATTTAGCACAACCGCAATATACGCCGTTGTCGTCCTCATGTCGGCTTACTACATACAAAGTGGAGATCTTCTAGTCCACACCTTGTTATTTGCTGCCATGCTTACGTTTGTCTGGCCGCGCACTATTTATCTGATCCACCGTCACACCCAGTCGCCGCAGGAGAAGAATAGGCAATATGGAAAGTTTGGAAGCGCTGTTGCATACTTGGTGCTGGCATTTCTCTTGTGGAACATAGATCTCAGGGCCTGTCAACAACTGCGAGACTTGAGAAGAGCAATCGGGTTACCTTTCGGCTGGCTTTTGGAACTGCATGGTTGGTAGCATATCCTGACAGCTGTTGGAGCAGCGCAATATATGGACTTGATAAGGGAGCTTTGCTAGAGTCGGCATCAAGCAGCTCATTATCTCGTACGTTATTATGCGGATGGGAATATACATCGGGAGGATGAGATGAGGTACTGCAAGATCAATACATTGGGACATCGGGTTCGGATACTATGACATGAGACGCTGTATGGAGAAATGCAATACTTACTCTCTTTGATAGTCTGGTGAATGTCCGACGAGCATTCAGAAAGGTACTAGAAGATACAATTAAGAAGATGCAGGAGAGATGGCAGAGAAAGAGGAGAGGCTGAGTCTGCAGAGAGCAGGCCACGTGATCTGGTCTCTTTGAGGAAGGCACTACACACACAACGCAAACACGCCACGCTGTCTGACAGAAAGTCTCATTGATGCTCTCATCGACTGTGAGGCCAAGAAAGACCCAGGAAACGCTCCTGTTGCTGCTATGTCTCTTGGGCTATGTCGACAAAACACATTTAACACCGACTTGTCCCCTCCCGCCATTTTCCACTTCTCTGCTCATTTCTTACATATAAATTATCTGCTTTATTTCGCATGCTCGACCTCCGTAGTCTGATGCTTCGCCTCAGCAGCCATTTGGTGCATTTGCTCCTGGCGAGGCATGTTCCTTGCCACGCGAACCGTGTCGAAAATGCTCTTGCTGTTCATGAAGATCTGGTCGACCTCTTCAAGATGACGCCCACTTGTTTCAGGCCAGAAGAAATAAACACCTGGAGTTGCAAAAAGAGTCAGTCGTCTATAAAAAGAGCAAGATATCAAGAAAAAGGGAGGAAGCTCACTGGGAAGTATGAGAAACAGGTTGATACAAGCATATATGATGTAGTACTTCCATCCCAGCGAGTCGAATCCAGTCGGTGTTATCTCAGCCACGAGAAAGTTGAACAACCATGCTGCCCCAGTAGAGATGGCCGTGATAGGTGCGCGAGCGCTAAGAGGGGCAATCTCCGATGCATACAGAAACGTCAATCCCAGGAAACCTGTGGGAAAGAAGAAAGAGAACATGAAAATAAAAGCCCCTGCCACGCCCACGGCAGCGCGACTACTACTTTGTGACGATGTTCCTGCTATGATAGCCATACAAATTCCCATACCGGTTGCACTGAACATCATCAGCTTGCGACGGCCCAATCGATCCACAGTTAGGACACCAATTGGCGAACACAGAGTCTGCCACGTGAATACACAAGCACCAAGAATTCGCGAAAGCCGAGCAGAGAATTTAAGGTCTTGCTCGAAGACGGTAGTCTGATAAAATGCCAGGGCGTTGATGCCGCACATCTGTTGAAACATCTGCCCTGCAGCAGCCAAACAGGTGCGGTGGAAGAGCCGCAAATCGCAATTGCGGAAAATGTCTCTGAATCTTGCCTCTCCAGCGACGGCTAATGATTCTTTGATATCAGCCACATCCCAGTTGACAGCTTCAGAGTCGGTGGCGATATCGCTGAGTGCTGCGAGAACCTCCCGGGCCTCTTGTTCACGTCCTTTCTTTAGCAGCCATCGAGGAGACTCAGGCAGGTGAGGTGTGCTCAGCAGGACCAGAATCGACCATAAGCTGGACAATGCCAAGGGGAATCGCCAGGACACGCTGCCAGAAGTGTGTGACATTCCCACATTGACCCACGAAGCGATAGTTAGACCCAAGCTGATGAATACGCTTTCCAAGAGCACATTCGATCCTCTATGGGAAGCCCTGGAACATTCCGACTGCCAGTTCGGCGCCGTGGCAGTAAGAGCTCCGAATCCCAGGCCAGACACCAGTCGCCCGACAATGAGCTGTCCCAGAGAAAAAGACGTCGATTGCAGAATGGAACCAACAATGTTAATCGCTGCCCCGAGCATGATTGTTCGCTTGCGTCCGAGGGGGTCGCCGATTTTGAGACATGTCAAGGATCCAAAGAAACAGCCGAGCGTATATAATGCAACCACCGTGCCCTGCGAGGTGTTTGGTAAGTAATCGCGGCACATTGACATACTGAACCGTTGCAGCAGCAGTGATTTGGATGTTCCTCACCTGCACTTTGGAGTTTTCACTTTTCTCTGCTCCAGTAGTCGTTTCCGTATTGATGCGAGGAAAGGTTTCAATCCATGACGGCAAACTGAGGAGACCTCCAGCTACACCATTATTGTATCCAAATCTAGTACGTAGACAATAGTTCAGCACTGATCGATCGCAGAGCAACTTGGGAAATTAACTATTACTCACAAGATATAGGCTGGCAGAATCACAGCCCAGATCAAGGCCGCTCGGAGCGACCTGCCCCTGAAACCAAAGAATTTCGCCATTATTGCGCTCGTGGACAATCAATACAGGCTGATGATATGGTAAGTGAATACTCAGTCAAAGCGAAGGAAACGAGAACGAGGGGAAGACCCCCGAGCTCTTTATCTCCGCAGCTTGACGGACGCTGAGTCGGCAGCAAGTAAGCAGCGCCAAGTGAACACTTTGCTATCACCGCGGCCATTCCGGCTTCGATAGATTCCATTCGCTCTCCCGTTGGAGGCCGTGTAAGAATTTCTCCGCATCGTCTCCGCATCGCCTCTCCACCTTTCCAACAGTGCGGATTTAAGGTGGATAAAACCACAACTAGCCCTGTTGCGGTCTTGTCCCCGGACTTATTACAACCATGTGCCAACATCAAGGAAAGTCCTTGTCCAATCATCCCCCTCCTACTGATGCCGATCATGTCCTAGAGTAACCAGCGTCTTTACATTATTCGCGGGATGGAAACCTAGTGCCGGAGGGAACGCCGGTGAGCCACAGTGTAAATATAACCATCTACTATCTATCAAAGGAAGGTGCTCTGCGCAAAACCGGAAGCTCATTGAAACAAGCTTCCGCCGGACAGACACAAGCTTGTTGGTTCCAGCGACTAGTGCTGCAAGAAAGATTAACTACCAAGGCGGTAGTACTCGATAAAACCGGCGAAGAACGGAGAGTTGTTAACCGTTTAAGCCACTTGGCTATCGCTTTTTAAGTAATTGCGGATATTTCGCTCCGTTGGCAGGTGGATTTCGTGAAAATATGCTCATATATCATTGCAAAAGGACAATATTTACGAATGGGGATGAATATGTACATTGCGAAAAAAAATCATAGAGAGTCTCGCATTGTTGAGACTAGCGTGTTCCATCATCAGATTCTGTGCAGAGAGAGCGTTTGGCTGTCTCATACCTGAAAGTAAACCTAGGCCATTCCCTGCCAAAACCATGGGGCTTTGTGCACCGCACCGATTAGGTAAGGAAAGGATATTTGAAGTATAATGCTAACTTTTAGCAAACTTTGGCCATCAGTGGCTAAGATACCACCAACTCATCTGGGAAAAATTGTGGATGAAGTGTCGGTGCTCTGGCAGAGCTATGCCGAGATCGGGAAGAACGAGTACCATCCTTTTGAGGACTGGGGTTTGCTGCCCAGCATAGCATAATTTTCCACGGCAAGCCCGACCAACTATACGCTGCATGTTTGACGAGATGTATCATAAAATTGAGAAGACTGTTTCTTACTGCAAGATCGGAAACCTGTTATATTTCTGAATACGCAGGCAGCTCCTCCATCCGCTCGAATTCCCGCATTGTGATGTCGTACCCAAGATGCCGCTTGAGCAGTTCGTGTGTAACGAATCGTTCCGGACAATTGCCCTGTGCATCTACAAATGAGACGTGGTGATTGACATCGCTGATACGTTGTAATTCGTTGGCATGGCGATGGTGATGAGGGCATCCATCAACGCCGATCAAGAATATTGTCACGTGGGCCCAGCTGAGTCCTAGTAAATCAAGCTCAAATTCATCCATGTCGACGGCTTCACCATCCAGCAACAACAATAACCGAAGCATAGGTGTCTCTGGACCGGCCTGCCATCCGTATATAGGATGATGGACCGCCGAGTTAGAGTGCTTCTGGAAATGGAGTTCCTTTACCCTCTGCCAGCCTGTCATGACACGTGTGCCACCCCCAAAATGCACGTTTTGCCACATTCTATCGTAGTTCCTATGGTTCACTTTCCCAACATATTGAGAATGGTTGGCGAATGTTATCAGATCATAGCCATCTTGTTGGTGGTCGTGATTTGCTAGTGCATCTATGAAGCGGCGGATAATAGCTTTTGCGACATCTAACCCGAACAATTAGTTGACATCAAGATCTGGAGGACTTTGAAAAACACAGTACCTTTGTTCTTTGGTTGATAAGATCTCATATAATCCGTAATAAGATATTGATCGTAGATAGGACGGACAGGATCAAACCCCATAGATCCAGAGACATCCAGGAGAATCATTGTGTCATCTGTGGGAACCTCTGGCCGATCATACGCCCTAAAAGGGGCAGGCATAACTTGTTTCGAATACTCGGAAGATGTCTGCTGAACTCGACAGGTATCGTCGGCGGAGAAGTACAGTGGAGGTGGTTCCACTGCTCGAGCCATGCGAGCGCGAGCCATATTCATTGTTGAAATGAAGTCTGGTTTCATCATCACGCGTGTACTTCCCTCACGATGATTCAGAACCCAATACAACCGTTCTTCCGCCAGATCCTCATACCCGCGCCAGGCCGGTGTTATGCCCCTCCATCCTCCTGCTGCCTCGATGCTAAATTTCAGAGGATTGGACGCCTGGTTGGCCCAATCCACGGGAATAGGCTCGAAATACCCAGCTCTGAGCAGGTGCAAATATTGGATTGGATAGCGAGCTCGGAGATCCGCAATCTTTGCCCGCATGCCCACTTTTTCCTGGTATGTGGTAACGATTTGCCGCCATTCGGCATCGGGCCATCGTCCGCGCTCTTCATTCAGGATTTCCTCGCGCAGATTGGTTGCTATATCGAGAGCCTTTTTCTCGGATGAAACGCCGATTGCCGTTTTGAAACGAGCGAGTTTCGAAGTGCGTTTTTCCTTGGTACTAGTGGGAGAAGGAAACACGGCACTCTGTCGCTTGTCTCCGTTTTTGCTGTCACTGATGCTAACCTTTTCCATTGAAGACGACAAGTCAGGTTCCTCCCAGATGTTGAATTTTGGTTCGTTGGCATCAGCTCTGGCCTGAGCCTCACGATTAAGAGAAGCGTTCAGGCTCATGGTGTCGTGAATGAATTGGGCGTGGTAATAGGGTATAGGTCTTTGCGATTGATACCAAGCCTGCTGACGGCCATATGGAGAAATTACACGGAGTTGGTAGGGATTCCTTGAAAAAAGGAAAGTATTTGGAGAATCACTGTAGAATGTTTCGCCTGATGTCGAATTGGCATTGGTTAATGCCAAGCCTAGACACTAGCTTTCATTTAGGATAGACTCACCTTTGTACATTACTGCCCTTGCCCATGTCTCTTGAACGCCGAGCCGACGCCATTTTCTCGCTTGATACTGGTGAATGGGACAACCGCAAGGCCAGTCCGTATCATGTTCAGGCTCTACTTCACTGTTGTAAATGCGGTATTGGTACTGAACTTGTTGCAACAGTTGGAGCATTTCTTGCTTTGAGGTCATTAGCTACACGATAGGAAATTTTCAGAAAGATGTAGCTGCGTACCTCATCTCTTGCGCGCAGTTTCCCTGCTTCAATCACTTTGTTCGTGTGAGGCCGATGTGCGACAGGGTGGCGCATGTTGCGCGCCACTGTCTGCTCAGATGATGTGGTATATGGTGGAGGAGATGCGGCAGAACCGTTACTAGGTCCTTTGCTATCGCTATCCTGGGTCGCTGGGATAGCGTGGTGTGAATTGCCATTGTAGGCCGGTTTCTCATCAGACAAGGACGCCGAGAAAAGAGCTTTCTCTGGAATAGTCCTGTTGTTCTGCGAATTGGCCCGGTGCTCCATGAACGAGGCAATAAACTCGATGGATTTGGGGGAGTCTCCAAACAGGTTCTCCAAATGCCGCGCTGCTTCAGCATTGTCAAGAGTGCTGGCATAGGTCATAATTTGCTCGAGCTCGCCATCGTCCAAAGGCAGCAGCTCGCGAGCTTGAGGAAGCGCCCAGTTGAATGTCATGGCAGTATGAAGCAATGTCGAAGAGCTAGTGGGTCAATCTCTTGGCTGCAGACGACGATTCAAGATGTCTCGGAAGCGGAGGATAAAAGCGACACAATTCAACACTTAGCAATGCACACCAAAAAAAGAGCTGCTTTCATTGTCTTTCTGTCTGTTTGTCCTTTTTTATCGGTCGTTCTGTCTGGCGTGGCAAAGGTGGTCGGCGTTATCGCGAGAGCGAGTGAGGCTGTGGGCGGCCTAAACATGGGCTAAGAGATATTAAATACCGCAGCGATACATGGCTCTGGTACCAAATACGCTCTGCTGCGGGCGCACTAGGCGCACTTGGGACTAGCGCCGGGGCTCAGACTGTACGTTCCGTGTTACGGCAGCGGAAGTTTGAATCTCCGACAGTACAGCCAATCAAAAGCAACGGATGCCTTACAATTACTTACAGCCACCGCGGCAGGCAACCACGTTCGTCCTCAGGCACTCACGCACTGCCACATGCTCTGTGGCACCATCGTCTCATCTTACCATGTCAGACAACATCATACTCTGGCGTGCTCGAGAGTGTTTCAACTGATGCTTTCGAGAAGTCGACAGCTTCCAGAGATCATTTAACGAAGATCTCGTATCCTCGCTGATGTGCAACTGTACCCAAGGAATCTGCAATCCATCTGCATTCCCGTTCTCAGGCTGTGTTTTGTATATCTGCCGAGCCACGAGTTCTGCTCATGCTGTTAGACATGACTTGAGCATTTCCTCGCCAAAACAGAATGACAGCGCGGAATATCGTTTAGGCGCATGGATGACTCTCGTCTTTCCCTTTCTATACACGCGGCCTAAAGGTCTGCCAAAAAGTCTACCATAAGGTGGCAGGCACTCCCACATATGCCTTACAGATTTGCCCGAAGCACCTGTCTCTTCAAAAGCGAAAGCAAATCTTTGAACCAAATACTCCAGCTATTGAAAAAAGGTAGAATCAGTTCTGATTAGATCATGACTGGTGCCGTGACTGTGGTCAAGTCCGACCTTCATCTGGACACTCGACCCAGGCACAATCACACCATCGCCGACAACCCCGTCCGTAACGGCAAATATCCGCAAAAGGCAATGTACAGATCTGGTCGTTGACTCCAGGCTATAATCCGGGGAATCCAAAAGCAGATCGAAATGGGAATTCTCCGGTGGGGGATCGTAGCATAATTCGTGGAGCATGCATGCAGCTTATGAACACCGGCCGTTGTCCAAAAAGCGGTAGCGTGTGATTGGTTGCATCGAATATGGGGTACCCCAGGTATTCTTAATTATCGTTGCATTTTGCTGTTTATTCAATGTTCGTTTTGGACATTACCAAGCTTCCTACAAGCTCCGCAAGGTCGATCACCTGTCGGCAGTGGGGATCGACATCATCCTCTCCGCCGGAATATACATTTCACTGCATTGCGACTGCCGCGTATACAAACTCAAAGAACTGTAGAGATAGAGTATAAAAAGGCGACAAGTTCGTAGAAATCTAATGTTTGAATAGCAATATCAATGCCTTAATATCTATCGGCCTGACTCTGCAGTTTTCGGCTTTGACATCGTTGATATACAGACCACCATGCTGCCGCTATTGTTGGTTGAGCTCCTTACAGTGGGCACGAGCTTTGCTAGTCCGGCACAAAAAAGAGACACCGTGACTGCTCAAGTGAACTTTTCCAACAACACAGGGACCCCGGCGCATTTGGCCTCGGGCACCCTGTATGGACTCCCAAATACTTTAAACCAGATACCGGTATGCTTATATTCATGTCATCATCTCGCATTGCTATAGCTAACAATAAGATAAAAGTCAAATTTTTTCACTGACATTGGATGGAACTATGAACGAGCTGGCGGTGCTCAACTTCCATCTCCTGCCCTCGGTTGGATCTGGGGGGTGACAGAATATGAGGTAAGACGACTCGCTCCTGACTTCATTGCTGGTCACTTTATCAAGTAGCTCATAACATATGATAGAATCGATTTGCCTCTGCGCTATCGAACTACAAAACAGCACGCGAGTACGACGCGAATTTCATATTGCTAATCCACGACATGTGGGGAGCCGATGGCACACAAAATTCGTCCGCCCCATATCCTGGCGATGATGGGGACTGGAGTAGTTGGGACGACTTTTTGTCACATGTGTTTTCAGATATCAACAGCAATGACATGACGGACGCCCTGGTTGTTGACCTCTGGAATGAGCCTGACGGGTCGGCCTTCTGGGATCGTACCCAGGAACAGTATTTGGAAATGTGGGGAAGAACCTACTATAAGTTCAGGTCAGTCATCATTCTCACCCATGTTCAGTTGGATTTAGAAACACTAATGCCGATTTAGAGACGAATTTGGGACAAGTGTCCAGCTCTCTGGACCAGCATCTGCTGGCGAGCCGCTGGCTGACAACACTTGGTGGGAGGCATGGGCATCATTCGTGGCCAGCAACGATAGCGTCCCAGATCAATATGCATGGCATATGGAAAGTGGCACCGGAGATCTTCTTTCAGCACACGCCGGTCTCTTGTATTGGCAGTCAGTCTACGACTTGCCTCAAAAAGTGATAAATATCAACGAATACGCTGTTTTCGACGAACAAGTCCCTGCAGGTTCAGCATGGTGGATTTCTCAGCTTGAAAGAATTGATGCCCACGGACTGCGCGGCAACTGGCTCAGCGGCTACTCACTGCATGATTTCATGGCGTCTTTGCTGTCTAAACCCGGTGCTGATACTAGTGAATACTCGGCCACCGGAACAGGGTACTTTCCAGTCGGTGACTATCAAGTATACAAATACTATTACCAGAACATGACAGGTTACCGGGTCGGCACTCTTCCCTCGACAGATCTCAAGCTAGATGCCTACGCCACTGTTGAAGAAGGCGGATACGCACGCGTTCTTGTCGGTGTACGCATAACCGAGGGTACATGGGAGCTACAGCTGAACGACCTTTCCAGTCTTGGCCTGCCAACTAGTGGTTCGCTAGATATACACACCTGGGGCTTTCCGGTAGATACTAGCGACGTACATTATGGAGAGATTGATGGGCCAACGGATCTTGGGTGGGTCGAGCATACGTATTCTGATAATACTGTAACTTTTCCAGTTTATCAGGTTGATACCACGACGGCATATGCCTTTGAGTTTGCGATCTGATTTGAACCATGCATACGGCAGAATTGATTCGATATGCTGGAATGTTTGGTGAATGGTGCTAGTCATGTCTCCCTACTACTCTTGCATACATGATACAGCCATTGCTGTTAAAATTAAAAGCTCTGTATTGTCTCTCTGTAAGCTTTTGTCTTAGCATTGTTTATTTCCCAACAAATATGTAGGCGTATTGGCATGCTCTTTCCCAAAACCAGCTTCTCTGTGTTTCAGATGAAGGATCAACATGCTTTTTGGGCTATTTTAACATAAACACACACCTAATTTAACTGCATAATTCCATTCAAGCATCGGGCTCACGGGATATCCAACTTCGCTTTCGTTCTTCCCGCTTGGCAAGAAATGCAATCAATATGACACTCAAGATCTGTGCCACAGTAGTAACTAAATTGGAAATAAACCCGGCTGAGAATCGAGGTGCACTGGTTGCCGGATATTGGAAGAGCTGAGTCCAGGCCGCCATTGCCTGACCAATTGAATTCATACTTGCGGTGACAATGGCCCGTTCTTCAGCGTCGTTGGCCATCACGATGGTCGCCCAGCTCATGGTAAGGGGGCTGATTGCTGTATTGGAATCATCGTTAACCAATTTAATGTCCGTAGATTGAACAGGAAAGCTACAGCAGCAATGAAACTCACCTCCCTCAAATCCAGTCAAGATAAACCCTGCTAAACGGCCAGATTGTCCGACATCGTAGACAACAAGCAAAACAAGCCCAATCAATACCGGAATGCTGACAGCAATGGACGGAAGCCACCAATTTCGCAATCTGTCTGCCGCAACGCTTGTGATGATGGCTGCAATGACAGAGACTGCTGTGGCAATTGTAGGAAGCGTGTTGATGTGGGAAACGGAGTATACGTCCGGGAACGCTTTGAGATAGAGACTGAACGGTGTCGAATAAGGGCTGAAGTTTTGATCCATCAAAGTCCAATGAAACACAAAGACATACCAGTGCCATCGGCCGAGGACACGTTTGAAGATGGCGCGAGAAACCTTTAGTTCACTAGGCGCAACGAGACCTTTGAGTCGAGTATTGGCTAGGGTGTGTTCGGCATGGCTCAAGAATAGTGGTTTCTTTCGGTGGGGCACATCTGGAAAAGCAATATATCCCCTGTAATTTCATATTAATTAAAGAAGCACTGGGTATACTTGGGTCATGACAGTCATACAATAATGATGTGGGTAGCGTGATAATAGCACAAACGATGAATAACCACCTGTGTCGTAGATCAGTTTAAAAGGACATTGCAACTTATGTGTAGGACTGAGCACTTACTGCCACCCAGCAAGGCCGTCGGTATTATTCAAATCAGTGTATGCAGCAGCTTGCAGATATCCAGCAAACATTGTCCCCAGAGGCGAAGCGATGAAGAAGAGGGCAACCCGCCTTGTAATTTCGCCAGGTTTGTACCATGACCCAATGACGTAAATGACACCAGTGAAGGAGCATGACTCGCAGAGCCCGACAAAAAAGCGCATGGCGTAAAGGGTATTGAGACTTTTTGCCCAGGCGCAGCCCAGGGTGAACAAACCCCAGCCGACTTCTAACGTTGGGAGGGCAACGTTGATGCGAGTCCGAGTAAGAAAGTAGCAGGCTGGGATCATAGACGTGCAATACGAAGTCCAGAAAACAGCTGTAATATAGTTTATATCGTCTCCGCTCAGATTCAAGTCCTCTTCCATTCCTCTAATTAAGTAGCAGTTGTTATCAGCACGCTTTGGTTTTTTGGTTTTAAAAATAGAGAGAGTCGTCACGTACGAGACGTATGCATTTGTGATAGCTTGCTGGTCCAAATACTTGGTGAAGAATGACAGACAACCGAATACCAAAATCAATAAATCCAATTTCAACACCAACTTCTTCTCGAGATGCGGCATATCTTTTGGATACCACTTGACAAAGGTCAAGAATTGTATCCATGGTCCATCATGGCCTTTCTCAGACTGGTCCAACGGCAAAGATGAGTCCGTGACCTCCTGAACAACATTATGGTCAATCTCTTTGGAAGCCTCGTCTGCCATCATGATAAGGAGGCTGAAACGCTGTGCATAGTTTGTTTCTGACGGTTTATATTCAGGTGCAATAGCTCGTCTTTTGTAGTCGTATGACAATCAAAAACTGACATTTTATTCTGACCAACCACAGGCCGAGCATAGGAATTGCTGCGAAACCGTGTGAAATAACCTAGATCGCTAGATAGAGCCATATATACGTGCGATGGTGTGCTACCTAGCAGTTCGGCTTTCATCCGACTTTTTGTTGGATGATATGCCTCATTCGGAAAATTTGACAACCTCAATCTTGCTTATCTGTCTTGGCTTCTGAGAGGCCACAAATTTCTTTTTCTCCCATTTGTCCCTCTTATTTTGTTCTTTTCTGGATTTGATATTCCTGAGTTGCGTCGTTTCTAGCATGACTCGTTGCTACCTAGTGTAAGCATTAGTCGACGATGTATCGGCTCGGGCATGTCACTTTGAGCCAACACATATGGACCATATCACATTCGCACTTCAGACCGTTCGCTGCACCTCAAAGGTTAATGATCTACATACAATTCTGGGCCTGGCGCAGAACTGTAATTGATTACTTTCGGATAGAAGTCCATGATTCCATCCATGAGGGGTAATTTGCAAGGATCTTGCACGCCACCGGGCAGAAAATGACGCGATTCTTCACTTTCCCAGGAACCCACACCAAACATCAATTGACGCCAATGCCATTAGTAGACACAATCTGAATCAATAAATAATAATTATCTTGACTGTTGGAAGTTCAACGGAAGGATTTATATAGGCTTCTGGAAGACCGCAGTAGAGTCTTTCGTACTTGTCCTCATTTACTAAGATATATGTCGATCATGGTTGAACCTACAAACGGCGATGTGCCTAAAAAGCACATAATCCTCAATGCATTTGACATGTCCACTGTCGGGCACTTGTCCCCAGGTCAATGGAAGGTGAGTAAAACAAAAGTATACGATAGTAGCTTCACATCATATGCAATGGAATTTCAATCTAATTTCCATACTCTCATTTAGGACCCCGAAGATCGCTCTGCAACTAAAGGAAGTCTCGATTACTGGATTAACCTGGCAAAAATACTTGAGCGCGGTGATATCAATGCACTCTTTCTCGCGGACACCTATGGAGGCTATGATACATACGAGGATTCACTCGACAATTGCATTCGTCGCGGGGCACAATGGCCCATGACGGACCCGAGCATTGTTCGTGACACCCCATCTACTTATCTTGACCAAACCTGGTTTCTGATTCCAATAGCCTATCGCCGCCATGGCTGCCGTGACGAAAAATCTCGCCTTCGCCATTACTGCGTCGACATCTTTTGAACCTCCTTTCCTACTCGCCAAGCGATTTTCTACCCTAGATCATCTTACTAGAGGGCGATTCGGGTGGAACATTGTGACTGGGTGGAAGAAGGGTGCATTTAAAGCAATTGGCTTGGATGAACCAACAGACCATGACCGTCGTTACTTGCAGGCCGACGAGTATCTTCGAGTCTTGTACAAGTATGTATCCATCTGTTCGCAGCCCTATATGGACTAACTAGTCTATATATCCACTGATCACCTCACTAGGTTATGGGAAGGGTCCTGGGCGGACAATGCCATTGTTAAAGACGCCAAAAACGATGTATATGCAGATCCCGACAGAATTCGTACCATCAAACATCAGGGTGAATTCTACCATGTGGAAAGCAGGCATATCGTCGATCCGAGCCCGCAGCGAACCCCATTTCTATTCCAGGCAGGTACATCGCCGTAGGTCACCACTTCCGCTGATACGATGAATCACCAAATACTGAGCTAATACTTCTTACAGGGCCGGATCTCAGTTTGGTGCAACCCACGCCGAGGCCATATTCGTCACTGCTCATAGCCCGTCCGTGCTGAAGCCTCGCGTTGCCAAAATACGTGCGTTGGCCCAGGAAGCCGGCCGTGACCCGCAGTCAATCAAGTTCTTTGCCACGATAACACCGATCATCGGACGAACCGAGGAAGAGGCCCAGGCGAAGTTGGCGCAGGCAAAAAAATACGCATCTGTCATTGGGGGATTAGTCCTGTTTTCGGGCTGGACCGGCATCGACATCTCCAAGATCCCGCTTGATGAGGAGATTGATCCAGTTAAGCACTCTCTTGAAAAGCATAAGGTGCATTCAATTTCCGAAACGCTTACTGCGAGAACACCCGAGCTGCCATCTATCACACCGCGAGTCATTGCAGAGACGGCTGCTATCGGGGGCTTGGGACCTGTTGTCGTTGGTACTCCGTCTCAGGTTGCAGATGGGTTCGAGAAATGGATCAATGAGGCAGATATAGACGGATTTAATGTTTCCTATGTCAAAACCCCAGGCACTTTCGAGGATGTGGTGGATCTGCTGATACCTGAATTGCGACGACGAGGGCTGTACCCCGAGAAGAGGAGCGACGATGCGCAGCTAACAGCTAGAGAAAAGATATATGGACAAGGTCAGAGCAAGTTGCGCGATGATCATGTTGGATCGAAGTACAAGTACGACGTTTATTCTGAAGAAGTCCCGTTCAAACCAAAGCCCGAGGCGCCTTGATATAGGTAGCAATACGGTTCCTTCGGACTTTTTAAACCTCTTGTGATACTAGTAATTTTGCAGTATTCACATATATGGCTCAATAGGGCTTAATGAGGGAAAGCATTCAGTAGGCTTGGAAGCTAAATCATCAAGGACAAACATGTCCCAATAGATTTGTTTTGTATATATGAATTTCCACTTTGTATTGTTTCATTTGCACTAAACAGGCTCACTTTTCTTGTGAGCTTATGTATCTACATTTCGGCTCATGTCTGCCATTTTTCAAACCGCTATAGCTCCTCATCTGTATGTAGTTGACTAGGACGGCGCCCATGATGTCGTTGACGATCAGCTTCTAATGTCTGGGCAAACTTGCTGCGTCGGCGGATCTCAGGGCCTTTCCAGTAACAGACGTAAATGGGTATCATAACCAAGGCGGCCAAACAACCTAAAAGAGTACTAGCCCACTGAAGGTGGAATTTCCCTCCAATATTTTCGTACATCGGAGTGGCATACATGGTAGCAATCCCCGCTAAGAAATCTCGAGCGAATCCGTTGCCTCCGGTGGCCGATGCTGAGTACGGACCATATGCAGCCACCATATAATCAATAGTGGCCATATAGATACTGAAATTTGCAATTGCGATGAGGCATGCAAATATGCAGGGAGCAATCCAGGGTGTGTATGCAGGTCCCATTGAAGTCCATGCAAACCCTAACAGACCGATTGGTTCCAAAGGAGCCAAGAAGAGCAACAGAAGAAGACGGCGCTCCGGCAGACGGGCGGCATTTCCATGCTCTTTGCGGATTTTCATCTGGCGCCAAACGTCTGGCAAGAAGATCAAGTATGCGAGGACGTAGCCAATCAAGATAGCCACAAAGGTCAGTCCGACCTCGAGTGTGTTAAAGCCCCATTGATCAAATACCAAGGTGAAAGACTCTGTAAACACAAAGATCAAGGCGTCTGAAAATCCGGACAACAGCGATAGAAACAAGACAATTGGCTCACGAAGAAACATCTCAAACGGCCGGCGCCATACGCGTAGGACGTCTTTTGCACTAAGTCGCGGTACTTTCAGTTCATTCGGTCCCCAAACGTCTTCTCCATTCTTTCTCCGACGACGAGCTTCCTTGTCGATGAGAACGGTGGCTCTAGTTTCCGGAACGAGTAATAGATGTAAAACCTGGGTGAAGCCTCCAAAAATAAGCTGGACCCAGAAGACCCAGCGCCATTCCAAGTATTGGCCGATAAAGCCACCAAAGACGGGACCAATAGTTGAGCCACCCACGGATGATAAGACGACATAGGCAACTGCAAACCCCTGGTCGTCTGCCTCCCACATATCTGCCGTCATTCCTAGGGTAACCGATCCACCCGCTGAGCTAAGTCCTCCGAGGAAACGGCAGACCACGATAGTACCAAAGTTGGGCGCAAGAGCGCATGGAATCTGCCAGATGTTGACAAAAAACAAACTAAGCTGCATAATCGGCCATCGACCAAATTCCTCACTCCACGGAGCCCAAAGCTCACAGCCAAAGGCATAGGCAACAAGGAAGATAGCCTGTCCTACGCGTGCAGCCTGTTCACTAATTCCGAATTCCTCAGTCATGCCCGTGACGGCGTCAGAGTACACTCCTGTATTGAAATTCATAGACATCTGGACCACAAATATAACCGTAAGGATTGTCCATTTTTTGTACCACGGAAACGAGAATCCAAGCTTATCGTAGCAGTCGTCCTCGGTCAGCTCGGGTTTGTTGCCTGCTGGCGGTGATAAGTCTTTATGGATGGGGTTTGCGATGTTTTCTTCTTGCGTTACGTCGGCTTGTTGAGATTCGGATGTTCGTCCGCTATCAATCTTCTTTTCTGCTAATTCGTCATCTTTTAGTGGCAGCCTTGTGCTGCTAGATGACTGAGAGTTTGTGGGGGTCGACATCGTGCATAGAAGGCCGCAGATTTGCCTATCTATCCAGGGCAGTGATCGGTTGTATCGAAGCTTCTGATAATATGAACTCTCAGAAAGAAAGAATTGCCATGGAACACAAAAGCTCCACAATTATATGATCTAAGACCAGTTCCAGAGAAGATGAAATGAATTTGATTTTTGAATGAAGTAATGATAGTCGTCTCCTGGGGCTATTGTACAAATTTATACCTGGGATGCTTTCTCCTTGCTGGGGTAAAGGGTGAATAGCCAGGCAACTCCGGAGTCCCGACAGCCTCGCTCTTCCCATCCCTCAATTCCGACAATGATGGTATGGCTGATGCTTCTAAGGCTTAATTTGCAAGAGTCTGGGATTACGTGTACGTCTCCTTACGTTCGATAGGCTGTTAAGATCGTAGTCCCACTGTTCCTGTGCATTAGCCATGCGTTAGAAAGATTTTAGTACGTGCCATCTATCAAAGAGCCCGGATATATGATTGTATCCACACACACACATGGGGTGGTGTACGTTGTGGTCCACCATAAATATTCCTGATTGTGACTCGGGCCGTTTCGGGTACGACCTTTAGGGCTGGTCGGCATGACGTCGGTTGGGGCTTCCACTGCTTCCGAATCACTGGAATTAGAAGGCCGACTCTGTGATTGGTGACATGGCTTGCTCCACGGAATAATCAACTTCTGTAAGCACTACACATATTTAACGTGGAAGGGGTTTCGTTCAATGGCGAATGAAGAAATGGACCAACCAGGACTGTTGCCCAACATGGATTTAATTCCGGTTCCCGTTATCGTTTTCAACTATTGCACAGCCTGTGGGACTGCGATTGCCAGTCATTGCCCATTGTTGCAACCCTCCACAATCAACAATGCCTCATGATGCAACACATCGAATGTTTGTGAAAGCAATTGGGAGAGCGGTTCTCACACCGCCAGTCAACATCCGCTGTACAGTATCGCGTTGGTACACTCAGTAACTGCATTGCGGTGTCTTGTCGTTCTGTTCCTGCACTCGAGCTTACACTTATGTGCTGCGTATTTGACTTGGTATGAAATTATAGTAATAAATGTCGGTCTCGCGCCGAACGTGACGCGTGCCGTGAAGCATTAGACAGGATATCCTTCTCGTATTTGCTAACCGACACTGACTTGATGTATGGTGTATATTAACGCACAGTTTTAATCATGGAACGACGCAAACCAATCAAATAACAGATACTAGGAAGCCGATTTAGGGCGTCGTCACGGTCTTAGCTGATCTTGACTTTTGCCAGCAGCGAGATGTTAGCGGGTATGATCCGCCAAAGAGTTTATCCGACTATCTGCTATGACATCACAGCGCTCTGCCTCTCCAACACGCGAAACTAAATATCGCTGAGAATGAGTCTCGAAGTCCTAGAGACGTATTCCATTAAACGAGCGCCACACAGTCAGGGCATGACAAATTGATAGGCTACCGACTTTAGGGCAAATTTTCCACGTGTCTAAGCTTCGTATCAGTCTTTTGATAGACAGGACCATCTCTCTTCGAATCCCTCTTGTTAAGCAGGAAAACCGATTCAGATTAATTTTAAAAGCTTAAGTTTAAGATCAATGGTCGGATCTACTGTCCTACGTACTTACTACACGAACGCGGTGCTCTAATAGGATCAGTCAATAAAATATCGGTTTATACCAAGAAAAGTATAATTTCATTTCCCAAGGTAACTATATTATCATTCTCGTAAGATCATTAAACAATATCTGTGATAAAGCATTCTTCCCCGCCGATGTGGCTTTCCTCATCCTCCCTACAAAATCAACAGACCTACTGCTCATATGCCATTTCTCGACAGAAAGCTTAGAATCAACGAGCCAATTGTTTCCGTCTCCGTCTCTACCGCGAAATGCCCTGCGTCTAGTAAGTGAACCTCTGCATTAGGCAAGTCACGCTTGAACGCCTCTGCTCCTGCCGGGATAAATATAGCATCATTCTTGCCCCAAACAGCCAGAAGAGGCACCTGAGATTTGCGGAAATATTCATGAAAGCGCGGATAATTTTCCACATTGTATTGATAATCCCAGAATAAGTCGAGCTGCACTTGGTCGTTGCCTGGACGCTGGAGAAGCGCATTGTCCAGAGTGTATGCCTCGGGAGCAATAACCTTGTCATCTGGTGTGCCCAGCTCATATTGTCCCTTGGTTGCTTCGTAAGTCAGCGCGACCGCGGCAAATGCTGCCCGGGACTCCTTGTCGCCTTTCTGGCTTGCCCAGTATCCGCGCACCGGATTCCAGAAGTCGCCCAGGCCTTCTTCGTAGGCATTGCCGTTCTGGGAGATGATAGCTTGGATTGCCTCGGGTCGCTTGAGCGCAAGGGTTAAGGCGGTAGGCGCGCCGTAGTCAAAGATGTAAACTGAAAATTTAGTAATGGCGAGAAGATCAACAAACTCTAGTACCGCAAGGGCGAGGTTGTCAAAGGTATATTGGTAGCCATCGGCCACTTCGGTGAAGCCAAAGCCTGGCAGATCGGGAGCAATAACTCGATATTTTGCTGCGAGTATAGGGATTAGATTGCGGTATTGATGAGAGGAGGATGGGTATCCATGAAGCAGAAGGACAACTGGCGCGTCAGCAGGACCAGCTTCCCTGTAGAAGACTTTGGCGTGGAGAGTAGGCAGCTGGAGATACTTCAAATGGGTGGTAGGATGAGTGGATGCCATATTGTAAATGCTGGCGTGGGGTTAGCACAGTTGTCAGTAGTGAAGATATAGTTGTTATTGTCTGTCTAGGTTAATCGAGTTGAAGAGCACAGTTGGAACGGGGTCAAAGGCTCTTCTTAAATGTCGCCGTCAGCCTGATGCATGGACGGTCACAGAGCGCCGCAGAATGCATGAAGTTTCCTAATGCGGCCAGTAATGACAAATCGAGTGTCCTCGATGCACGAGCTGACTTCTTTCGCTGACAAATAATAGCATCTGCTCCTGCTGAGTCACTACGCTGACAAAGAATGGCATCGGAAGCGGCGGCAGCAGCCGCGGAAAGCTGCCGTGAATGACTAATAGAGGTCAACAAGAGAGCTAATTCAGCCAATCACATCACTCACATTCTGGCGCCATGCCGAAATAAGCACATCCCACCACGCTAGTCCGTCTTTGTCGTAACTGTTTCTGCCTGCAAAATCTGGCGCCTGATATGTGTACGGAAGAATCCCGCTGCAGATTACAACGAGGCTGGTTGGCAAAGTCCAGCCCCGAATAGATCGACTGAGTAACGCTACAGCTATATTGTACGATGAATAGATTTCAATGGTGTTTAAATATGTTGGAAGACAGGCCGGGTTTTGCGGTGATAATACGCGGATATAAATATACTCAAGGATATATATAGACGGACACCTACCCCTCCCCTCGTCCAGCCTCTATCTCTCACCTCGCACTCTATCAATTGAACAACTACCAACACCACCACAAAACTACCATGACACGAGTACTTGTGACTGGCGGCAGCGGCTTCCTGGGAGGCACTGTTGTCGACACGCTGCTGGCCCGAGGCTACTCCGTCGTCACGACAGTGCGCTCCCAAGAAAAGGCCCAGCAAATGCGCGCAGACAGACCAGGCGTGTCAGCTGCACAACTAGACTACGCTATTGTTGACGACATTGCACGACTCGATGCTTTCGATGCTGCTGTTCAACAAAATCCACCGCTGGACGCCGTCATCCACACGGCCAGTCCTTTCCACTACCGCATCGACGATATCATGAGAGACATGATTGACCCCGCAGTCAACGGCACTCTGGGCATTCTGCAGTCAGTCCATAAGTACGCCCCGACCGTAAAGCGGATAGCCATTACATCGAGCTTTGCTGCCATGTACAACAATCCCAACAAACCGAATGGCTCGACCTACAACGAGCGCGACTGGAATCCGGTTACTATGGACACAGCGCTCAATCCCGAGCACTCGGCTGGCCAAGCTGGATACCGCACTTCCAAGGCACTCGCCGAAAAGGCCGCCTGGGAGTTTGTCAAGACGGAAAAACCGTCCTTTTCCCTGGTGTCACTGAACCCGTCGCTTATATTCGGACCGCTGAAACCCAACACCAGCTCGCTGCAGAATATGAACACTTCGAATGCGCGCTTTGTGGACTTTATCACTGGCGCCGCCAAGGAGAAGTGCCCGCCCACGGGAAGCCTATTTTGGGTCGATGTGCGGGACACGGCACTGGCTCATGTGTTGGCCATTGAGAAGCCCGAAGCCGCGGGACAACGCTATTTCCTGGCTGAGAGCCCCTTTTGCAATGCCGATTTGGTTGAGGTCATTGGCAAGTCGTTCCCACAATACAAGGATTTGTTGCCCACTGGAGATGCTTTGAAGCCGGGCCAGTATCCGGAGGGCGGACCACCGTATAAAGTGGACCATTCACGGTCAGTAAATGAGCTTGGCTTGACATATCGCTCTTTGAAAGAATCTGTGGAGGACACGGTGAAGAGCATCGCGAGTCTGATCGAGAAGGCTTGATGGATTTGAATAAGGTGTTGATATATATGCAAATTATTATCTGGCGCTGTCTGTTGCACATTCACCTGATACCTTATGCATATAGATTTTTATTTAGCGAATTTCAGATTAGCCAATTTAGCCAGTCTAAAATGAGATGATCGCTGGCTGCACATGCACAAATAATGGCCCTGGCTCGATGATTGAACATCAATCAACGGGTCTAGCGGGGAATTGCGAATGAAAATCGCCCTGACGTGCCAGCGGCGCGGTATTGCGAACAGCAATCCTTGTCAACATAACCACACCTGATAATCTTAATGGACGCTTGCTAGCATGTAGTCTGATAAAATGTTATTTAAACATTTGTTCCTTTCGCGAGGATGAGCAACGCTTGTATATCTGTATTACCTCCATAATTTCGTACAATTCGCAGGAAAACAGAGCTCTCTCTTGCAATCGCAAGCTGAACACCTGACCATGACATCCGACAATAAAAGCACCGAAATTTCAACCAATACAGTGATTAGCAATGATAATAATAATGGCACACCCAAAAAATCCATCATTCTAAACGCCTTCGTCATGAACACCCCCGGCCACCAAGCCCCCGGGCTCTGGCGGCACCCTCGCAACCACACAACTCAATACAAGTCTCTCTCATTCTGGAACAACCTGGCACAACTCCTTGACAAAGCTGGTTTCCACGCCATGTTTATTGCTGATACTCTGGGGCCCTACGATGTCTACAAGGGACCTGCCAACGTGGTACCATCGCTGGCTTCAGGGGCACAATTCCCCGTAAATGACCCTCTATACCTCGTTCCCGCGATGGCATCCGTGACTAAGAATCTGATATTCGGTGTGACGGCAAGCCTGACATATGAAAAGCCTTACGCGCTGGCAAGGAGGCTTTCGACAGTTGACCATCTTAGTGAAGGACGAGTCGCGTGGAATATTGTCACCTCGTATCTCGATAGTGCCGCAAGGAACCATGGCCTCAAGGAGCAAATCCCACATGATGAACGATATGCAATTGCACATGAATATATGGAGGTTGTCTACAAGCTTTGGGAAGGAAGCTTTCGTGATGATGCTGTTCTAGATGACAGAGAAGCTCGCACATACATTGCAAGCGACGGTGTGCGGCAGATTAACCACAAGGGGAAGTATTTCGAGGTTCCGGGCCCTCACCTATGTGAACCGTCACCACAACGTACGCCTTTCCTGTTCCAAGCTGGTGTCTCTGAGGCAGGAAATGGATTTGGCGGAAAACATGGAGAGGCCATATTTATCGGAGGACAGACAATCGACGGAGTTCGTTCGACAGTGGATAACTTACGTGCGATCGCAAAGAAGGAAGGCCGCGACCCGAAGCATCTCAAGATTATATTAGCAATCTGCATAATTGTTGCTGCAACGGACGAAGAGGCCCAAGAGAAACGCCAGGAGTACCTCGGTTACGCCGACTTTGAAGGCGCCTACGCGCTCTTCGGTGGATGGACTGGCGTTGATCTTTCCAAGTATTCCGACGACGAAAACTTCCTTGTGACAGACTCTCCGCGCATTCAGTCTCTGATCCGCCGCTGGGCGGCGACTGTACCGGGCACTGAGAACCAGCCCTGGACGAAGAAAACAATTGCCGAGTATCTCAGCGTAGGAGGCTTACAGGCAAAATTAATTGGAAGTCCAACCACCGTCGCGGACCAACTCGAAAACTGGGTCGACTTGACAGATGTGGACGGCTTCAACGTCGTTCACATCACAAATCCAGGCTGCTTTGAGGATATTGGTGAATTGTTAATCCCGGAGCTGCAGCGACGTGGACGGTTCAGAAGCCACATAGAAAAAGAAGGCGCGACGGCTCGTGAGGTCTTCATTGGGTCAAGGAGACTGCCTGAAGATCACCCAGGGAGTAAGTACAAATGGCGCGCGGGGGAGAAAATCCCTCGTTACCAGGAAGAAGCCAAAGATGAGCTTAAAGAATGACATTCTCTGAGTATAGCGGTGGAGTCCCATATATTAGGCTAGGACGAGAAGCTCTAGATTACCCTGAAATCGTCTTCTGAATAAATAAAATGATGAGATCTCACTGCTTTCGTTTCCATTTGAAAGACCGAGACCAAGTCATGGCGTGATTAAATAACTCGTTGCGCAATCAAAATATATAGACAACTAAACAAACAATTAGGAGAGGGCGAGTGGGGTACCGTTAATTTTTACTGACTCGGCAGCTGCCCCATACATCTTCATGTGCCTGCTCGACAACTTGTCCTTCATTCATTTTTCCATATCGAACCATCCAATATGCCGATAATTAACAATTTCAGCGCCCCTAACTCGGCAGCGGGCTTGGATCTTCCTGCCGAACCCAACGCCAAATTCTTCATCTCGTTCCTGGCCTCAACCGACCCCGCGACGGGGAAGCCATGGTGTCCTGATGTTGTAGCCGCGCTGCCACATCTGCGGTCTGCATTTTCTCCTGATGCCAGCCCTCAAGCGGCTTTTATTGAAGTTGGACTGCGACATGAGTATATGCAACCCTCACTTCCAGCGTCTATTCCAAGTAGAGCAGAGAAAAACCATACTGACTCTATCAAAGGTGGAGAGACCCATCCAACGTATACCGGAAAAACTGGCATCTGACAAACCTTCCGACTCTCGCACGCTTTGAGAGAATTGATGGCAAGGTCCAGGAGACGGGCCGGTTGATTGAAGGGGAAATCCTGGACGCGAAGCGACTCAACGACTTTCTTGCCTAGTCGGCTTTTGTACGAAAATGAACATGCGAAAACATGCCTTATCATAAATTAATATAATGAATGCAAATTGAGTCATACGAGCGATATAATATAGACTACGTGAAGTATGCAATAAAGTCAGTAGTGTGAAAACGCAGTCAACAAGATCTAGGCCAGCTTCCACGTTGTCACATTTAATACTACCTAGATAAGCAGGTTATATAACTACTCTTAGAAGTAGGATGTGTGGGCCAGATCAAAACCAATGTAACCTCAGCTGCCAGCGCCGTCTGCATCTCTAGTTAAAGGAACTCTGCCAGAAAGATGTCGAGGACCAAAAGAACAAACCAAACAAGATAAAAATGCAATATTTCCTAATCTGTAGCAGTAATCTCGGTGTACATTCTTTCCCACACCTTGGATCGAAAGTATATGTCTGCGTGCGTGCCTTCCGGCAGGACGACAACCTCCCAATCCGTCTTTCCTATGTCTTGCACAAATCGGCGCACAGTTTCTGGCCCAAAAAATACCTCTCCGTCAGTGGTAAACCATATCATCTTGACCGAACATTTTTGGTAAAGCCTCGTCAATGTGTCGTTGGTGATGCCTTTGATTCTTTGGTAGGCCATACGATAGTCAATATTACGTCTTTCATCGCTAGCGTTCAGCTCATTTTCCTCGGTAATTGTGTGCTCCCGTATTAGCCGTTGAAGTTCTTTCGACGGGATAAACGCATTATCCATGTCATCAGTATCTTCCTCCTTCGTGAGAAGCGCCGCCACAAGTCTTCCGGCCCAAGTGTTGCCAATCGAAGAGTCTAGCGTAGTAACCGTCTTGAATAGAGCCTCCGGCATGGTGCACATCCATTTCATAATCTTTGAGTTCGTGTACGGTGCCGGTACATGGGTAGAAATCATGAATAGATTCGGCACCCTGTCCACTCCTGCTCTCGCTGCCAAATCAAGCAGCTGATAGGCCCCTGCAGAGTGTGCTGCAATGCTGAATCGCTGTATGTGCAATACATCTAGAAGCTCTAGTGTGATCTCGCTGAGCTCCGAGAAGAGCTCTGGACCAGTACGCGCAACATCCTCTCCTAGCGTCCATCGATCGACACAAAGCAGAGACAAATCAGGGTGGGAGTCCACGAAGGGGCGGAAACTATTTAGCATGAGCGAGCTGCCCGCAGCACCAAAACAAAATAGAAGAGCATGAGGAGCACCGGCGTTGAGATGCAAATATGAGATTTTACGACTTGGGTGAGATCTTGAATGAAAATAAACTGGTTCGTGGAGGGCCATGATGCTCGTTAATTGACGTACAGCGCAGAGCTTGAGAAATGTATGTATTCGATCATCAATTGAGATTTGACATCGTTAGTAAAGGGTATGCTTTAGGAAAGAATAGCGTGTCTAATTACATGACCAACGCTTCTTTAAAAGAATTACGTTGGCACTATCTATCTCGGTTGCCTTAAGGCCGCAAGGCGACGAGATAGCGCGACGTCCGAGAGCCGAAGCTGTTAGTCTGGCATTCCCCGTGCTGATTGGTTAGCATCATTTTCGATGTCACGTGCCGTGCCAGTGTCTAATTCATTGGACAGCACATCTGGACAGCACGAGCACATAAAGTGCTGAGATGGTAGTCTGTAGCGTTATGTAAAGCCCAAGAGTCTACAGTTGCTAAATCATGTGTCAAGGAGCCTCTTCTGGGCCTTGTCACTTTCGGTTCGGGCCTGATCCGCCATACGAAAGCAAGTGAACGAAGACCTTGCACCGACCGTCTTGGGACACGCGTCCGCAGGGTGTCTGACTGCGCCCATTCCGTCCGAATTCTTACAAGGAAGTCCCTCGGAGCACTCTTCATGCCCGTGGTCATGAACCCGTCGTTGTCTCGCGGCGAAAAGTTCGCAGACTCGGGAGAGACGATCCAACTCCGAAGCGAAGCCGGCCTTCACAAGACGCCAATAATCCACTCCACTGAGCGACAGTTCCAGCAGGCAGTTTTCGCTGGATTCCTGACCTAGGAATAATTGTATAGGGCTCACATCGCGAGTAGAGTCTGCTGCTTGCTGTTGTTGACGATTGAATACGTTGTTGTAGCATGAGGCAATGGCTATGAGGAGTGAGCCGAGCAAGAGGGGGTTGCCTGAGACCTGGGAAGGCCGTTGGTTGGTGCTGAAGCAAACAGTGCAGCACAAAACTTTCTCCGCGGCTTCTGTTGATTGGCGTAGGGTCTTGATGGAGTGTAGGTTGTCGGAATTGACTTGCGACATAGCGGAAAGTTGTTTATGGGCGAGTTCCATGCAGTCACAGCTCAACAGAGGTTCAGTAGAGCCATTTGAACTCTCCTCTAGTCGTGAGACTGTGCCGCAGGAGCTGTTGTGTAGCGACGCAAGAGAGTCTATGTCCGTGAGGGGTACCAAGTCTTCGAGGTGTATCAACTCCAGCCAGCCGCCCTCGACTGGGCCAGCAGTGGGCAGGTTTGGGGTCAGGAACGAAACGGACGTGCCAGGCTCGAAAGTTTGATCTGGGGGAACACCCAAATTAAAATGATTAGGAACATTCGGCGGCGACGTGGGACTGGAAGGAAACGGGTCTGCGAGAGAAGTGTCTGGTCGGTGCTGGCGCGGACGTCCCATGGGCTTGACTGGAGAGTGGATGCAGCGCAAGTCTAGGCGGCCACAGCGAACACAGGGACTCCCACGCGAACATTTAATCTTGCGTTTTCCTAGTTATTGTACCCTGTCAAGACTAGCCGAGAAGAGGAATGGGAGGGAGGAGTTGCGTATCATATACTCACGGCAGGGATCACACGCGCGGTGTCGGATTTGGGGGGATTTGAGCACATTATCCATGTAAAAGTATTTTAAAAAAAATAGTTGCCCTACAAATCGATCCTTTGCTGGGACAAAAGAAGCTTTGATGTTGAAGATTGAAGTCGACCCGGGACTGCACGTGACCGTGACGCTTTGTCGGTCCTTGATGTCTTGATGCCTTGATGCCTTAATGCCTTAATGCCTTGGTGCCTGACTGTCTATTGCCAGTCGTGAAATATAAGTTAGGCTAACTCCCTCATTTTCTAAAGAGTCAGTTACATGGCAGAACTGCAGAAGAGGCGTCTCGTATTACTATATCCATGCATGTAGCTGCACATTGCATTTTGGCTCGCTAACTTGTTACATTTACGGCAGGGAGTGAAATCTAAGAATCTGAAATATCGCGTGACAAAATCTATATTCCTACTTAAAACCATAGCGCCTTACGGAGCACCGGAACACGCTTTCCCAGAGCTGCACTGCTCCTGCGTGTTTAATCTGCAGAAACAGGATGATCCAATTGGCACATCCGCCTCTGCCTGTGCATAAATGAGTAGTTTCTTAATAATAAGAGCCTCTGCTTTCCTGTCAAGACGCACTAGACACTCGTGATATCCGTGCAGTGCCCATACGTTCCTTGGATGTTGGTGGGCTCGAGATAGGTTCTCCAAAAGCCCGAGATCTTCTGCGTATGCCGTGGCCGCTTGCTCAACCAATCCCTGTTCCAGAGATAGGGCTCCATACGGGTGTCTGGCTGGCACCATCCAGCCCCAGGGTTCCGTGTACATCAGCGCGTCCTCGTGCTTGATCGCCTCGCGGAGAGAGCAGAAAGCAGTTTCATAGTTCTGTCGCCGGTACTCGATCTCGCCGTCCAACATGGAATTCGCAACCTTGAGAATATCCACAATGCGATTCGGATAGTCGAGGCGAGTTGGAGGCACCTTCGTGGCAGCTTCCCGGAAGAGCTGGCGTTGAATATCTGCGTTTTCAAGATCATTTGTAGAGGCGTAGGCAATGCCCTTGCCGTAGTATGTCATAACAGTCGTGACACAATATAGTTCCTTATCTTCAGGAATTTCTAGCCTTTTCAACTCGTCCCACATGCCAAACCTGATAAGGACATGAACCCTGACCGCCTTGAAGAATTCCAACCAGTCAGCCATAGGTGGAGACTCAAGTCTCAGCATTTCATCCGTTATTGTAGCTTCCATACGGTCCACAGACTCGAGAGCGACTTTCGACTGACCCGCAAGCATAGCTGCGTATATCAATGAGTGGTAGTTGTGCAGTCGGTAGAAGCTATAGAAGTTCACACCCCCCTGCTTCGCAAAAAACTTGTCATCAGCAATAGTGGCCCTGTAATTATAAGCCATAGCCCGGCGGTATTCCCCAACAAGCACGTCAATGTGAGTGGGCATATGAGCCATGTGCCCAGCGTCTGGGACCAGATCACGGATGATATCTGCCGCAGCAAGAGCAACCTCTGGAGTATCCGACCTTTCCATAAGGTGAATATACAGATGGGGAATGCCGGCATGTATTTTGACGTCAGAACGTGCTAGGCCACCTTCGAGGACGGCCTTGACCTCAAATACGGGCGACGAGAGGATGGGTTTACCAGTGTTAATATCAAAAAATTTTCTCGCTTTCCAATTCATGATAGCATCCGCAAAAAGAGCAATGATATCCAAGTCATCGCCAAAATCACGGTAAACATCCCGCATTTCATCAGCATACGCCTTATTGGAATTGTCAAAATCCTCGGGGATTTCTTCTGTCGGATAGCGTTTCTGCAGAGCTTGAATGAGTGCCTTCTCGACAGGAGTGACCAAGTCGGCCTTGTCTAAAGCCAGCTTGGCGACACGGTGACATGTAGGAACGGTTTTTTTCAAGTCGTTCTCGTCAAACGTAAGCCATGTTTTGTTGTAGTTGGGCCCGGCAGCATAAGCGAACCCCCAATAGGCCATTGCACAGTCGGGATCGTGAGCAATGGCTTGCTTGAAGCAGTTACCGGCCTCTTCATGATGAAACGAATAACACCATACTAAGCCTCGATTAAACCAGATCTGCGCGTCGGGGCTCTTGGTTGTGATTTTTCTCTCGTAGCTGCCAATATTGTAGTACGAGTCGCTAGGCGATCGTTTTACGGGGATCTCCATCGAAAAAGGCATGTCGACAATAGTTTTACAAATTGTCATATGCTGGAAGAAGGAAACAAACAGTCCATTGAGCCACTAAATCATCTTAAATAAACAAGACGTTGATGAATTTTTTTTGCGCGTCATGATTTACTTCAGTAGGAACAAATCGCGGAGACTTTTATCCCAATAGAGAGAGTGTGGGGAATTAAGTCGCCGCGCGGCCCGACACCGCGGCGACTTAATTCACTTTTGCCCTGCTTTGCATGTTTACCAGCCGCCCGCCAACCCTATATTGTGTATTCGTGATGGGCTTTGTGGGCAATTAACGGAGCTTGAGAAGCTGGTGTTGGTCATGCAATATCTGATGTTTGCCATATTTATCATGCTTCAGATTTTTTGTATCTCAGATTGGCTGACGTCTAGTTGCGCGCTGATTGCATGCGCTAAAGCACTGCTTTGATTGTAGTACAGGGTTTAGAGGTCATTGAACAGTAGGTTTGCATGTAGCGTATATTGAATTCTTGATAGGCCTTCCATGAAACTGCGGTTCATTGACTGCTTCTCAATCATCTCTCATCAGCGGTCTCTTCAATTTGGGATAAGATATCGGCCGCCTTTTGGTTGGTTATTTCACTGATAGTGTTGGGCGAGAGAATACTGCAGGCATCACGACCTTCCTGGCTGCCGTAAAATGTGTGGCTCTTTAGGTTAATGCAAAGAGTTATGGAGTATTGATATTCTTTGCGATTTGCGACGGCCTTTTTGCCGAAATTGCTGGACCACGATAGCCACTTTGGTTGCCGATGTTGTTTAACTCGCTGAAGTCCCTTTTGGTATGAATATGATAGGATTGAGCATAGTACTGCCATCTACGTATTCTGAACCGATTCCCGCTTGGTTGACGAATTCGATGGACAACAAATAGCTTGGTGCAGAGTTGTTTGTTGGTTTTATGTACATCGCTGCGTCAGCTTGTCTTAGGGCTTGTGCGTGTGTAAGAGGATCCAGAAGTCTCTGAGTGCTTCTTTTTGATGGACAGGAAGCCCTAAATCACCCTGCTCTTTATGGGCCGCCCCGCGCGGAATCAGCCTTATTTTAACCATTCACTTTAACATAGATCGGTATTTTCAACATATCACCATGGATTCCTGGAGTACTGTTTGCTTTACGTCCTTCTTGTTCCTCCAGTAATGTATCTAATATGCCTACAAGGAACAGTGTCTAAATCTATACACCATAAAACGAATATAAGAGGGACGTTCCGAACGAGATCAACGCATAGACGGCTACCACAGCCATATTATTCCAGACAAAGAGAAGACTGTTTAATGTACGGGGCATCATATCATAAGCATTAATAGGCAGTACGTTATGATCAATAACCAATTCAATGCGAGTTTTTCTCCTTGAGCAAATCAAGATATTATCAAGATCCTGAGGTGAATGCTACATAGACGACCACTGATACTTAAAGAGGATTTTAGAGATCTTTACTTGCAATCCAGAGAAAAAAACCAGTCCACTGTTAAGAAATAAATGGATTGAGGAGTGTATAAAGTCGGCAGGTAGCACAAAAGAAGGCCAAGGATCCTACATATCATAAATTTGAATTTATCCTGCATGATACAAATATTACACGAGTGGAGATGGCCGAAAATGAGCTGCAGTTGATCAGCTGAGGGCAGGTGCGGCTGGAGCTGGGGCTTGTAACGCCCCCGTACAGGGCCGTATCATTCTTATTGCCTTATTTCTTTCGCGCCCTTGACAAGGATCTGTAGTGCAGTACAGAGTACTCGAGTTGTTACGTAGATCCTGCTTGGCCACAAAGGCGGTCCCTCGGTAGAATTCTTGATATTTACTGTCTAAATTTGTCATAAATGTAACCAACTAAGGCGTGATTAGTAAAGACTAGTATGAATGGAGTCCATGAGCGACATTACTGCATTTTTAGCTATCTAATTGGTGCTTATAACTTACGTACAATGATAAAGTAATTAATAATTAAATACTAGTATATACAACTATCAATCATTAACCTCTTGGCTGGTTGTCGAAAAGTAGGAAATTGTAGCGTCGGGGTGGGGGATTACCGTGAGCAAATTGAGACTTGCCATACGTTGTGTCAGAGATCCTCAGAAAACGAACAATTTTGCTCGGAAGATTGATGGTTTAGTAATTTCCGGTTCCATGAACTCCTGTAATAGATTTCAGAAAGAATTGATAAAGAACAAGTCAAGAGAACAGGATGGACGAGGGCCTTCTGAGTCGACGATCATTGGACAGCGAGGACAATGACCTTGTCGATGGAATTCAAGACGCTCCTGAACACAGACAAAGTCGGGCAACTTCCAGGAAAAACACATATATTTTGATTTCCGTGTCATTTAACATCCTGCTTACAGCATTCATTATGTGGATACTACTCTTGTTTCCCTCCTGGAACCAAGAGAAGGAGATGTCATCTAAATACGATTTTACAACATGGACAAGCTTCGACGAGTCAGACCTCCAATATCAGTCTATTCAGGAGAATCGAGATGAGATTTGGCACAGCCTCACAAGGCAAAGACCAACGGGAATCGTTGAGATATCTGTTGGGGATGAGGTGAAAATTGGCGGCATTGCAATGTTTGTGGACGTTTTTGAACATGAGAGGAAATCAACTAATGGAATGTGAAATTTTACATAGGTTCCATTATCTTCATTGCCTGAATCTGCTTCGAAAATCTTTACGACAAGCGATGGCTGGAGAGGACATCAGCTCAAACTGGGAGGATGGTGCTCATGGTCCTCATTGCCTTGACTATCTTCGCAAGGTTATACACCAATTGTTATTTCTAATTTAGTTTTTACGTTTTGTAACGCTAACAGAGATTTTTAGGGAATTCTGTGTTTCGCCGACCCTACTATCGAGTTACCTTTTCATCCTATAAATACGACCTTGGACGAAGGGTCTCCTGGACCAAACGGAGCAATAGATCTTAATATCAAAGGACATGAGTCAAGAATGTGTCGAGATCCGGCAGACTTGTACGAATTACGTCGCACACATATGTGGCTACAACGATATCCACCTGGTTATACACATCCTGGTGATATTGGTTCTTAGGAGAATGGATGGAAATGTATTTCTAGGTAGTCAAATTTGCTGGAATATTGGCTGGTGAATCTGACGTTATTTGCAGAGTTAGTAAATAGTATGTTATGAATTTACATATCTATATTTTCTGAACAATTGACCATCATCTCCCGGGGTAACCCCAGCCTGCCCTTGCGAGGCTTACCCAACATTCTCAGAGAAGTCCGCTCGCAGATATTTCTTTTAGTCAAGCGCACATAAAAAGAGGGGACCTCATTATATAGAGCAGCTTTCATTTTTATTTTCTTTTCTGATTCCTTTTTTCCCTATCAAATTCTTCTGTAAACCAGAACGCTTTCAGCACAAACCAACGCAAACAAGATATCACACGTAATGGTAGCAGCTTTCCTGAAACAGAGTGCAGGCCATCGCTTTATCTAATTGTTCAAATAGGATATCTATAGCTTCTCCACGTTATCTTTACTGTCCACTCCACCTGCTGCTTTTGGCATGTATCCAGTTGTATTTCTGGCTTCCGCCCACGTCCAAATCTCTTCAAAGTCCTTGCACAAGAACATCTGATTATTCGGCAATGTGTATACATTGAATTCATTGTCCCAAACAAATCTTTGTGGTGTTGAATCAGCATTACATATCAACGTTTGCCGTAGATGTTCAATACAGTGATCTAACAATTTTACACATTAGTACTTTGAACAAATCGGCAATTGACGACGATGTAACGGCAGACTCACCGATATGAAACTCCCACCAGTCAATAGGCTCATTGTCGGACCATGACAATATCTTCGGTTGCCACACCTGATTTCGAAGCATTTTCTGGGTAAAATCCTATACATCAGTGGAAATGTTCTACTTTCCGGAACAAATATCTAGATTGATAGTATAGATACATACCAAACAATGAAGTTGGTGGAACACGTCCAGCTCGACAACATAGTGATCCTGCTCGTTACGATTCCACGTTGTCGGACGGATCATTCGAGAATTCTCACGTTGATCTATGCTGACAATTCCAACTGTTGAGTTTCCAGCATTCAATCAATACATCGTTTTACCACTAAACTCTTACATGACTAATGTGATCACTTACCACTGAGAAGTCTGTCCCATGCTGCCTCATTTTGACGGGATGGTCGCCCTTGGAACACCGTTAGATTCCTTGACCCAAGTTCTTTGATGACCTTGCCGCTGGGAAAATCATTGTAGATATCTTTCAACGAAAAGGTCAAAACAAAACAAAGTTAGTGGCTATTCTTTTAATAAAGGAATGCGATGAAGACGTACTCGGCCAAGACTGGTTATTATGGCTCTCGCGGTGACCATATAATAAAGCAATGAGATAGCAGAGAATCAAAATTCCATGTATGATCCAGGGCATAAAGGAAACGAGCTTTTTATTGAATCCATAAGACGGCCGCCTCGGTTCTGGGGAGATCCGCCGTTCAATTAGAGGATAGGAATGGTCTTCCTTTCCTGACGACAAAAAACGTTCCTCTGCTCCTGACTCAAAACTGTCTCTCGAAGACATGATTGAAAGCAAAAATTGCAAGATTACAGGTGTATCAGCTCGAAAATTCGATGAACTGGTTTGACGGAGCGTGGAGAACGTGGATCGGCGACCCGGGGAGGGGGAAGAGTTTGGAAAACGTAAACTGGCAAGAAAACTATTGGGACAAAACACCGTAACGTATCGTTACGTGAACGAAACAGAGCTGGACCATCAAGTCTGGTGACTGTCCGTGAATCTGTTTTTCCTTTTTATTTTATTTTGTTTTTTTCTTTTCTTCTCCCTAGATCCTTGAAATCTATTGCGTCCGGCGGAAGGGCTTATTCGCACCCACAGCATCCGATATATTCCATCATAGAATTTAAAATATAATTGAGTGTACTCTGACTTACAAACTTTGAGACAAAATCATTTTTTAAATTATGATATGAGAATTGGATATTAATACAAAAATAGCTTATAACAATCAACGTCCCAAAATATACATTTGGGAAGGGGACAAGGGTCTGAGTGACCAATCCCTCATCATTGAACCATATCAAACAATAACAATCTCTTCTCATTCCTCAGGGTGATCTTGAATGATTTGCTGCCATCCACTGCGTCGAGGCCGTCCACATTTCGGAAATCCAGCTCTAACTCTTGTAAAAGGACCCAAGTCATCTAGTTTTGTTGGCTCACTGAGAAATTTGGAACAGTGCATTGCATGCCCGATAGAAATAGCATCAGTATCAAGCATTTGCCCCCTATGAATACCCTGTAGCAGACGCACCCACATATATGCACAATGTTTGTAGTGATAGTCCGGGCGCGTAAATGCGGAATTATGAAATCCCTTCTTGATATCTTCGACGTCCCAAGGCTCTGTGAAGTTCTTATCATGATACCATCTGCCTTCTTCAGCCAGGAGCCACTCGTTTGACAACACGGGGTCGTAGCAAGCCTCCGGAAGCCACGCTCCCATCATCATATCATAATGGCATCCCCTTTCAAGAGCAGTCTCCACTGAATTGCCGCAGTCTGTCCATGTTGCTGCTGAGTACCAGAATTCAAGACTAAAGTAAACCACAAATGCGGTAACCAGAATGGTAAGAAGTTGACTTGCGATCCACCACTTGATATTCATGTTTCTTTTCTCTGAGATCCATAATGCGCCTGAGGACGACGTAGCAGTCTCGTCTACCGGGCTTTGAGCCAACGGTTGATAGGTGACTTTTTGATCTGCCATAGAGTTTCCTTCTGTCTTCCTTTCTGATAGTATGACGAGATGTAGGAGTATTGGTTTGCCAAAAAGTAGTCTTATTGTAAAGAAAGCCGAAAGGAAAAAGCTAGAACAAGAGAAGTTTCTGGTCAATGAAATCTCGAAAAGCCTATGTAAGAAGTTCAGAGATCTTGCCCCGTAAGCACTAATCAATATTAAATCTGCAAACTACGCGTTTTTCTTTATCGCCAAATATACAGTTACAATTAGTAAATTTGGACATAAAGAAAACCTAGATATGGCGCTGAATTACGCTTGTAACGCATTAGTACTTAGTTATGACTAAGACCACATAAATTTTGTACTGCAGCTGAAGGGCTGAAGGGCCGAAGACTGAAAATTGTTTCATATCTATTTCATATCTATCTTATTACAAAAAGTAAGGTAAAATACGACCCTTGATTTTGTGTCCACTGAGTAAATTTTTAGATACAAACCCCGCATTTGAAGTTACACCGCCTTATCTGTTCCTAGACAGGGGGCCAGACAGGCTGCAATCTTACTCATCAGCTACTATACAACGTCTCAGCTAGCCCCATCGTCCAATTAGTTTAGTCATTGTTGACCCGAGTTTGCCTGGTAACTTCTGTGGCGCATTTCCTGAAGTTTATTGAATTCACATCCAAAGCCTTAATTCAAGCACATCAAAAATCTGCGATAACTATAGATCGTGTTCAATCATCTTTTGCGCTGGATAGAATTGTCAACAGTTTGTAATTACATAGCCAATACAGTTTCTTCTGTACTATTCTTACCCAATGTTGTTCTCGTTCCGAATTTAGACACGATAGGACTTCGACATTTCATTATTTTGGCATTTGTTCGTCTGGATTCTCTTGCTAGACGTTTCTTCCTACTCGACCTTCAGACTAGTCCATTGATTTCAGCAACGATTCAGTGGGAATAATGAAACGCTTCCTCAAGGTATGTCATATTAACCCATAAAGCTTGTTGGGCGACATCTAATTGTTCCTGTAAGAGACAGCTGGAAAATTTATGGCCTATGATGAAATACAGTGCTGTCATCGACCAAGAAGAGGATGAGTCGTTTTTCTCAGAAGACGATTCGAAGAACAAAGGTAATAGTAAGAGTGGCAATCAATCGAAACATATACTTGGTCTTGGATTTGCCATTTTGCTATTGACCGGAGTCTTCTTTATTTTCATATTCTCATCGTTCTTCCACCGCGGTCCAAAGTGGACAAATTGCGGTTACAGTCCGGAAGTTGCTCGACAGCGAGGCTGCAAGTATGATGTTATGATTGGCTCCTGGCTCCTCCCTGAGTGCTTCGATGGAGATCTAATGGAAGAATACTTGGCTGCTCGAGACTGGGAATTCTATCTGGATCCCCAATTGACCGAGGTGGTTCCAATAGATCAGCTACGTTTAGGAAATCATAAGTTTGTCGTCTATGCCACAGTTCATCAGCATCAGCATCACTGTGCCTATGTGTGGATGAAGCAGTTTCGTGCAGCAGCAAGAGGGCAGAAGATGGATGATCTGTCAGCAAACACGCATCATACTGCGCATTGTGCGGATGCCTTATACACGGGCATGCCGGGAGCAAATGGCTCCTTAGGTTTAGAAGTCAAATACTTCTCATGTGCAGAGCCAGGGTTTGGTAACTTGAGTCGTCATGATTGACCTCTGCGGTGTACCTAATTTGAAAGCCAAGGAAAACGTATATTGTGAAGGATTCGACCTTTATGCTGCGCTCGCCCGCGCGCAGGGTTTCATGCATTACACGCACCAACACTAAACACAAGGTATATGAAGGATCTAATAATTCAAGAGGAGGGAGAATCAAAATACAGTAAAAGGTTATAAGAACCGTGTATCGATAGCCTAGGAATATCCCCTTCTTTTATTTCCTAGTCAATATCTCTTCATGTAAATAAAGCTCTTGCGACTACGAAACTGGACCTGTTCTGTGACAGATGAAATTTACTACGATGGCTAAATATATTGGCTTTAAAACACATCAATTGAACACATTTTAGCAGAATTGATTAAATATGGATATGACGGACATATGTAATGTATTGACTCAAGTGTCCTAAATCCAGGGATTGTTGTGATTGATAGTGCAAATTTAGGATAAAGAAATTTCCAGCTTCTATCCTAAATTTCTCCACTATTCAGCCCCTTGAATTCGCCAAGTGATGCCGTAACATTCATAATCTTCGGTTTTAATCCGCATGATCAAATCTAAAATGGAATGATTACTAAATATGCATATATGAATGGTACTGATGTCTGTATTTACCATTTATTACGAAACAGGTATGAAACGTAATATGAATCTATATAATTTTCGACCTTTAATATGAAACTTTACATACAACAAGTCAATTTTTGATAGGGAGTCCGCAAGTTGCTGTATATCGCATACTCTCTCCTTCATTTTGGCTATAAATACGTAGGATTTCCCCTCCAGAACACACGATCTTAACCATACAACCACTTCGAAACTCAGCACTTCAATATCTTAATACATCTCTTCATTTCCATCAGTTAGTCTTCTGCTGGTCGACCTTGACTATGTTGTAAGCCGAAAATGCTAATATTTCGTAGCAAAAATGCAGTTCACACGTGTGTTCTTCGTTGCTTGCACCATGCTCATCGGCTTCGCCGCAGCTGCTCCTGCAGTTGCTCTTACCGAGGACAAGGTAGTCACTGAGGCTTCTAACTACCTTATCTGCAACAACTGCGTCAGTATCTCGATCTAATAGGCAAACCCAGAAACTAATACATAACAGGATGATTGAGAACTTCTGTTAAAAGCACCTTTCTGTCATTCATTGCACCGGTTTTCGGCTTCGGAGTCGTATGTGAAGACGTGTGGGAACTAGCACACGTGGTGGAAATGACCAGCAGAATCTCCATGTATCTAAGTAAACCTAGTGCCGCAATGAAACGACGTTAAGACAGGCATAGAGAATGAACCCTAGGTTAAATTCAACTACAATAGTTAGCATGAGAAAGCAATCTCTTAGTCGAAGCGCGTACCCTGACCTTACTTTTACGCAGAGTGTAGTCGTCTGGATAAACCCGCATATGTATGAATGTAACGGAGTTGTAAGCCATTGCCGATATGCTATTATTGCCAGCTGTCTAAAAAATGTTGAGATTTGAGGTTTATTTTACTTATTCATAATCACGACTAACCCACCATAGTTAGGAATATGATGTTCAAACGATTACTAGAACAGTTCTAGAAGTTGTTTTCGCTCGGCTCTGCAGTCCATTTATCTCAACCTGCCATCGCTGCCCAACCTGGCATCCGTTCTGCGACTACACTGCCTGAAGCATATTTGAGCTTCCCGGGTGAGATGAGATCAGTAGTTAAGAAATATCATGTGCATGTTGCTAATCTCTCGTGTGATCTGAAACACTTTTTTGTAACGAGCTCGGTTTCCGCGGCTGTAGCCGCAAGGGAAGCAAATAGTTGTCCATAATTTTCAATCCTATCTTAGCATTCACGTTGAGTTTAAGAGTTTGAATTTTTTTCATCGTACGCCCAAGTAGAAAGGCGTTATCAAATCAAGGCATTGAGTCCAAGACTATTAAGCTGCCTGCCATTCGGTTTCTTAGATCTTACACAATACAGCTATATAGGTATTTTGTTTCTCATTGCCTTAACAAATTTGAATAATTTACAAAGATACTGCAAGAAACGGTTAGTTCTGGCTTGAGTATATCTTTTGGTCGTATTCACTCTGACATTTCCATTCCCCGCATGTGAAGCCGAGATGTGGTCTCCATGGGCCGGATATACCCGGGAGCTGGTGGAGTTAGCCGTGATGCAGGGCGAGCGGCTCGGTATTAAATGTTCAAGCTCTCGCTATGTAGAAGCTTGATAAGTTTTTGACAGAAGCGCAGATATTGTCTGGGCCAAGATTCAAATACTTTTATCAAACAAGACACCGAAACGATATGGACGATGCGGAACTGCCACCCCTGCCTCTTCCTGAAGGAATTAGGTCTCGCCAGATTGACCTGACCTCATTTGGTCATTTGTCTTTCCATATCCTCGAGGCCGGCTCTCCTAAGCAGCCACTTATCCTCCTACTTCACGGTTTTCCTATGCTGGCTTACTCGTGGCGACGAATCATGTTGCCACTTGCAAACGCCGGTTACTATGTAGTTGCGCCCGATCAGCGTGGCTATGGGAGAACAGTCGGTTGGGATACGAGAGGATATTCGGACGTTGATTTGCATACCTTCTCGACTGCCATTTTCGTTCGAGACGCGATTGCTTTAGTTTCTGCTCTGAGGTACACAAAAGTGAAGTGCGTCGTCGGTATTGACGCTGGTGGTGTGACTGCTGGCGGATGTGCTGTTATCCGACCCGATATATTCGAAAGCGTGATGTTACTAACTCATCCCTTCAATGGGATGCCTAATCTCCCATTTGGTATTGCTGATGAGCGGCACAATATGCCCGTCGTTGCAACCAAAGATAAAGAGAAAAAAGCACCAGTATCTATCCACGAGGAACTTGCAGCGCTTGGTCGCAAACATTATAAATGGTACTATTCCACTCCAAATGCCGACTGTGATTTGAGTCACCCGGTAGGAGGACTTGGGGAGTTTTTACGTGGCTATTTTTATGTCAAGTCTGCGTCTTGGGCTGGGAATGATCCGCACCCACTGGAAGGTGGATGGACAGCAGATTCGTTGGTGACCTTACCGTATTATTATATCATGCCCCTGGAAGCGACAATGGCCGAATCAATTGCGGAGCTCATGTCGGAGGAGAAAGAAGAAGCAATACAAAAGTCGAAAGAGTGGCTTTCAGATGAGGATATAGAAGTATTTGCGTCCGAATACAGTCGCACTACATTCCGAGGTGGGTTAAATTGGTACCGAGCCTATACAAACAGTCATTTCAAGCAGGTTATGGATATTTATGCTGGGAGAAAGATTACTATTCCGTGCGCTTTCATTGCTGGAGATAAAGACTGGGGAACATATCAAGAGCCAGGGGCTATAGAGAAAATGCGTGACGGGACTTTTTGTGAAGACTTTCGGTTTTATAAACTCGTGGAGGGCGCGGGACATTGGATCCCTCAGGAAAAGCCTGAAGATGTCTTCGAAGGTATTCTGGACTTGGTGCGTGGAGTTTAATAGATTTAATTTTTGCATACAGCACCTATCGTAGACGTGCTATTTTGCCTTGGAACTCACACAGTAATTCCGCGGGGATGTACCAAGCTGTACCGCTACATTGAGAATTTCGAAACACCAGTATCTACTGAATGAATACCCAGTACATCCGGCAGGCTCTTGCATTCTAAATTTTGGTTCACATACTCACAACTCTGAGGATCATGATGATCAAGCCATCTTATTATTTTAAACTCCGTTTTGACCTAGTAGAATTTCCAGTCTAGTCTTGACAGTGAGTAAATGAACAATTCGTAAGTTTCAATAAAATCAGAATGATTAACGCCAGCCTGGTTGGAACGCCAATATATACCATAAATCGAGTCTTGAGTCTTTTTGGGTGGATCTTGACAAGTTCGGCGTGGCGTGCTCCTAAGTCAATTTCACCACCTGTCCTTAATTTCACAGCGCAGATGGACCTTTGAAGAACATCTAGTGAACTTGATTTTCTTCCACCCACCTTGAGACTTGGACTATTGAGCAGAAAGCGCAATTATGCTCAACGAATTCGAAACGGCACATACGCGAATATTCTCTGATACGAATGTTGTGTGATTAGACCCAGAAGATCAGTTGCGCCATGTTTCGTTCGCTCATAAGACATCTGGTCGTCGTGGAGAAATCATAAAGAGCGAATCCCAGTTCTTCTCGTTTATGGTGAGGAGTGTCTCAAACGGGCCGCTGGCGGAAAACGGCCCGGTCTCGCGTCTTCACATACTGGCTGAGCCAACTGCCACTTTTCTCTCAAGTTGATATATTTGTGCTGCTTCAGTCCCAGCACAAGACTAGGCTCATCTCTATATTTTTATTGTTCATGATCAGTTAGAATGTCCGATCCAAAACATCTGCCCAAGAACCACCCAGCGCGGTCCAGGAAGCTTCCTTGGTATGCGCCCTCCGTCGAAGGCAAGCTCACTCCGGAATCGTTAAAGCTATTTGAAGAATACAGTGGGATTTTGCCGATTGACTTGGAAGCGCATTTACATAAAATTGTGAGGACCGCTTATCCCCGAGACTTCCCTTAACTAATGCCGTGGGCCTATTCTAGCGTGATCTAGCTTGGGATATTTGTCCATGGCCGTGCATCGGTGAATATTGGTTCGTCATCTTTGGTCTCCGCAGACATCCTCAGTATGGAAGACTCGTATCGTTTCTGAAGTCACCTTTTGATTTGAGAAATAACGACAAACCGGTACCAACGTTTCTTGATCTGGGTACATGTCTGGGTCAAGATGTGCGTGCGCTGCACTACGATGGAGTGCCTATATCTAGGCTCTATGGTTCTGATCTGTTACCGGAGTTCGAGGGGGCAGGCCACGCTCTGTTCAAAGACGCTGATCGGTTTACTTCGGAGCATTTTATCGCAGGCGATATTTTTGACAACAATCTAGAGACATCTCCACTTGGTCGGACAGATGGAACCTGGTCAGTTGTCAACATTTCCATGTTCCTGCATCTATTCAGCATGGAAGAGTCGGAGATTGCATGTGCTCAAATTTTGAAGCTACTGCGGCCGGAGCCTGGTTCTTTTGTCATTGGCGCTCAGACAGGTTCAATTACTGCAGGTAATTTTGTCGTCCCTCCTCCTCTGGTAGACCCTGGCGTCCACAAGGTTGTTTGGCGCCATAATCGTGAAAGCATGATTGAAATGTGGATGCGTGTTGGAAAGAAACTGGGTATGAAGCTGGATGTGTGGGCCGACTACGATTTAGACGCGATAAAGGAGAGGGAGGCCGAGGAGGCCAAAAGTCATGATGGGAAAAACCCGAACAAGTATTTTGTAGGTAGGGAGCAAAGACGGATCTATTTTATGGTCGAAATAGTCGAATAAGATATCCGGGCGTGTAGATATGTTACAAAACAGCCAGGAGAGAAAGTCAAGTAATGGCTCCGACCCTGCGTGCTTTGCGAGCCTTGCTAGGAAATGCAGATGCATCATATGTCACTACAAGTCTCCCAACTCTATAGAAGCTGCTCAGATATACGGCTGTCGGGCACAAAGGAGTGTATCTACCACGAGAGGATCTAAGTAAAGTTGAAAACCCACGCGGTCGCAGCTTTCTAACGAGCTTGACCAAGCCAGTCATGTCACTTTGCAGGTTACGTACGAGGACTGGATACAGCAACTCGTTGATTCACGTGTAAAAAAAGGGAACTGACTCAACCCCGCATTCTGTGTCGTTTGCGGAAGACACGGATGTACTTCTCAGTGGTAAAGATGGATTATATTAGTGAAATTTGAGCTGAAAATAAAATGTGGGACGGTTTGATTGCAAACTGGAATCATCCAATGGGGCCGCATTGACTTGCGCATCCGAAGAGTGTCATATTTTAGTTGATGACGGGCGTCGCGCGAGACGCACAATGTCTCCATAGCAGCATAGCCTAATAGAAGGGAGGAGCCTTTGCAGGCAGAACCGAAAGGTTGAAGTCGTTTGAAAACTAGATTCTGTAGCAAATTAACTCCGTTCCCATCTAATGCTACCATGCCTTTCTCAGTGAAAGCCTGCAAAATATGCTGCAGTATAATTTAATAGTCTAAAAATTGGGAATTTCTTGGCTTAAAAGGGACAGAGACCTTGATGGTTGAGCGTGAACATGTGCTTGTACCCCGCAAGCTGAAACGCGACGCTTATTTACCTGACAGTTCTTCAAGGTTAGCTATCAACATACCTACCAAGCAATTCTGCCTAGGTTGCAAAACAGTGTGAATAAACACTTGAACCGTTTACATTGAGAAAACATGTTCCCACACATTATCCCTCCATTTATTGCAAATGCTCCTATGTATGGGACTGCAACGGCAGGTCTAGCAGCGAGCGTGACTAGCGCCGGCGGATTGGGTGAGTACTTGATTAGACGAGTTTTTTTTGAGCTTAAAAAGACGTTCTAGTGCTAAGATATGCTATGCCAGGATTTATCGGGGGTGGATTTGATTTTACAAGTTCTAGTTCTCAGCTCGCCTCTCTCGAGAAAGAGTTGATAAAGGCGAGAACGCTACTTGGCCTTGACTCCTCGCCGGAGCAGGATTTCAGTGGAAAAGAGGTTGATATCCTTCCCGTCGGAATCGGGTTTCTGACATTTCACAATGATGATGCTACTGGCATTGTTCCTCTTATTTCCCGACATCGTCCAATCGCGGTTTGGTTATTCGCGCAGGCAGATCACCAGCATACGAAACTTATAAGAGAAATAAAATCAGCCGGGAAAACATGGGGCTTGAAAATTTTCGTCCAAATAGGCTCAGTAAGCACTGCCGTCGAAGCTGTGAATGATGGAGCGGACGTCATTGTTGTCCAGGGATCAGATGCCGGTGGACATCAATTTGCAAGCAACTCTAGCATCGTGACTTTGGTGCCCGAGATTGTTGATACCCTAAAACGCCTCGACAAAGATGTGCAAATCATCGCCGCTGGTGGGATTATGGATGGCCGCGGAATCGCCGCTGCTCTGGCCCTTGGTAAGTCCCATCGCGGTTTGTATGCACGTACGGACTATATAACGGACGACTAATCAACTATCATAGGCGCTACGGGTGTTGTTATGGGCACAAGGGTAGGGAAACCCTTTTCCTGATTTGTTCTTTCCAACTGAGAAAAGCTTCTGTATTGAAAAGAGGCTCAGCTAATTCTGATAGTTCGCTGCGACGGCCGAGTCGGAAGCATCAAAAATAGTAAAGTCGGTACTGGTCTCAACTAAAGATGGAGCGGTTTCAACAACAAAGTAATCCTTACTCGTGCCATATACAGATCCCCTGCTGATTCTTTCGCTAGGTCTGTTGTCCACGATGCATTACAAGGCCGCGGCGACTTGTGGCCCTCACCATACGATGGAAGAGCTGTAATTTGTGAGCCTTATAAAGCATACGTTGCTGGAATTACATCAATCGGTGAAGCCACTGAGTTGCAAAAAAGGGCAGCCAGTGAAGGAAATACATCAGGAATGGTCGTTTGGGCGTAAGTACTTTATCCTTTATGACTTACTGCTGTCTTCTATGCATAGCGATACTAATGAGACATTCATGTAGAGGAGCTGGAATAGGCTTGATATCAGATATACCAGAAGCTGGAGACATTGTAAAAAGATCCCGCTCAGAGGCAATCCAAGTTTTAAAGTCGTTGTCAGAGGTTTAAATACTACTTGCTGGACGTTTTTCGATTTTAAATAGGCTAATAAATACTTGCCATACAGATTGGAAGTTGATTGGGGTTCACTTCTGAAGACTTTGCACATTTTGATTGTTAAATCAAATAATATGTCTGCATGAACAACGAGTTATCGTGCTATGCTTTTCAACTTCTCTCATAACGTGACGACAAGTTTCTTGGCTGAAACACCTTTGCTCAAGATGTCCATTCCCCGCTGGATGGACTCCAAGCCTTCGCCAATAGTTGTAGGTGGAGGGAAAGACAAGTAGGTTCCCGTGGTTAGGGCTTGGGGCAAAAAGTCCTTGTATACAGCGAAGCCTAGCTCTGGAGGGCTCACTATTGCCCAGGCCATTTTGAAATTTACGTTTGCTGGCAGATCTGCTGGTGGTGCATGGACAGAAATGAGCTTTTTTTGTCCTCGAGTTTTTGAAATGACTCGGGCTAAAGAGGATGTTGTTTCGGGTCTTCCAATGGCCTCAAATCCGCCTTTTACGGTTTTGCCATTCAGTGCAGTGACAAGGTCATCCACGATTGTTGGCGTGTGGTAGTCAAAAACTGTAGACGCTCCCAGGCGCTTCACATTTTCAAAGTTGTGTTGCGAGGCAATGGCAATTACTTCGTAACCAGCGTGCACCGCTAGCTGAATAACATTGCTTCCAACTGATGACGATCCTCCCCAAACGACAATTACTTCTCCCTTGGGCTTTGCATCGAGAGTTGGGTAGTCGAGCTGGAGTGTCCCCGGGGCATACAGACCCATAATAGAAGTTGACAAACCGAGGGGTAGTACTGCTGCATCTTCATATGCCATATTATCGGGAATATGGCACGCGACCTGCTCTGGGAGAACAGTATACAGCTGGAATGATCCGTCCGACTCCTTCTGCGTAGCCATGCAAGTGCCTTCAGCTAGCACGCGATCTCCAACTTTGAACCTAGTGACATTGCTGCCTACTTCCACCACATCACCTGCTGATTCATGGCCCAAGACACCTGGATAACTAAAGGGAGCAAACTCATGGTCTTGGATTTTCCAGTCAATGTGGTTTATTCCGATAACGCGGTTTCGAACCACGATTTGGTTTGCCTCCGGAGACGTATAGGCTGCCGGCCGGACTTCGAGAGGTCTTTGACGCGTCGACATAATAAACGCCGCATAATTTTCATGCTTTGCAGAATCCATTTCTTGCAATTGAAAGTAGTCAATCAGATAGTAAAGACTAGTACGGTGGACTGGAAAGGAAAGAAATATTGCTAAATGCCGTGTTTACTTTGTGCACAAAGTCAGCTTTATGTGATTTTGGATCGACTGTAACCCTTAACAACGTTTAATCTCGGCATACTGTTATTGGCAGGAGCCGGTACATTGATACTAGCGGCACAGTTATGCGCAGCCTTCCCTTCAGCCGCATCATCTCAGCTCAGGTAACTAGGTGTTCCTAGACTGCATTTTAGCGAGTGTCGGATATCACTGGTCTTACCGTGTAGGCATGCAAGTTTATAAATAGAGTCAACATGCAAAAAAATCATAAATTGAAGCCTTCATGTCCACTCGGGTTGACTTTTGAATTCCGAAATGAGATGTTTTTAAATTGTGCCAATGTTTTTAGAATCTTCAATGGGGTCGAGTGCCGAGATAACTTGTTAACTGGATACTATGCAAGCTATAACAAAGTCTGCTATATGAGCTGAAAACCAAGCTGGCCTTGCTAGTTAGACAATACCACAAGGTAGGCTCGTCTCCGCTAATTAAATTACAGGATCATAGGCATTTGTATTACAGTGTCAGCCAAGTGTTCTTTGTCAGAGAAAGAGTCGCAATTAATATTATAATTTGATTGTCTTCAGTGAATCAACCATTCACAGTTCTGTTTTCCTGCCTTTCAACGAATAAACTAGAAGTTTTCGAATCAATTGATTGATCATATGGAACACTAACAGAGCTCTCCTATAAAGAAATAATAGACTGGCGCTACAGGATAGAAATATCGACGTAGTGTCCTCTGTCGAACAATCACGATGATTTCTTCCATGGCAGAGCCCCACGACTGCGAATGGTCTCTCCTTTCCACATCAAGCTACCTATGCAAATCGGAAACAAGACAATGGGTAGGACCGCAAAGACTATATACGGCACTTTAGCACCTGCTGGTTCTGCGATCCACTGGGGTAGATAAAAAGGTACATGGTAGCACTGGACGGCGAAGAAGAACTGAAATACGATCGCAACTTCGGCTGCCTGTGGTCGGTAGCAGTCGGTCATATACGTCAGGAGAACAGTGACCAGAACTTCTTGGCCAAATGTGAGAAGCGCAATCCCCGTAAGTGCAGCGGCCCAGCTGTGGCCGTATTCAAGTTCAAGACCATAGAGTAGCACACCCGCCTAAGAGTTGATTATAATTAGCAAGGTTGACATATAGTATCACTGGATTATCAGAGACTCACAACTGTTGTCAAAAGCCCTAGCCAGGCCAAATGCAAAAGCTTTTCAGGTCGCCATTCCTTGTTTCGTTTGATGGTCGTCGTGACCATCAGGTCACAGAGGGGTCCTCCGCAAATCTCGCCCAGGCCAGCTCCAATAATACCGGAGAAGTAGCAGAAGCCCACTTGGGCGGTAGTGAAATGATACTGACTATCAGCCCCAAAGTTCAGGGCGAAGCCTGCGGTGTTGCCGACCTCAGTCATGGCTGCGACAGAAAACCAAAACGCGGGTAATAAGACAGCCGGATAGGAAAACATTTGAAATGGATGAACAAAAGTCTGTGCCCAAGTCTCCGTGATAGTTGGGATGCGAAAACGCAAGAAGGATAGATGGCCGCCCAACTTCCTATAGGGTATTGGTTGTTGTCGTTCATAAATCGTTTCCGGGACTAGATCCAACAAATGAAGTGTTAGTAAATCAATGTAAATCAATGTAAATCAATGTAAATTAAAAGGACGCTGGCATGAAAAGTGTAAGGTGAGTGAATGACGGACCGAAGAAGAACTGTGCAACAAATTCAAGACCAAACAACATAGCTACCAAGTACATGCACCACCTCCAACCGATGGTGGCCGCAATAGAACCGCCAACGACGCCACCTGAGAGACTGTGAGTATTTGTAATCTAAGTTAAGGCTTTGATCGAGATTGACAATGATCCAAACATACCAACATAAGGCCCGATGACAAGCAATATGCTGTTTATGCCCATGCGCTTTCCTTTCTCGTGCAGGAAGAACATGTCTGAAATTGACGCAGGAGCAATGGACAAGCCGACAGACCCGCCGACGGTCATTGCCATGCGGCAGCCCAGAGCTTGGGCGTATGTCTGGGAGCGGGCTACACCGATGGCGCTAACGAGAGCAATGAGATTTCCCAAAAGTAGGACGGGGCGACGACCAATGCGATGACTGAGCGGAATCCATAGAAAAGACGTAAATGCGTTAAGAATGGTCGGTGCCGAGCCAATGTATGTAGCTTTCGATTTCGACACTCCGAACTGCTCGGCTAACAAGAGGGCAGAGGGGGCCTACGGGCTGTCAGTGACAAGGAATGATGCATTTATATGCAATCAATGGATGAGTTGACGAGAAAATCGCAAGGAACGAGCAGCGCTGGGCCGGATGGGCTCACTTACAATAACAACGGCACCGAACTTGATGAGAAAAGACTCGAAGGCGAGCACTACCAAAGCAATGTGCTTTGTGGAACTCGGCCAATTCTAGCGCCAGGAGTCAGCATCATCTTGCTTTTCATCGTTCATTACTCAAGGTAATCCGTACCAATGGATCAGTAGGATCATCGCTGGGCTGAGGTACGAGAGGAATGCCACTGCTGGTCAGCTTCATGGTCATGCCGACGTCCTTGTCATCGCTGTGGTCCATAATATCGGTCGATTGGCCCATTTTGTCTGGAAAACAACGTATACGCGTTTAATAAAGGTGTTGATATCGATTGGTAGGTCGTTGATGGACATGAGCAGGAATCTTAAGTATCTAACTGCGAGAGTCGAGCATGTCTAGAGGAATGTATACATAACACCCAGACGCACGTCTATACAGCTATATACACGCGTACTGTTCACTCTGCAAGGCAGCACCGCCCTACGTGTATCTCTTATAGTTGCGAGTCAGCCAGCGCAAAGAGCTAAGGGGGTTGTCGAAATAGACTCCTTATCGTTTCCTGTTTGGGAAGGCTCAGATAAGCCGCGGTGCCAAGGCGCTTGCAGGCAGCCGACGTGCCCACGGCCTGAGGCAGCCATGTGTCTTATCTTTCCCTCCTATCTTGGACAGGATGTTGATATCAGTTCATGCGGATGCAATTCACGACACAACAGAAGACGGAATACAGCGAAACTCTCTACCGCACGTCAGTCCTCCCTACGTAAAACCGCTATAATATGTGACAGCTTGAGCACTACCCTATGGGCACGTCTAATAATACCAGCCGTCGCGTGCCTCTCGAGGATCGCAAGCGCACCGAGCATAGCTGTGACCGGTGCAAGTCCAGGAAGCAAAAGTGCCACCGTGTTGCTGGCCAGTCACGATGCCAGCACTGCCAGCTGCACGACTACCAGTGTGTTGTGACCAAACCACGCAAGCAGCGTTTGTACGGCAGTGTCGACCATGTGCGCTCCCGCATCAGTGTGCTTGAGGGCTTGGTCAAGGGACTGATCCCCGAGACTGACATTGGCGACGTCGATGCACTGCGCGCTGTTGGTCGCTCGCTCGGCATTCCACTCCCTGACGCGCCAGAACTCGCGAGCTCGGTCCAAGAACCGCAGCCTGATGACCAGCTGCCGCGAGAAAGAAACCTGCTCGTGCATGACCGACAGGGACAAGGCCAGTATATTGGTCCAGCCAGCTCTTATGCCTTTCAGATGAAGCTACGGTCACTGCTTGGCCGCGAATCATCGGGCCATTACGGGCAGATGTACCTCTTCGGCAGCAATCCGTCTAAAGAATATGCTATCCCTGGTGAAATGGAGCTGCGAGCTGACAATCCCCTGACCCTGGATGAGCTTGTTCGAATCTATTTTGATACTGTCAATAATGACTTTCCAGTCTTACATGAAGTCGCCTTTCTGGAGACCTTTGATGGGTGGCGCGCCACCCCGGATTCTATTGACCGTGCTTGGCTGTGCGGGCTGTTATGCGTGTTGATTTTGGGAGCGAGGGCCCGGACAGCAAACTCGAATTCTTGCGACCATGGGCTAGTATTGAAGCAGGAAAGCCGTTGGTGGTCGCATGTTGAAGCTCTACTGCCTAGTGTCTTATTCACTTCTAGCGTCCATTCGGTGCAAGCATTATTATTAGCTTCACTCCATCTACACAATACTAACCACCGGGACGCATGCTGGACCCTGACTGGCGCTGCAGGTCGCATTGCTGTTGCTATCGGTCTGCATCGTGACGAGGTTGAACCAGCTGGGCCACGACAAGCTCGTGAGCTTCGCAAGGCTTTATGGTGGACGTTATATGGCTTTGAACAGATTCAGGTCTCATCGCATGACCGTCCAAGCGCTATTGATGCAGCGACATGCTCGACTACCGCTCCTCGCGAGCGTATTCTGGGTAGCAGCGGCTTCTACGGACCCCCGGATTTTATTGCTTGTTGGACACAACTAGTGCGGTTATTGGGACTCGTATGTCGAGGCTTGACGACAATAACTCTTAGTAGAGAACCCTGCCCTGGACCGTTGTCCCCCACAGCGGGTCTGTTGCGAGATTTAAGCCGGTGGCATGACATGCTACCTGCGCACCTCGCTGCGCCTAGTGCGGTTACTCTCCCGGATGCCTTCCGACGTCCGACTTTGCTGCTGCATATTCAGTACCATTATGTCGTGACACTTTTGACTAGACACTCATTGCTACTACACTACCAGACGAAACTACGACCCGACGAAAGAATAGGCGAGGAGGTCGCGCGAATGGCGGAGGTGTGTAGCCGATCGGGTTACAAAGCATGCGAGCTCCTGCTGAATCTTGATGAGATAGGTGCATTCAATGCTGTGACCTGGTGGGACATATACTTTTTGTACTCCTCAACACTGATAGTGACACTAAGCATTCTTTGTGATCAGCGAATGTCTAGCGAGACCCTCGAACTCCTGCATAAGTGTGCTGCCTTGGTTGAACGCCACCAGGCCAAGACATCGATAATGCCTGGCACAATGCAGAAGTGGGCGAGTATAGTTTGTGAATTGGACGCAATGGTTGTCGAATTTGCGTCTAGCACAAGAAATGACGCTATGCAAACCGAAGAAGATTCATTGCTAGAACTGCTTGACGAAAACGTGCTTTCCTGGGATACAATTGGGTCAATGTTATTAGGCAACTCTTTTGAGACATTTGTAGACCAACACTGACCTTTACTCTTCATGCACATTCCTCAACGACTAAACAAGTTGAATAATACCAAAGAAAATTCATACCATACAGTAGGACATATAAACAATGATTTATGCTGGTAGATCTAGTTTTTTGAGTACTTACACTTACCGTTCTGGTAGTCATTAAAGCTATTCGCCAGGAAGGACATGTGTAGGGATTCGGAACTAGCCCAATATATTGAACGCCCCTGGCAAACCAACGTCTCAGTTTCAAACCAATTCCGATCAAATACAAAACTTGGCTTTCAAACAGCAGATAATCCTGGAACCTATGTTTCCGTACTTCTACAGTCGTGCTTCTTCGACCATTGAATGAAATTGATCTGTCGCTGTCTTCAAGTCACCTTCAAGGTCATGTTCCCAAATCCACAAAAATCGGCGGTTGAGGTTCTCGACAATAGATTCCATGCTTGTCAGGTTCGGATGCGTTAAGGTATATATCTTTCCCAATTCCTGGCTCGTTTGCACAACCTTTTGCGCACGGGGGCGGCGCAGGCCGTCGTACACTTTAAATGCAGTTTGGATCTGCCTGCGATTTTGAACTAGACCGAGAACATGCGACATGACCAATGCGTCTTCGATACACTGCCCTGCACCCGAGGCTTGATGGGGAGTTGTCGCATGCGCTGAGTCGCCTAGTAAACAGATGCGGCCGTTGTAGTATGTAGGGGTGTCGTAATGGTGCCAAAGGGCCCAACGTAGAGGTTTTGCCCACTATAATTCAAACTTTAGTTACGCATTCAGAATGCTGTAGGGATAAAGATGATACTTACATCTAATAATTTCACGATACGTTTATCAACTCCCGCAAAGTCAGCGGTCATTTCTTCTCGCGTAACATCTTGTGTCCACTGCTCGTGTGTCCAAGGTTCGTCTGTCAGCTTAATCGCTACCATATTGTACTCCGTGCTGCAAGAGATAGGATACGTGATGAAGTTAACTCCTGGTCCCAAGAATGTCCGCGCATCACCTGCGTGCTCGCCAAGGATATCCAAAGCTTCTTTCATTGGCGCAATCGACCGGTAAACGTATTTTCCACTGTATGTTGCAGAGACCTTTTCAGGATATAAATCTTGTAAGACCGCTTGACGCGAAGGCCCTCTGACACCGTCTGCGCCGATCAAAAGGTCGGCATCTACCCTTTCGCCGTCAACGAAAGTAATGGTCACACCGTTCTCATTTTGCGTAATATTCTCTATGCGTTTTCCAAACTTCACGCGTTGTCGGTTGATCCGACTTGTCATGATCTCCAGTAAATCCTTTCGATGAGCGCTTGTGCGTTCGTAGCATTCGGCGCCAAACGGGGCAGCTTTCCAACCACGATCCTCCCCCAAGCCTTCCTCTGCATACATCACTTCCATGGCCACATGCTCCTTGTTTGGGGTGAGGTTTCCAGAGGATATGCCGTTGTACATTTTGCGAAGCTCTGGGTCCATGATAGCCATTGCTCGTAATGCGTTAGGACCAAGACCGACTCCGGCCCCGATGGCGCTGAATTGCGTGGCGGCTTCATACAGCGTATAGGGGATTTTCTGGTGCTCTAGCCCTATGGCCAGCATTAAACCACCGATTCCGGCCCCTACAATAACGATCTTGAGAGAATCCGACATCATGAATGGCTTGTCTGTTTGAGCAAAATGGTGACATATTGAAAGATAAACTTACTTTATATTGATCGCCTATTTGATAGTCGGTTCCTTTTCCCTTTCGCATACTTGTAGCCCGTATCGCATGCTTGTAGCCCGCGTCGCATACTTACAGCCGTTATCAAAATTGCGAAACAAGCAGCCTACAAGTCCGGTTACAAGTGAATAAAATGCTCACTAGGACTGGAACTTTGTTTTTTTGCTAATCACCTACTTCATATTTTTGATCCACTTCTCGATCATGCCTGTTGTCGACGTTCACAGCCACTTGTACCCACCGGAGTACATCGAGTTGCTCAAGAAGCGCACTGATATTCCCTACGTCAAGGATGTACCTCATCTTGGCCTACCATGTTTATGCAATAGGCCTTATTCAGCGACATCAGGCAGTTTGCCCGGCCGGCCGCTCACCGAGCACTACTATTCGGTGTCAGCGAAGATCGCCTTCATGGATGCTCACGGAATTGATATTTCTGTGATTTCAATGGGAAATCCGTGGATTGACTTCCTTGATCCCTCAACCGCTGGAGAGATCGCTACCACTATGAATAGAGCGATGAATTCGCTCTGTCAACAACACGACAAGCGTCTATACTTCTTTGCCGTGCTACCCTTGTCTGCGGCTGACGAGTCCGTCGTTGTCAGGGAAATTAAGCATATATTAACTTTACCGCAGGCCCGAGGCATTGTTATGGGAACCAATGGACTGGGGGACGGACTTGACGACACTAGGTTATTACCCATTTGGAGTGCGCTGGCTGAAGCTAACTTGCCCGTCTTCTTACATCCCAACTACGGATTACCCTCATCGCTTTGGGGTAAGAATCAGGAAAACAGTCAAATACTTCCTTTATCTATTGGCTTTACAACAGAGACCACGATCGCCGTAACCCGCATGTTTCTCTCCGGTGTATTTGACGCGATACCGCGTCTGCAACTCTTACTATCTCACAGTGGTGGAACATTGCCTTTCCTAGCAGGGCGCATCGAGGCATGTCTAGAACATGATAAGAAATGGTCTATGAATACAGGGAAACGCGCATCATTGTGGGAGGTTCTCCGTCGAAATATCTACCTCGACGGAGTCATATTCGACAAGATCGGACTCAAGACCGCCATTGATGCAAGTGGTGTTGATCGCGTGATGTTCGGCACTGACCACCCTTTTTTCGCGCCAATCAAGGAGACATCATTATGGCCAGCGATGACATGGAATCGTGATGCTGCACGAGAGACGTTGGGCGACGAGGAATATACAATGGTGATGGGAGGCAACGCGCAGAGAGTTCTGCATTTGTAATTGAAATCACCACATCGCGATGATTGATATAAGTAAAAACGGTTTCGGATGACAGTCGTCGTCTTTTCTCGTTAAATCTAATTTCTATCTTCCCTTTTTCTTGAACTCGGTTATTGCATAACTTCCCGCTGGAAATACACGGCTGCATCTAAGCCGCGGTTTACATGCAAGCGACGGCCAGCCGAATAAGATTTAGCGTGCCAGATTCAGTCAACACAGTATATAGTCTTATAATCTTTATTGATTAAAAAGAAAAATCAAAAGCTATTATCTATTTTATGACCTTCGCTAGGGCTTCCTCCAGCTATTTATGCCATAGCAATCTGTCACAGTACTACTTTACAATGCCGGGGATTCGAATCGCTATAGATCGCGGGGGGACCTTTACCGATATCCACGCATCAATTCCTAATCAAGACGACGTCATTCTGAAACTGCTATCTGTTGATCCTCAAAACTACGCAGATGCACCGACAGAGGGTATTCGTCGCATTTTGGAGACTGCGTCGAACTCCGCAATCCCACGCGGCCAACCGCTTGATCTACGAGATGTCGAGAGTATTCGAATGGGAACAACAGTTGCTACAAATGCTCTGTTGGAGCGTAAGGGGGAACGTTGCGCACTGCTGATCACAAAAGGATTCCGGGATTTGCTAGTTATAGGAAATCAAGCGCGCCCAGACATTTTCGACCTCAGTGTTGCTGTGTCTGGCGTTCTGTATGAAACTGTTGTTGAAGTTGATGAAAGAGTAACACTTGAGGCATTCACCGAAGACCCGGATCAAAAGATTCCAGGCAATGAAGAGATAGATGCCGACCCAGATTTAATACTCGGTGTGTCGAAGGAGGTGGTGCGTATATTGCGTCGACCCGACCTCAGTCTGGTCCATCAGCAATTACAAGATCTTTATGATCAAGGCATTCGCAGCGTCAGTATCTGCTTTGCGCATAGTTATACATTTCCGGACCATGAGCTAGCTGTTGCTTCAGTAGCCAAGGAGCTAGGAATGAGCGTCTCTGTGAGCGCTATTTTGCAGCCTATGGTAAGTTTATTGGTCGCGTTTCCAGTTTTCCAAGTCGCTCGCTGGTCTTCCCCTTTCTTTAACTAAGCTTATCTAGATCAAAATGGTTCCGCGAGGTCAATCAGCTACCGCTGACGCCTACCTGACACCACTTACCCGTCAGTATATTGATAACTTCCGCCAAGGATTTGTCGGCCAACTCGAGAGTGCGGACTCCCCGCGATGCGATATGATGCAAAGTGATGGTGGGCTGGTGGACTTTCGGAAATTTTCTGGTCTACGAGCTATCTTATCTGGCCCAGCAGGTGGCGTTGTTGGCTATGCTCAGACTTGTTACGATACCAAGCCCCTCATAGGGTTTGACATGGGAGGGACTTCTACCGGTAATGCTCCAAACCCTGGGATCAAGAACCATCTCACGCTTACCAATTATTTATAGACGTATCTCGTTATGCCGGCCGCTATGATCATGTGTTCGAAAGCGTCACTGCGGGCATCGCACTGCAAACTCCCCAGCTAGACATCAACACCGTTGCTGCTGGGGGTGGTTCGCGACTCTTCTGGTCACATGGCTTATTCAAGGTTGGCCCAGACAGCGCTGGGGCTCATCCAGGACCGGCTTGTTATCGAAAAGGTGGTCCTGCAACAGTGACCGATGCCAATCTGGTTTTGGGTCGACTTGTGCCAGAATTTTTCCCTCATATTTTCGGTCCGACTGAAAATGAGCCACTAGATATAGACAGTGCACGTAGTGTTCTTGCTAAGCTGGCGGAAGAGATTCAGCGTGACACGCAAAGGTCAATTTCCCCAGAAGAGGTTGCTCTAGGATTTCTCCGCGTGGCCAACGAGAGTATGTGCCGGCCTATTCGCACACTGACCGAAGCCCGGGGATATGAAACTAGCCAGCACGAGCTGGTGGTCTTTGGTGGCGCTGGTGGACAGCATGCATGTTCAATTGCCTCTGCTCTGGGCATCAGGCGCGTATTACTACATCGTTATAGCTCTGTCTTATCCGCGTATGGCATGGCCCTCGCAGATATTGTCGCCGACGTACAAATGCCATTGGCTTGTATCTTTCGCGCAGAGGCAGTGCCACAAATTCAGGAAATGGCCGAGAAATTACAAGAAAGGGCTATTCGTCAACTGCACGATCAAGGAGTTGATCAAGCGGTTGGCGATGAAATATCCGTTGAGCTTTTCTTACATATGCATTACCATGGATCTGATACAATGATTATGATACCTCAGCCCACGACTGGTGACAAATGGGCCTTTGGAGAGCTTTTCATCGAGCGACATCGCCAGGAATTCGGCTTTAGTTTACCTCGAGATGTTTGGATAGGTGATGTCCGCTTACGCGCCGTTGGACGCAAACAAGGCACGGGTAGTAAATCTATACCACCTTCACAACAGATGGCTGGATTATCTACTTTCCAAGAACCCTCACCGACTGCCAAGTTAATGACAAAACTCGTATACTTCGAGAACTGCGGTTGGCTATCAACGCCCGTGTATCAACTTGGGGAACTAGACGTAGGTAGCCAAGTTACCGGCCCTGCATTGATCATAGACAACACGCAGACCATTCTTGTTACTCCTGAAGCAAAAGCTACCGTGCTCACGAGTCACGTTGTGATTGACCTTACGCGTCATTCCCCTGTCGCAACCACAAATTCTATGCCAACAACTATCGATCCTGTGCAGCTCTCTGTCTTCGGTCATCGCTTCATGGGTATTGCTGAACAAATGGGTCGTACTCTACAAAAGACAAGCGTTAGTACCAACATCAAGGAGCGACTGGACTTCTCCTGTGCGATATTCTCCGGTGATGGCCAATTAGTTGCCAATGGTAAGGCTCCCCTACTTGAGTGAGCTTCGCTAGGGTTTACTAACTTTCGTCAGCTCCTCACGTCCCTGTACACCTGGGTAGCATGCAGTATGCAGTTCTATGGCAGCATGAGCACTGGAAAAACAAGCTTAAAGAAGGCGATGTGCTTGTATCTAACCATCCAAGTAAGAATGCCCTGCTTGCACTATCCATTTTCACTGATTTTCTTCATCATTTCTGCTACAAGAACTAATCATATTTAACAGTTTGTGGAGGTACGCATCTTCCCGACATTACAGTTATTACTCCTGTGTTCCACAATGGCAGTATCGTTTTTTACGTTGCTTCGCGTGGGCATCATGCAGATATTGGAGGCATTTCTGCAGGGTCTTTACCGCCAAATTCGACCGAGCTATGGCAGGAAGGGGCTGCTATCGAATCAATCCGTCTAGTTCGCGATGGTGTGTTTGACGAGGACGCCGTGCGTGAACATCTACTAATTCGCCCTGCACAATATCCTGGTTGCAGTGGAGCTCGTAATCTTTCAGACAACATGGCAGACCTCCGAGCACAAACAGGGGCAAATCAAAAGGGTATTCAATTAATTAGTCAGTTGTTAGAAGAGTATGGACTGGAGACTGTTATGGTAAGGCACACTTATGGTTCTAATTCAGAAACTGATTGTCTAACAATACTAGTTCTACATGAAAGGCATTCAAGAAAATGCCGAGATCGCTGTTCGTGGGCTTTTGAAGGAAACCTATCACAAATTTGGGGGAAAACCCCTGAAGGCCATTGACTACATGGATGATGGTAGCCCGATATGTCTAAGTATAACAATAAATGATGACCAGGAAACGGCTACCTTTGACTTTACTGGGACGGGGCCTGAAGTGTACGGCAGTACGAACGCACCAACATCTGTCACATATTCTGCCATCATCTACGTGATGCGATGTCTGGTCAAAGAAGATATTCCATTGAATCAAGGTTGTCTAAACCCGATTAAGGTCATCATGCCGCCGAGGACAATTCTATCACCCAGTGCAGGTGCTGCTGTCGTTGGTGGTAATTGCGTCACTTCTCAACGTGTTACTGACGTTATCCTACGTTGTTTTGACGCTTGCGCAGCTAGTCAAGGATGTCTCAATAATCTCACCTTCGGAACCAGTAGCCGTCTAAATGAGGACGGCTCCTATACTCCAGGATATGGCTACTATGAAACCATCACTGGCGGTGCAGGTGCAGGCCCTGGCTGGCATGGCACCGATGGTGTACATGTGCATATGACAAACACGCGCATCACTGATTGTGAAGTATTCGAGCGTCGCTATCCCTGTCTTCTCCGTTCGTTTGGCCTGCGTAGTGGCTCTGGTGGTTCTGGTCAGTATAAAGGTGGCGAGGGTTGTGTACGAGATATCGAGTTTCGTCAACCATTGTCCGTCTCCATCTTATCGGACCGACGGTCACATGCACCATACGGCTTACACGGGGGGCAAGACGGAGCTATGGGGGTCAACCTATTTATCAAAGATGGGAGAACAATCAATTTAGGACCGAAAAACACTATCCGTGCAGATCCAGGGGATAGAGTGATCATAAAGACCCCAGGCGGTGGAGGATGGGGGGATATCAGTAATTTCAAGGGAGTCAATGGAAACCGAGTTATACCTCAACGAAGAGCAATTGGGAGCATAGCAACTATACATGATGCCCAGCAAAGCAATTGATGCGAAGATCGGAGACGATATTGTTGAAGATGTACACTTGCTACCTCGTCTAAAAGGCCATTCGGCAGTGGCTCCACAGATTGACTAATAAGACGCACATATATTTCCGTACTCTGACTAGACCCGATATAAATGAAAACAAAAAAGTCTTCGTTGAATGTGGTCTTGGGGGACGATAATGAACCTTGAAAGCCTCAGAAAGCTAGACATCGGCCTTTCTGGTAACGTATACACTACGTGAGATGATGGCCTCGCTAGGTTCCACCCTATATTGCGCTTTGTTCGAAAATTATGATGGAGGTTTCAGCACTAGCTTCACATATCTAGTTGCATCGGCGAAAAGGTACCGAACATTGTTGTGGAAATATACAATGATCATTTACTTGTAAAATGCTCCTTCACAATGGTGATATTGTATTGATATTACTGTGATATAGTAGGCAGCATCAGAGAAACCAGGATGTAAATTGGACGCCAGCTACATATATCATCCCAAATCGACTGTATATTGTACTAGCGTTGGCACAGGGTATGTACTCGGGGCTCGTTGAGGTTGGTTATAACTCGGGCTATTATACTTGCTCCGTCTTTGTGTGACGTCTACTATACAACTGGGTATATGGGTTTAACTAACCAGAGCTAGAACGAGAAAATGTCGCCGAATTAATAATTAATTTCATAAAAAGACTGAAGAATCTCTCATAATGGAGAGTTTCTCATTCGAACCAACTCCGATAACATCTGACATCCCACCTTTCAGTGTTTCAAGAAAAGCAATTAACCGTGACTAGATAGGCTCTCCTTCATGGCACGACTGTGCATGAATAATTCCTATCGAGAAGAATAAGTAATCTGGGAAATGCCTTATGATATCTCATAAGGACCCCCTAAAGAGGTTAGCATTAATAATGTTGAAGTCTGTACGAGACTAATTGAAGGTGACTTCAGAGAAGTGCAACAAAGGTTTTGATATGCCGCCTGGTATAAACTTGTGTGTATATTCACATAGAGATCCGAATAGATATCCGACGAGCTCAGCCAAACTTCCTGTTGGAAGAGGAGACAGTGGAGCCACCGCATCTAGATATCCGCTTCTAGAATCGGTACCACGCTGACTGACTGTATAGTGAGGTCATGCTTACTCTTACTCTTGACTAACGAGGTGCCCACCGTAGAACTTCAAAAGCTCGTGTGCCATGTGGTTACCAGATACCGCTCGTAGAACAGAATATTAATCTGAATTCAATAAAACATGCGTCTTAGGGTTAATAAAACATGCGTCTTTAATCAAGCAAGTTCTACTGGCTCTTAACTACAGAAGAGACCAGAACGATGTAATTCAAACGTTACCACGACCACTTCCATTATAAAGGGGCGGTGGTCGTGTGTCAGTGACATTATCCCAGAAAAAGAAAAGAAAATACAGCGAGAAAGTGAATCGCCTAAATATCAATGCCGCGCCAAATGCCGTCTACATCAAATCTATTAGATGAGCAAAAAGGAAATCTATTATCAACCTATTCAGCTGGGTCGACTCAATCAGAAACCCATCATGACCATCCTGACTGAGGATTTCGCGGAAATCTGCATTCGGTATATTTCGAGCAATCAGTTCTTGCTCTGGGAGCGTATACAAGGCATCGCTACGGATTCCAAGGACCAGTGTCGGCTGTTGTATTAGGGCCAGTGCCTCATCTAAGCTGTCCGCCCGACCACGCGATATATCGTGCGAGTCGAGCTTGTGCGTGAGAGCCACGTAGCAGTTGCTATCAAAACGACGGCAAAATTTCTCGGCCTGATATTGCAGGTAGGATTGGACCGAGAAATGGGGAATGGAAGGGGTGATAGCGATGCTAGTCTTGGGTTTGTTTTCAATCGCGGCATTAGGGATCGATGACTTTCTTTCTGTTTGCCCTTTTTGTGGTAATGCCGGTTTCCTTGGGCCCGCCAGATCGCGTCCGAATCGGCGCTCGAAAGACTCTCTGGTGCGATAAGTCAACAGCGCGGCCATACGAGCCGCTTTAAGACCAGTGACCGGGGGATCGTGCAATTGATAATTGCCATTCTGATACTTGTTGTCACCAAAGATGGCCTGGCGTTGGGACTCACTCCAACCAATTGCCCAGGCACTTTGGTGACTCGCTGTGGCGATGGCAACGATGCATCGAACATATTCTTGACCCCAATATGCCCATTCGAGTGTGAGCATGCCGCCCATAGAGCCGCCAATGACTGCTGCAACTTGGCGGATTCCGAGATGGTCCAAGACTAATCTATGAAGGCTGTTGTAGATTAGGATATACCCTCATTTTTTTGTGTGTAGTGCAAACTTGTTTCTCTAACTTACCGGACATCATCCCGAATAGTCGTCATCGGAAAGTCAGCGCCGTATAATCCTTCAACCAAGTTTCCATTCTTTGCCGTTACCGGACTTGCCGTGCCGTAAGGGCTTCCAAGACTGTTCATGCATATCACGAAAAACGTGTCGGTATCGAATGCTTTACCCCGTCCCAGCAGTGGAGCCCACCAATCACCGACATCTGCACTGCCAGAGAGAGCGTGGCAGACAACCAAAGCATTGTTCTTGCGCGGGTTGAGCGTCCCCCAGCTCATGTATGCAACCGGTACATTTTGCAATTCGACGCCAGACTCGAGGGTGAATGATGGAATATGGACGATCTTCTGGCCCTGGATCCGGCGGGAGAAGGGGTTTTCAGGCTGGGTCTCGGTTCTCTCTGACCATGTGTTAGTCTCTTGTGCTTTTATATTCTTTTATTTTCTTTTATCTTTCTTTTGAATTGATATTTTTTATTCGTTATTGGCTTCATCATCGTATGATAACTTTATTGAGATTTCACTCACCCAAGAATCGCTTTCTTTCGTAACTTTTGGCTACGGAAGTCAAAGTTGTCGTTACTGGTGCTGTTGTTGTCATTGTTGTCATGGTGTGTTTGTGTCGAGATCCTCACGGAACTCGAAAAATTACAAAAAAAAAAAGAGAAAAAGAAAGCAGTCACAGAAAAAAGAACGAAAGATGATGAAAGTGTTACAAGTAATAAATGACGACCTGTCGCCTTTTCTTCTCGCCTTTCACGATTTGGAGTTTTTGTTCTCGTGGAGGTGTCTTTGAGTAGAAGTCTATCCAGCATCATTGGCATTTGGTAGTAGACTATGTACATTTAAGCTTGGGTTTAGGGGTCAAAAGTTCTATATCTGGATCGTGAGATTCGTCCAAAACATCCGAATCTCTCGGAAGACTGCCATTTACTACGCGATCTGACAAGAAAAAGAAAAGCAACTAGTTATGAATTCGCGTTCATTTATTGATATTCCTCTTGAAATATCAGGACCCGCTCTTGAGGAGAGCTCAAAAAACACCGATGGTCTTAATCCTCGTGACTCGGAGGGTTTGTCAGATTAAGCCCAACATGGTCCAACTAGTGGATTCCAAGTGAAACCAGCCACAATAAAATGAAAAAAATAAAGTTTCGGGATTATTCGACCCCAAATGCCTAATTTTTAATCAACCATAGAGATAACTCGTACGCTGGGTTCGTACAAAGCTCTGCACGTGGCTGGAAACTCCACTGGCCGTGGTTAAGGATTGAACGTTGAAGAAAATCTCTAGCCAGGATGCATTTATGTAGCTTAGGAACATGAGTTCTTAGACCTGTGTTGGCTCTGGTATTTTCTTTATTTCTATAAATCATATTCTTATATGCTAATTCAAATGCAGTGGTCATAGTCTAGGTTTAGTCACGTAAATATGCGATTACATTCGATTAGTTTTTCACGACAGCAGAGAAGGACAGTTGTGAGTCGTCCTCATTATGTCATTTGGTTACTCCCATCGTGACTGTTTTAGATTTTAATTTTTTGCTCTGGAGGAGTTTCATCAATCGACTTCCTGCTTCTAAACCTAAAATCTAATTCTAAATCCGTATTCGTCAACCCCAACGGTCATACATTCACTATTTTTTTCATGTTCACATTTTTCAGAAAGAGATAAAATCAAAGAATTCCCCGAAATGTTCGTCTTGGCTCTTATATGCATCTACTTGCACTGGAATGGCCAGATCTTGAGACGCTCAAAGTCCCAGACACCTTCGGTGGTGAAAACGTCGGTCTTGAGCGATTCCCTGATTGACTCCTCGCTCGGGGCCTTGATGACCATCAGGGTTCCATTTTCCGCGGTGGGCTCGCCCTTGGGGCCGTGCTGAGCTAGAGTGCTGCCGAAGAAAGGAACAAGGCCGGCTTTGACCAAGTGCACTGAGTCTTGGTTGTGCTTCAGCAGAAAGGTACGTCTCTTTTCGAGAACATCGGGCTGATCAGGGACATAGAGGAGGAATTCACGAAGGTCTTCTTGGCTGCTCATGATGACTGAATCGGTCTTTTGACGTTTTCTGTGACTGATTTAAAGGGATAGTATATGATTGAAGTTTGGATTTGTATTGTTCTTGAATATCATATTGATGGCGTCGTCATGTCTAGATTTATATACTGAGAATTGCAGCCATCAAGGCACCTTGCACACTTCCGAGATTTGATGGTTTGGTCTTCCAATTCGGAGACTTTTCGACGCATACCAACCGAGGCTCCGAAAGAAAACCCTGTCGCATTGTCTATCTCCGATCGGCGTTACACCGGCGTGAGAGACGATTCTGTGTCTCGTAATTCGGCTTCTTTTCTTTTTGTTTTTACGTACATTTCATGAGACATTATGGTGCATGAATGATGTAAAGAAGTATTTGTGTTCTTGCTGATGAGATGCTTTTTCCCAGTTAGAAAAACATCAAAAATATGTGATTAATCTCATGAAGAATTGATTCTAGCGTCGTATTTTAGATTAGATTTTATGAACTATCTCAATTAATACGAATTATTTACAATTTATGAGTAGCAACCGCTTAAAAAAAATTTCAATAACATAACATACAAAATGGGATCTAGTCAAAATACACATCCTACGTAACAAGATCACTAAGAACTGAAGTGAGAGTATACAAAATCTAAAATATGTAATTGAATATCGTTGTAAGATGAACTGTATTGGATTTTGGCAAACAATGGGCCTATAGGAACCATTTTGTGCTCTGGTTCCACGCCGGTGTGATTTAAATTTGGTATTGCATTTGCAGTTGTAGATCAAACGTAGTCAACTTGTCCGGGTTCTAGATAGTAGTCATTATTCTAAGTATTTACAGCTGCTCAGGCTCACCGACCTTGAGAACAGTCTTGCCAAAGCTTCCGCCAGTGAACATGGAAGCGAAAGCCTTATCTACATTGTCAATTCCTTCAAAGGTGGTGTATCGCGACTTGATCTTGCCCTCCGCGATCCATCGGGGCATTGTCTTCCAGAAGTTCTCGATGTTGGGAACGAAAATGTTCTCGTCTGAGAAAATGAAGCCCTGGACCTTGATTCGTCGACGGAAAATCTCTGCCAAGTTGGTGACTCCGTATTGCTCGTCCACCGGCTTATTGTACTGGGATGCCTGTACTTCATCGTTAGCCCCCTGAATTGTCTGAATGAAAAAACAAAAAAGAAATACCAACCATGCCGCAGCTGATAATACGTCCGAACCACTTCATATTCTCTATAGCCGCTTGGAAGTGATCACCCCCAATGTTCTCAAAAACACAGTCCAATCCCTCTGGGACCAGTCGTGGCAGCGCTTCACGAACAGGGTCCTTTCGGTAGTTGAAGCCGATGTCGGCACCCAGCTCATTCACAACATAGTCGAGCTTGTCGTCAGAGCTCACACTAGCGATCACCTTCATTCCCTCAATCTTGGCAAGTTGAACAATTAATTCACCAACGGAGCTCGAGGCACCGTTGACCCAGATGGTCTCTCCGGGGACCGGCTTTACCAGGCCGTAGAACGAGCACCACGCCGTCATACCCGCTAGACCGAGGGTTCCCACCCAGTGTTTGAGGTCGATGTTGTAGTGGTTGGCCACTGGCCAGATCAGAGGGGTTCCTCCATGTGGCATGTCGATGATCTCTTTAGGAAGCACGCCATATTCGGAAATGGGCAGACCACCGGCAACGAAACTGCCTTGAGGGAATTGTTCATTATCGGAGCGGATGACTTGACCAACGGAGAAATTCGTGATGCTTTCATTGATGTCGTAGCAGGGGACATAATCCTGAGCGCTTGGGGCTCGCATACGATCTCTCTGGTGCGGATCGAATCCTGCGGTGAGGGTCTTCACCACAATACCACCTGGAGGAGGCTCGAGGGCTACCAACCGCGTCTCAATGACGGTATTGATACCCGGCACGGGCAGGTCGGTGGGTGGTTTCTTGAACACCCATGTCTTGTTTGGAACCAACTTCGACATATCGAAATATTATGCAGGTTTTTCTTTTGTTGGTTTTTAGTTTTCTCGGGTGTTCTGTAGTGATAGTATCTCACAGTGAAGAAGGTGATAACAACTTGATTTCTTCATTTCGTTCCACGACTTGAGAGAAATATCAATGCTTAAATTATGCTACACCTTAGACACTGAAGTGTACCGATAAATCGCTAGAAACATCACGTTGAATCTTCGGAGCCTTTCGGTCCCTTCTTACTCTTCGGTGCCTGTGAATATTTGATGGTCCGGGAGATAATTCGGATTCCCCAAGCTTGGACGTTCCACGTTTTCTTCAGGACTACGTGATCTACAGCGGCCGAAGACCCGGCAATCTGGTCAATCACTCCAGGCTATCCGTCACGATGGCGCTAATTACCCTAGACGCCGCGCTAGAGAGACCGGAGTATGCAAACTTGGCCCTAAAAAGACCAGAGTAAAGAAAATCGTAGGCTTCCGTACTTTTCCCCCAGTCATTGTTAGGAGCACCAGTGGAGGTTTTAGTATTCGGCCTGCAACTTGGCAAATCCTTGTTTACAGTTTTGCAGCTGTATGATGATGCTAGTGGACCCTCTTTCTATACGAACAGACACTGGACCTGGCTAATCTTATTTTGGAACCTACCACGCATTTCGCTCGTCTGTCTAGTCAAAAGGAATTTTCCCTGATTGAAATTACTACATATGTCAAATTTGAACAATCTAACACCTCTTAGTGAAAAAGGTTTCTGCATGTGGAATATGATTTGAAATTGAACATATACAAATATTATGGTAAATTCAGGAAAATATATCTACGACATAGGAGAATTTTCAACCACTAATAGCAAACATTTTTAAACTCCATGCTCCATACGAACCACCTCTGATGTAAATGTAAGAGATTTAAAAAACTTTACTGTTACCGTATAATTACACAACAGGGGTCTTCAAGCGCATCTTTCCCGTACTATGGGGCTCCATGCCGCGCAACATGTATCTTTGCCAGCTCATTGCTCGGGCTGCAGTCTGCACTGCGACATGGCGTCTCGCCGCCCAACGCGACCAATTTCCCTTGCTGATGTTTTTATCCCGCCTTGCAGATTCAATTATCAGTATAAGTTTGCAAAGGCTGAATATATGCATCCGCAAATGCTACACAATAAGTCTCAATAGGATTCACGTTGTGGAAAAAAAAACGTCGTCTTCTGTATATGAGGTAATCGGGTATACCATACGAATGTAAGATTTCACAATTGTACTATCTTATGCTGTACCGCAACCAGAGACCGCTTTGAGTGCACGCTACATCTAACGAACATCTGTATCAGAAGGCTTTCCATTTATTCAAAAACCTATGCTCATGCTACATACGAGGATCTATGAAGCCTGCATTGGACCCATTTTTTTCTGATATCTCCCCTCTCAGGCTGTGTAAGTTTGTTTGAAAGACTGCTCAAAGTCTGCAATAATATCATCAACATTCTCAATTCCGACCGAAATACGAATCATGTCTTCAGTCACACCAGACGCCTTTTTCTCATCTACCGTCAGTTGTTCGTGTGTCGTCGACCAAGGGTGGATGGCGAGACTTTTGGCGTCGCCAACATTGGCCAGGTTAGAAACAAGCTTGAGGCCGTCTACGACGGCGCTTCCTGCCGAAGCATCACCCTTGACACCAATGCTGATCATACCGCCGAAGCCACGCTTGAAGTACTTGGTGGCCTGCGCATGGCATGGGTGAGATTTTGAGCCGGGCCACAGGACCCAGTTGATATTGGGGTTGGATTCGAAGTATTCAGCTAGTTTGGCTGCGTTTTGAGCATGTCGCTCCGCGCGGAGAGAAAGAGTCTCCAAACCGATCAAAAGTTGTTGTGCAGCAAAAGGACTCAAGCAAGGGCCGAAGTCACGGAGCATTTCCACTCGAAGGCGAAGAATGTACGCTACCGGGCCAAATGTCTCAACATACTTGAGACCGTGATACGATGGCGAAGGCTCAAAAAAGTCGGGGAAACGAGCAGCGTTCTTGACCCAATCAAAACGTCCACTGTCAATAACAACACCACCAATAGTTGTACCATGTCCGCCAATCCACTTGGTTGCCGAGTGAACCACGATATCCGCACCATGTTCGATGGGGCGGACAAAATAACCACCAGCCCCAAGAGTGTTGTCAACCTATGGTGCGTCAGCTGATTAGCATCTAGCATCAAATTGAAGTCCGGTCATTTGAGAACATACCACTAGCGGGATCCCATTATCGTGGGCAACCTTGGCAATTGCTTCAAAGTCTGGAATTGTGTAGTCCGGATTGCTCAAGCTCTCAATATAGATGGCCTTAGTCTTGTCGTCGATAGCGGCCGCAAAGTCCTCAGGCTTGTCGCTCTGCACAAACTTGGTCTGGATACCAAATTGGGGGAAACGACACTTCAACTGATTATAGGTACCGCCGTACAGATGCGAACTCGAGACAATGTTATCACCGGCCTTAGCCAATGTGGCGAGAGCCAGAAACTGCGCTGCCTGGCCAGAGGCGGTAGCAACTGCAGCGGCACCCCCTTCAAGAGCCGCTATTCTTTTCTCGAAAACATCAACAGTAGGCTGTGATCGAATTGCAGTTAGTTTTCTGCAAATCATTGCGACATGCTTATTTTCTCTCGCGCCACAAACTCACGTTCATGAGACGGCTGTAGATGTTGCCGAACTCCTTCAATCCAAAAAGCCGCGCTCCATGGGCGGAGTCATTGAAAGTATAACTCTTGTAAAATAATGGTTAGTTGTACTTCATACAAAGCATAGGGTGTTGCAACATACCGATGTAGCATAGATGGGAACAGCGGTAGATCTGGTAATAGGGTCTGGCGTGTAACTACCAATTGGTCAACTCCCTACTCTTAAATTTTGTTCATGTCATGACATACCCCGCATGGAGCTGAAGAGTCTCGAAGCTCTGCCATAATGGTTGTTCGGCCATTTTGGGCGGTGTCTATTGTGATGAAGCTGGAGGTAGGTAGGAGAGGGGGAGATAGGAAATTCAGTTTTAGATATACTTTGTCCTCCCAAATTTACGTGAAAACGAACCTAAATTCATCCCAGATGGCTTTCGATATTTATATTATGTTCAATAAAGCCTTGAGACTTCTGTGGGAACTTATTACACATTGAGTTTCTGGATTTGTTCCATCTTGACCCCTGTCGGATAGTTTTTAGGGCTGAATCAATCCGGGTCCCTCAGCAGCGCAGCAAAAACCTTCCGATCACGCCCTTAAATTGGGGGCGCCTGAGTACGTCCCGGTAAGGTCCTTAAAGTCTGAAGGCTTGAATGATTAACAAATTCTCTCCGTTTGCTACACGCCGGACCTTACGTCAACTCGTTGAGCAGAGAGTTGAGTAACTTGGACGACCACGTGATTGAAGGCCCAAATACCGCTGAAGTCGACCTGGAACTATCTTGTTCTCTCTCTCAGGCATTTTAATCTCCTGATTACTCCTTACTTTCCCCTCCTTTGTGTTTTAACATAGGTCTAGTTCACGATGCCATCACGTATAACTCCAGCAGCGCCGGACTATGGTCATCGGTTGATGCCGGTCACGGTAGACGAAACTGCCCAAAATGACCCAGATCGTATTTATTTCTATATTCCTCGCAATAATGAATCCTCCCAAGGATTTGAGACAGTCACAGCCAAAGCATTTGCCAATGCCATCAATCGATTGTGCTGGTGGATTGAGTCGCATTTTGAAGCCGGCTCAAAGGTCGAGACCATAGGCTATGTTGGTCAAAGTACGTCGATGGCGTATAAACGTTATCTATCCGATAAGAAATATGAAACCAATATGCTTACTTGCTTGTTCTGCTCAGACGACCTGAGATATTTCATGATGATGTTAGCTGCCACCAAGACTGGCCACAAAGTATGATCCTATCATTATTGACAGTGTCATCTTTTTTTTCCCTGCAAAACCTGACAAGTTAAAAGCTTCTTCTTTCTTCGCCCCGGAACGGTGTGCAAGCACACACATCTTTGATCGAACAATCTAAATGCAAGTTCTGGTTCACATCTCAAGGCATCGCCAATCTCGAGTTCCTAGGTGACCTTGGGATCCCGCACGACACCGTACCTGGACTATCGGAGCTGCTGAAACCTGCTGCTGTCAAGGTTTATCGTTACGAGAAGCAGTGGGAGGAAGGACGTTCAGACGTCCTCGCACTTTTGCACACCTCTGGGTCCACCGGTGTGCCTAAGCTTGTGCCAGTCTACCACGAGTCGATAGCAGTTATTGATGGATTTCATCTTCTGTCACCAGTGCAAGGAAAACAGCCCACAGTTGTGGAGTGGACTGGTACCAAGATGTTGTGCGCAATGCCCCTATTCCACGTAAGTAATCAGTTCAAATTTCCCAATCCATTTCCTGGGAATCAGTGGGTAATTGAGTATCACTGATGACACTAACCAAATAACTGGACAGGTTGCTGGAACTGGCCTTGGATTGGTCTCTGTTGTCTTCTTTAATTGGACTATCGTCTTCCCTCCGACTGGACCTGTTATGCAGCATGTTATCGAAGATGTTCTGGACAATATCGAGCTAGATTCGGCCTTCATGGCTCCCAGTACTATCAACGACCTGGCCAAATCACCCCGTGCGGTAGAAAAGCTATCAAAACTCAAATTTATTACATCTGCAGGCGGTCCAATATCTAAATCAGCGGGAGACCTACTCAATCCCCGAGTTCAAATTTGCGGAACTATGGGATTCACCGAGGGAATATTGATCCCATCCGTCGATACACATCCAGATGAGTGGGCATACTTCAACTTTCACCCAGAAGCAGGCATTGAGATGCGGCCTCACGGGGACGGCCTGTTTGAGCTGGTATTTGTTAGGAAAGAGGATATTGCCCAAACCATTTTTATCACATTTCCACATCTTCAAGTCTACGAAACAAGAGACTTGTATTCGCCGCATCCTACAATCCCCAACTTATGGAAGTACGAGATGCGCAGGGATGACCTTGTGGTGATGTCTAATGGTGAAAAGTTCAACCCCCTCGCCGCTGAGCTAATGTTATCAAGCCATCCTTCGGTAACTCTTGCTTATATCACAGGACGAGGTCGCTTCCAAGCTGCTGCGCTGCTTTATTCGGAAGATGACGCAGAGGAGACTACCATCGTTGATAAAATTTGGCCTACTGTTGAGAGTATGAACAAAATTCTTCCGGCATATGCTCAAATTCATCGCGACTTGGTCATGGTTGTTCGAACTCCGTTCCCTCGCACACCGAAGGGAACTGTCGCCCGAAACCAAATGGAGAAAGCCTTTGCCCAAGTTATCGATGATCTGTATGAACGATCTTTCAACTCTGTTGATGACATTTCTTCAGCTTCATTCCATATCGATGGGGCAGCACAAGGAGCTGTTGTTGTTGGTGTTAGAGAAGCAATTCAGATGGTATCAGGGATCGCAGACAAACTCGACGACAATGATAATATCTTTACTAAGAGCTTTGATTCACTTCATGCCATTCGTCTTACCCGTCTGCTAAATTCTGCCATCCAACCGGCCATTACCTTGGAAGTGGGCACGGTATATAGAAACCCGTCCATCACCCAATTGAGCAATGCCATTTGGGCTCAGCTGCACGAAGAATCCACACCCGACGACAACAAGAAGTTTAATACTAATTCAAAAGAAATCACATATGGAATCATCGCCAAGAATTTGTCTTATTTTGAACAACCTCGAATGGCAAAGTCATGCGTGGTGATTACCGGCACAACCGGATCTATTGGCCCATATCTTCTGGACATGCTTTGCAAGAGTGATCAAGTTGCCAAGGTTTGGTGTTTCAACCGCAGTGAAGATGCACCTCGTCGACAAGTCGAGCTAGCGCAGGCTAAGGGTCTATCACCAGATTGGAAAGGGAAAGCCCATTTCATCCAGTATGACGTTTCTTCGTCTGACACTCCAATGCTGGACCAATCAGTTTTGGAGGAGATTAAAGACCGAGCGACAACTTTGATTCGTGAGTTCATCTCATCCGTTAAAAGTTAAAGAAGCCAGTATCACTTATAGCTGAATCGCTTACAGATAACGCTTGGGAGGTCAATTTCAATATTCCTCTATCATCATTTGAGCCACAATTTGTCGGCCTTAGACGTCTTGTAGATTTATGCAGAGAGACTCGTCATAAGATCCAATTTCACCTGGTTTCGTCCATTAGCACTGCCATGAACTGGTCATGTGAGTTGTTTGGCCAAGTACCGGAAGCCAAGGTCACCGACTTGGACGCTCCGATCAATGGCTATGGTGCCTCCAAGCTGGTAGCTGAGCATCTACTTGGAAGAGCGGCAAACTCTGGTGTCCTTGATCTCTCCGTTCTGCGGGTTGGTCAAGTGGCAGGCCCCGTCAAAACCGCTGGCGGCGTATGGACACGGAGAGATTGGGTGCCTGCAGTAAGTCATGAACAACAGAAGTAGATAGCTCTTGAGTACGACTTGTCTAATTCAAATCATAGATCATCGATGCATCAGCTCATCTTCGGTTGTTACCTTCGGACTTGGGTTCCGGAACGATGCTCGACTGGATTCCTGTTGATCTTTTGGCTGAGATTATTGGCCAACTCGCTGGGGTTGACAGCGTACAGATGAAAACTGACGTTGAAACTTATTATAACCTTCTAAATCCCCGGAAAGCCAATTGGAGCCATATTGTACCGAGCATAAAGGCTCGTCTCGAAAAATCGGGCTCTGGCGAAGTACAAATTGTGCCATTCCAGCAATGGATTCACAAATTGCGAGACGCTGAGCCGTCCATCTTGTCTGGCTCTTCCGAAAGCGCGATCAGAGCTCAACAAGGCTACAAATTATTGTCCTTTTTCCAAATGATGGTTGATGGTTCAGCTGAAGCTCGCGGGGGCAATCACTTTGGCTCTGACTGGGCCGTGAGCAATTCCGCTTTCCAAAGCAAAGTTTTTGCTAACTTAGATCCTGTATCTGCCTCTTGGTTTGATACTTGGTTGGAACAATGGGGATATTAACTTTCAATGCTTGGTTGCAGGTACTATATTTATTGTGGAGATTGTTTTTCATTCTTGCAGCTTGGTATTTAGTATGAAATAGGACTATAAAAACATGATGCTGCCCTATTTGCATTAGATGATTATCAAGACCTAAAATTTAGATAGACTTGATATTGAATAATTGCTCACCATTTCGATGGCTGCTGTCCGTCCGGTTGACTTTCATAGGCATAGGTGACTAACTGCTATGAAAGCCTTTCAATAATTGTTAAAGCGTTGTGTCTGGCACAAATTCTGGGAACCTACTTAAATCTTAAGGATACAGATGAGTCACATGAAACAATAGTGTTGTCATTCCCAATTTCTCGATATGAATGATTTATCGCTCAACGTTTCTTTGCGGACTCCTCGTTAAAATACACGACACTGCATGTATTCACGATATATTTATCATAGCCTTATGTGATGCTACAATTTATTCAAGGTCTAAAAAATTTAATAGAATTGTGGAAAGCCCAATGACTATTTAGCGGAGAGAAAACGTCTTTCATATGAGCCCCTCTGTCTATCTGAAGAACTAGTCTGACTAATAAACGCCACCCAAAAGTCCATTGCTTTGTAGAATAGACAGGTGTCCATGATTGATTTCGGATACTTTGCTGCAGCCAGCCAATCCCATGCACAGCTTGAATTCTTTTAGAAGAATATCAAGGGCCAAACCAACACCGTTGGAGCCATCGTACTATAGAGGGAAATCCTCACACGTCAGCGTCAAAAACCTTAAGAGCACAATTGCTCATTATACTAGAAACCTTCTATATTTAAAGGAGAAACTTACAGCCAGGCCCCAAATGGCGATTCTTCCGGCAAACACAAAATCCGCTCCAAGAGCAATGGCCTTGAAGATATCAGATCCTCGTCGGACACCTCCATCAATGGCAAGGCGAGTCTTGCCCTTGGCAATCGGTGCAATCTCGCGAAGAATGTCAATTGTTGCGGGAGTGGAATCCAACTGCCGACCGCCATGGTTCGAGATGAGGATTCCATCCACGCCTTGTTTGATAGCAAGTGCAGCATCTTCGGGGTGTGTGACTATATGAATGAAATTTATGAATACTTACTCATTTGAAAAGGGGGAATAGCAGTATTGGAAGATTTCAAATTGGTTTATTGAACTTACCTCCCTTTACCCAGAGTTCTAGATCGGTCTGGCTCCGGAACCATGCAATCTCATCTTCCCAGGTAACAGTTGTGTCTTCATGAAAGGTGGAAAATTAATAACCAAAATGTACAGATGCGTCAGTAAGCGTGATTTTGATACATACCAAAGAAGGCGTCGGGGCTGCCGCCCAAACCAGCTCCTGGCGGTGGGGGCTTTGTGAATAGATTTGGGAAGGCCATTCCCTGTGGAATTTTGAAGCCGTTTCGCAGGTCTTCAATTCGTCGGCCAAACATGGGAGCGTCGACAGTCAAAATAACGGCTTTGTAACCAGCAGCTGTGACAGACATTTAGTAATGCAATTAAAATAAGAATGAAAGCTGTAATTGGAGACTCGAAAGTGAAATGACCCAGAAACTAAGGGACACTCAGTCGGGAACAAATTACGAATGAACCAACCTTTTGCTCGGTTGAGAAGAGTGGTCATGATTTCGCGACTTTTGAGTGGGCTGATCTGAATTGCATAGGGTGTAGAACCATCGCTACTTTGAGCAGAAACAGATTCCAGAGTGTCGTTGGAAAGGGCAGAAAGGATCATGGGAACCTGACGGGCAGCGCAAGCTTTGGAAGTACCAACTTCACCGTCCTCGTGTGCAAGTCGATGCATCGCTGAGGGGGAGAATCCAAAAGGGAACGATGCCGTTGCTCCCCAGAGGCTTGTGGTGGTGTCGATGTTTGAAACATTACGCAAGGTTCGAGGTCGGATGAGGTAGCGATTGTAAGCGGCTTCATTTTGGTTCAGTCTAAGTTCGCATTACGTTCGTCTTAGTTTCCTGGCCTTTATGGTATATTATAATAACCCTGCTGCTTTATCACTCACGTTATGTTATCCATGGCCCCGCCATTGTAATAATCTGTGTTCAATATCAGTAACTCCTCTGCTAAATGAATTGACCGAAGACACAAACCTCTGTACATCTGAGGCAGCTTTTCCGAGGCTGCCTTTTTCAAGTCATCAATGCAGAAGACCTGCGACTCTGAAGTACCGTTGGTAGACATGTTGCTATCTACAATCAAGAGATGAAAAGGCGTCTAATTGCGATATTTGATTGTGTGTATCTGCTTCAAGGTGTTTGTCCTTTCTTTCTGAGCGGGCTATATATATATGCGTCGCGATAGGGCTGTTACGATCATACAATACTTAAAGCGTCTACTGGCTGAGCACACGTTAGCCTGGGAGTCCATACACTCATAAAAATAAACCCTAATCGTATGACTGGCCATAAAATAGGGCCAAATTCTCAACCAGAAACGGTCTTCCGAAGATCCCATGCTTACGTCGGGTCTTTTTTTTCTACTCAAAAAAGTAGAATCACGCAACAAATACCGGAATAAGAAAGGATGCTACATGCATCTACAATCCTTCCAGGGCGGGGCAGAAGGTGGTGCGGGCCTCGTTTGGCGCCCCGACGCCGTTCGCCACCCAAACGGTAAGGTTTACTCCGGACAGATTCTACAATTCGTATATCAACCGTCTCTGAGAACAATCCATGTATAAATAAGCTGCGAAATTACATACAGTAACATTGTATTATTATGGGAGTAATATAGAGGCTCATAAACCAATTCCTCGCATTTCTGTCTGTTGTGCCGTACATTTTCACACATAGTTTCTTAATCGAGATTTAACATGACACAGTGTAAGTGATGGTTTAACTTCAATATCCTTTCACTTGGCTCCAGGCTCCAGCCCGCAGGGTCAGAGTTTCAATTTGAATTCCAGCCTGTAGGAGCATCAATCTCTCTGGGGGCTAGTGCTGCATTGGCTGGCAGCCATGCCACAAATCTAAGGGACCCGCGTATCTTGAAGGAACACTTGCCCTTACAAGTTGGCAGGCGGAGCTTGCCCAAGAATCCAGCACCTCTGGTGGGGAGCAGAGTGCCTTATTGTAGCGAAGGCATTCTCGCCAGCTCCCTAGTCAGTTTCATAATATCAGCTAACATGTGCGACTTGGAAATCCATGCATTCTTTCCTCGGGAATCTAAGGTCAACGTACGATTAGTATCTGGTCAATATGTAACATGTTCTGTCTAATTTATTTAATCTTTCAGGTAATTTTAAAGCCATTGCTAGCTAGCACTAAATCTGTCAAGCTTATCTCTGTCAAGTTTAGCTAAATGCATGTGAGATCATATGGGCTCTCTTCCAAGATGAATTGACAGCCCACCCTGAACCCAAAGCCATTCAGAATCACTGTTCCAACTCAGCCTGCAGGATATTTAATTATGGCTTGGGGGCTAACATCATACGTACATGAAGATGGGTGCTTGTAATACATACAACGTCATTTAGTCTTCTGAACTAATGAATAAGAGGACAGGCACGTGCAGGGCACCATTGGAAGTGTGGATCAGATGGTCTGAAAATCGAAGAATCATATACTCATAGCTTGAAGTTGAGAATAGTCTGCAAGTACTCTTTCATCCGTCACATCCGATTCGTCCTACTTGTGTATGTCAAGGGGCTGAGGAGACGGGTCTTAGGGCTTTGGGGCGGAATAACCTCGGTGTACTCCAAGCAGAAGATATAGTTTCTGCTAAAGAGTAGATCATGTTTTACATGCTGCATGGACATGTATGCTGAGTGGCTCATATACGACCCCGCTGCCACCAAACCCTTGCCCTGGACAAATTGTGGAATCTATAGGTTGCCACCATCGTCTATTCTAATATATATAGATCAGACCTCCATTCACGGACACATTTACGGCCACATTCTTGGTTCGCGGAGACATTACGGAGACATTTACGGAGACATCTTCAAAATCAGATTAGTATACTGAGAATAATGTCAAGCACCGCCAACGTGTCGTCTAAGGCTCCATGGAAGAGGTCGGCTTGTGATCGCTGTCGTGGTCAAAAACTACGATGTCATCGTGATAAAAACCGACCAACCGACCCATGTCACAGATGCATAAAGTCTGGAGCGAAGTGTGAGACAAGTATGGCCAGAGCAACTGGTCGACCGCCTTCTCGACGGGTTTTAACAACGCAAATCAACCCACCCTCTCCTGGCAACAACAATAACAACAATCACAGCAGTATAGATGCGGGTGTCAACATGATGGGTCTTGACTATGACTTTTCGCTGGACAGTTTTCTGGACAACATCGGCATGCGACATTCCGATTTTGTCATGAATGGCATTGAAGATGATGAAGACGACGATGATCTACTCCTCGATGCTGTCAATACCGCCAACAGTTTTCCATCTCAAACTACGAATCAGATGAGAATGCATATGCAAAATCAAAACCAGCCAGACCCCAACTCATATCCACCGCTCTTATACCAATTTGACAGTTTGCCCATCACTACAAACGCTGGTCTCTCGTCATATGACATGGAACTCCTGTTATCGAAATTAAACTCTGAACTCGCTTCGCTTCTATTTTCAATCCGGTCCATGCCGTGGGATGTCCAATTTATTCTGCAATTAAGCCTTGGCCACAACCTTGTGACAGGAGTCCAGAGTAACGGCCTAAAAGACGGAGGAATTGAAGGATTAGAAGCAGTTGCCGCTCAGTCACAGTCACATCCTCTGATCCAAGTGTCTCGGATATCAACAGAATTAGAAACATTGTTAGCCAGTCTCGGGACGCCGACGGTGCAGTCAGCAGATACGACCATGCAACAATTTCAGTCTCCATCGATTTCATATTCATGCCCTCCCTCATCATTATGTACTCCGCGTGTACGTACAACACAGCTCCTCGTCGCACTGTCGTGCTATATAAAGATTGTCTCAATCTACGATGTCATCTTTTCCCGAGTCTCTGAATATCTCATCATGAACAACCCAAAAAGACCATTTATGCCCACTCCTACGACTTCATATGATTCGCCGACATTGGCGTCGGCAACAATGGATGCGAGGATGATGTCAGCGCCAACACTGTGTTTGGGTAGCTTACCTGTCAATCCGAACCCCATACTGTCGGGGATCCTGTTGGCACATTTGACAAAGCATCAACTCCACCAGATTGAGCAGTTGCTGGGTCTTCCAGAACATTATCGTATATCACCTATATCAAATACTACCAAGGACGGAGAACTAGACGGGTTATTTGGGAGTCAACACGGTCAGTCTCTCCTCGCTGCCGTGTTCCAACATGGAGAAGGAGACCGCGACGAAAACCAAGATGACATTCGATGTATTCGGTCATTAAAGCTTCGAATGCAACAGATGAAGGAATTCTAAGTCAAGACACAGTCTTTAAGAATATAAACTTCCTAACAAAGAACAAGGGAATTAGAAACATGAACGCATCCAGCAACTCCACTGTTGAGCTATATGGGCAGAGAAATATATGTATATAGTGATTTGACCTGCCTAGACGAAACACAATACCAGCACTCAAACTGCCTTTGATTGTATAATATTATCGTGATAGTATACCTCAATGAAATTATATATAGAATTTATTATCAGACTCGTAAAAGCGAGGAAATGTGTGAAACTTATGTACTCTATGGACTTTTACAGGCTTTTGAAAAATTGTTGGTGTCACTCAACAATATATCCATTCATCTAAGTTGTCGACTTCTATTGGCCTCAAAGCACCGTCATTTACGTGAACAGTAAGATCTCAAATACAATCTAGGTTAATTGTGATATAAATGAGAGGTAAGAGTTTTCCATGTGTCTCACAAACCAGCCACTGACAGGAAAATTGAAACAGCATGTTCGGTTGTTTGCGACGAATTGCCGCTAACAATAGGGTCTCTCACGCCTATTTTGATTTAATGTGAGTACTTCGTAGACAATAAAAGTATTTTTTAAAAAATTGTAATATTCACGAACTATTTTAATTATTAACAAACGCAGCGAAAAAAGGCAAAATGTTCAATACAAAGTGTTCAATAAAGTGTTCAATCTAGTTATAAAGATCCCTGTTCAAAGTTGTAAAGTTTCCGTCCCCTTACGGATATTATTTCTTCTCCGAAGTCCATATTTTGTGTTCTTTGAAACATCCACCTCACGATGATGTCTCAGGCACCTTCACCAAAGTCGATCGAGACGCAATCTTGGTCGATAATTGCAGCAACGAGGAACTGGCCAACAACTCGAGGATTGGAATGGTGCTGGCCATTTCCTTGGCAATCCATGTACGCAGTTCAACAGCAACCAGCGAATCGACACCATATTCCGAAAGGCCCTTGGCCGTGTTGATATTGCTGGGGTCAGTACCAAGTCGTCCAGCGAGCTTGGCGCAGAGTGCCGTGCACACAACATTGGTAGCCTCGTCCAGAGACTGGCTAGCGCGAAGCTCTTCCTGGGTGCGGTCTGCGTCGCTGTCACCACTGCCCTGTTCTCCAGAGTTTGATTGGCGTCGGAAGTGAGCAAAGAGGGCCTCGGAGAAGTTGCCTAGCGATTTGCCTTCCTCCCATTTTCCAAGACCTGTGATCATCTGGGACAGCACGCCGTTACGCTGTGGCTTGGTGATGGCAGTAAGGATGAGTGCCATGAGTGTCTTCTCATTGGTGGCTTCGAATCCTTGCTGCTCCATGGCGGCCAATAGCTCTTTGTTTTCAGAGAGGTAACCCACGCCACTGATGGCACCAAGGTCGAGAGTAATAGCAGGAAGACCCTGGCGATTACGGAAAGTAGCAAAGGCGTCCATGAATGTGTTACCTGCTGCGTAAGCAGACTGAGTGGCATTACCGATAATTCCAGAAACCGACGACAGCATTGTGAAAAAGTCCATATCCCTTGGTAAGTACTTGTGGAGGTTCCAAGTTCCCTGGAACTTGGGTTGCACGACCAAATTGTAGTCATCAACGCTCAACTTCTCGAGCAATGTGTCCTGAAAACAGTCAGAAATTTATCAAAAGTGAAAAGACAAGTTAAATGGAGCCGTACCCGAAGAACCATAGCAGCTTGGATAACACCACGAATTGGTGGCATCTCTTGGGCTGCCTTCTTTGCCATCTCAGCCACCTGAGACTCAACGCTAGCGTCACAGCGGTACACAGCAACGGTGGCACCCTTTGCCTTGAGATCTTTGACTACCTCCTGTGACTCTGCCCTGTCCAAACCGCTACGGTTGGCAAAGAGCAGGTTCTTGGCACCGTGATCAATCATCCAGGAAGCGACCTCACGACCGATACCACCCAGACCGCCAACAAGGAGATATGACGCATCAGGGCGGAAGAGTTCGCCACTCTTGTCTTCTGGAAGAGCCTGTACAATGCTGTTAGAACCGAGTATTGAAAAAAAGAAGCATTAAAAAATTGCACAGGGTACATACCTTTACGACAATTCCAGCTGGAGCAGAAAGAACAACCTGCTTGGCGGTTCCATTGTCCAATTCGGTCAAAGCAGCAGCAATATCTGTGACTTGGTGTACTGGCACAGAGGCAGGACCCTGGATAGCACCGCTGCGAACCAAGTCCATCACGTCAGTCCACACCTTATCGACAATGCTCCTCCTGACCTTCCACAGGTCGAAGATATCAAGCGAAGTGAAGAGAGTGTTCTTGGAGAAGTTGGCCATTTCCAATCGGCTGTTGCTTGCAATATCCTTCCCGCCGAGCTCAATGAACCGGCCGTATGGAGCAATGCAGTTCCAGCACAGGCGGAGCGTTTCCTCGTCACCACCCAGCAAGTCGACAATCACATCCACACCATTGCCCTTGGTGACCCACATGATCTCGTCAGCAAAGCTAGCATCGTTGTACGAGAAGATGTTTTCTGCGGGAATGCCCGTGCTCTTGACAAGGGAGTCCTTCTCCTCGGAACTGCCCACTGTTCCGAGAGGCTGGACACCGACAAGTCGCAGAAGCTCGACGATTGCCAAACCCGTTGGCTCTGCGATGCCGTGAATCAAAACCGAGGTGGTGCTTGTGTTGGCCTGAGCCAAGTTGTGCACGACGTGGTATGCAGTGCTGTAGTTCAAAGGCAGAGCAGCGGCTTGTTCAAAGCTTAAGTTGTCTGGGATCTTCTGGAAGGAGGAAGCCTTGTCCTGGTGGTAGTTGGTCACAGCTCTGGAGCCAAGAGTGGCCACGCGGTCGCCGACAGAAAAGTCAGTAACTGATTTGCCAACGGCGTATACAACACCGGCACATTCGAAGCCCAGCGATGACTGGCTTGATGGACCTTTAGCGAGTTGGAGATCACTCTTTCCAAGACCAGATGCCCGGACCTCAATTGCGATCCAGTCAGTAGGGAGCTCGGCTTGAAGACTGTCATCGTCGGCAAAGTGGACAGTATTGAGCTGGCCTGGGGCACTTGTCATGGCGCGCAATTTACGGCCAGCTTGGTGGAGGGGCTGCTCGACAGGTGCAGCTTGGCCAAGAACTGTGGTCAAATTCTCGTTGACCTCAACATCCTCAACAAGTCGAGGAACTTGCAAGACACCATTCTTCTCAGCGTATTCAACGTCGCGCTCTACAGTCTCTAGAGCGGTGGCAAGGCGATGCTGGAAGAGCTTCAAGATCACATCAGCGGCACCATCATGAGACAAAACGGTTTCTCCATCCAGGTCAAGAGTGACAATGTTGCCACCGTCAGTCTCTGCACGAACAGTCCTTGCGAAACCAGTGACCAAGCCCGCGGAAGGATCGGTGGCTGAACCAGCGCCGCCTCGAGTGACCCACAAAAGGCCCTTGGAGCGCATGAAGATGCCCTTGACAATATCAAAGGTGGCAGCGTCAGGTTTGGCGAGGACCGGCGAGGTGAGATCAGAGAGCACAATGCAGACGCGGTTCTCAGGCTTGGCTTCAGCAATCGATGATACCTCGACCTTTGCACCAGCGCTCTCGAGGCCAGCAACCAATTTGTTTACAGAAACGCCATTATCTTGCTGTTCGGTGATAACAACAATATCTGCGGAAGCAGCCTGAGCAGGTTTCTCACCGATAGCCTGCGTGATCACGGCGGAGGATGTGCTGCCACGGATGGAAGCATCGAGTCCAGAGAACTCGGCTTGCAACAGCGCCTTGCCAGTGCTTTCCTGCTCACTGGATTCATCAATGAAAATGAACTTGCCACCGGTCTTGAGCAATGAGCGTATGTTCTTCAGTGCTTTGCTCTCAGACTTGTGCAACAATTCACTGCTACCCAGGACAACAACGTCAAAGCTGTTCTGATCGAAACCCTGCTCCTCAATGTCTCCCTCGATGTTGAGCTGCTTGAATTTGACGAGATCAGCCCACTCCGAGAGGGCTTCTTTAGCAGCATCAACGGTAGTGCTGTCCGCGTCGGCAAGAGTGTAGCGCGTCAGGAGGGCGTTTGAACCATCCTTCCCACCAACGGCTTGCAGAATGGTGGCTGCGGTTGCTCCGACTCCGCCGTTGACTTCGAGGACATTCTGGTGAGGGTTCTTGTTGCCAAGTAGCTGGAGGTAAAGAGCCACGGTCTCCTCTGAAGAGGCGGCTGTCTTGGAGAGACTTGCAATCTGAGCGCTGGAAAGCAGCTCTGGGTCCGCCTCCCACTTGACATTGTATCCAACGCGAAGTCTTCCGTCATCATTTCCGGCTCCAGTATCGCGGGGCAGGACCCTACAGGTCATGCCCTTGATATAAAGGCCCATTTTACCAGTGGCCTTGTCCGACGCCCAAAGCGAAGCCTCAAAGTTAGCCTCGTCCTTAAGCTTAGTCTTGGCATATACGTCGAGCTTGTCGTTGGCTTTGTTGGTCATTGCAGGGGAGACAAAAACCTCGTCGACGGAAATGGGGATAGCTGGGTCCTCGAGTGGTCCACGCTCAGCAGCCGCAGCAACGAACATGGTATGCAAAGTGCTGTCCAAGGTGGCTGGGTGGATGACGAATGGGAATTCGAAGTTCGCAGGCGTGGTGGCAGCAGTGTCAGGGATAGTAAGTTCTGCAACACAAGTGTCCAGGGAAGACGACGCAGATGTAAGGTTGGCAAATGTTTCACCATATCCGAGACCCAGCTGAGTAAGATCCTTGTAGAACTCCTCGACATTGATTGTTGTCTGGCAGCTCTTGACGGCCTCGTCGAGGATTTGTTGGACCTGCTTGGATGGCTTTCCGTCCCTGGTCAGGGAGGTGCTTGGATCAGAGTCATAGTGAGCTCGAATAAGACCAGTGCAGTGCTCGGTCCATTTGTCGTCCTCAGTCACTGATCTAATGGTGTATTCCTTCCATGTCTTTGATGCACCATGGGCATTCGTGCGGTGAGGACGCAGGGAGATCAGGACTTCGGGTGTGTTGTCAGCAATAACCAAGGCAGCGCCAATCTCCACTTCGCGCAGAGTGTATCCGGTAATGGTCTTGTCGGGCACATTCTCCGAGGACCACTGCGAGACAGCTTCAATAGCCATGACCATGTATCCGGCAGCAGGGTAGACAGTGTTGCCTTGAATCTGGTGGTCCTGCACCCAAGGAATCTCAGAAGTGCGGATGTAGTTACGCCATTGGGGCTCCATCGGACTGGAGTGGTGAATCTGAACACCCAAAAGATCAGTACGAGGGAACTTGCGGTTGCGGAAGGCCTTGCTGATACGAGACTCGGCCCAGTATTTGTTGCTGTGGTTCCATGGGTAGGTAGGGAGATCAACCAGCACCCGCATGCCATCTGCGATGGCACCTTTGGTGGATGTGTTGATCTTGACAAGATCCAAAGGAAATCCAGATGAGGCAAGAGTACCAGCAACGGTGAGGGCAGTGGTAACAGCACTGGATTTGCGAACAAGAACGCTTCCATAAGCAATTGACGCTGCGTTGAGGACACGGTCGGCCTTGAGGGTCTGTTTGATGGGACCCGCCAGGGCAGAGTGAGGGCCGACTTCAATGATCAGGTTGACACTAGCCTTGGATGCGGCACCCACACGACGGCGCACCTTTTTGGACCGCGCAGTGACGTCGGTAGTCTCAAGAGCCAGCTGGCGCAGAGATGTGGCGAATTTGACCTGGCCCAACATGTTGGCAACCCAGTAATCTGCTCCAAGTTCGGACGGGGCAGCTTTCTCGCCAGTGACGGAAGAGAAGAACTCAGGAGCATCAGCTGGTAGGTTGTTGTTGGTCTTGATGTGGGAGATGAAGTTGCGGTAGTTCTCACCAACGAGTTGCATATGGTGAGAGTGGTAGGCGGCAGCAACAGCAAGTTTGCGAGCAAAGATCTTCTTCTCGTCTAGGACTTCTTTGAGCTCGTCAATGGCGGATTCGTCACCAGAAATGGTCACGCTAGAGGGACTGTTGACGCAAGCCACACAGCACTTTCCATTTTGTACTGCTGCCACGTGAGGTGCAACCTCATCTGGTCCGAGGCCGACGGCCATCATGGAACCCTTTGCCGTCTGTTGTTTGGCCAGGTCAGTAGAGACGACACCGCGGTAGTAAGCAGCGGTCATGGCATCTTGCCAGTTGAGAGCACCCATGGTATAAGCGGCGGCCATTTCACCTGATGAGTGACCAGTGACAGAGTCAGGCCTGATGCCCCAGGACGTCAAGAGGTCGACAAGCGCGATTTGCACGGCGGAACAGATAGGCTGACTGTACAAGGCCTCATTAATCTTGGATCCCTTGGGGTCCCTGGTCATTTCCTCTGCGTGGAGTTAGCATCTTCCTTGCCATTAATATGTCCTTTCCATGCTTACCTATAAGATCAAAGGGCGCTCCAAGGCTCTTGAGGTGCGCACCGACTTTGTCGATGGTGGCATCAAAGACTGGGTAGACGCCCAACAGCTCCTTGCCCATACCACACCACTGGGCACCTTGACCAGTGAAGACGAAACCAACAGTCGGCTTCTTGGTGGCACGGGAGAACTTGACGCCATCTTTGAGAACTTCTGCGAGGTTTGCCGCAGTCGTACCAGGCACTGCAGCTTTCCACATGAAGTTGGTTCTCCGGTTGCCGAGAGTGTAGGCCAAATCGTTCATGAATTCATCATCGGCTGCATCGCCCTTCTCTTCGAGGTACTCGGCCAGCTTGTCCGCTACTCGCTTACCAGAGGCCTCGTCGAAGCTGGAGATCTGGAACAACCGGGGCTGCACGTTCTTTGCGCCAGCCTCGCTGTCAGTGAGCGCCTTTATCGGGCTAGTGAAGGTCGCCTTTTGTCTTCTGTAAGAGCCCATCAGGCCGTGGTCGGCCAGGTAGCCCTCGGCGCTTTCAAGGATCACATGAGCGTTGCTGCCACCGTATCCGAAACTGTTGACGGAAATACGGTATGGGCCGGGTGTGTTCCAGGGCTCGCATTCGAGCTGAATCTTAAGCTTCCACTCCTCCAGGGGAAGACGGGGGTTGAGGTACTTGAAGTTACGGTTGGGCAGGAAAGAGCGGTTTTCCAGCATCATGATGCCCTTGACCACACCGGCAAGACCACTGGCACCTTCCAGGTGTCCAATATTTGTTTTGATGGATCCAATTCGGAGAGGCTTATCGGCAGGACGTCCATTACAGAAGATTTTAGACAACGCTCCGGTTTCTTGAGGGTCTCCGGCTTGCGTACCGGTACCGTGGGCTTCAACGTATTCAGTCTCGAGGGGATCGAGGCCTGCGGTGGCGTATGTGTCGCGGATCAATTCTTCTTGTGCCAAACCGTTGGGCAGGGTAATACCAGATGTCTTGCCATCCTGGTTCGATCCGGTTCCTCGAATCACAGCGCGAATAGTATCGTTGTCCCGAATGGCGTCAACTAGGGGCTTCAAGATCAGACAGCCGACACCCTCCCCACGAGCGTATCCACCGGCTCTCTCGTCAAATGTGTAGCAGCGTCCTTCGGGTGACAAGAACTTCATCATACTCATGGTGTTCATGGACTCGTGACTGAGGATTGCGTTCACACCTGAAGCAACAGCCATTGTGGCATCGCCGGTTCGAAGACTCTGGCAAGCCAGATGGAGAGCCACCAGACCTCCTGAGCAGGCAGTGTCGACTGTCACACTGGGGCCCTTCATGTTGAAGAAGTAAGAAACGCGGTTAGCGAACATGGCTCGGTTCTGACCGGCGTTTGTGCATTGGTGCATGGGAACTGAATCGGGGTCGCGGAGAAGCATGTCGTTGTAGTCGCAGCTGAAAGAACCGGTGAAGCATGAGGTTTTGCTTCCCATGATCTGTTCAAGTGGGATACCACCTGTGAAAGTAGTGAGTGTCTGTGTCTTTTTCTTTATGGGTGGTGTTTGCTACCATTTTCCAAAGCCTCAAAGGTTCCTTCGAGCAGGATTCGCTGCTGGGGGTCTAGGGCCTAGGAGTCGGTTAGTTTTTGCGATCCTCCATACTCTTTGATGACAAATATTTCATGTGTTTAAACTTACAGCAGCTTCTGTGGCAGTCATATTGAAAAAGGGCGCGTCGAAAACAGCGAGGTCCTCCTTGAAGAAGTGACCGCCCTTGACATTCATCTAGTTGCACGCGCACATTAGTATTCTCGAAGTATTCATCGTTGCTACCTTATGTTGTTCCTCGCTTACTGTTCCATGTCTTTTGTTATCTGGGTGGTAAAATGCGTCGTTGTTCCATTTCTCTTTAGGAATGGGACCCCAGCCCTCTCGCTTGTCGCAAATCATCTTCCATAGATTCTCGACAGTGGTAGCCTCGCCGGGACCACGGAAACTCATACCCACGACGGCAATGGGCATGCTGCCATTGTGGGAAACTGCAGCAGACGAAGCGCCGTTACTGAGGCTGCTAGAGGGAAAGGACTCCTCCGTTGGAGATGAACTTATGAGTCCTGGAGCCATTATGGATGTAATTGGTAGGTCTGTTGGTGAATAATTGTTATGTTAAGTATAGAGACTGCCTACAAAAGAAGGGAGGGTAGGCTTCTTGGGGGGAGGGGAAGAGAAAAGAAAGTAAGTAAAAAACAGGGAGAACACTTTGAACACTTTGAACACGTTGAACACTTTGCAATAGGAAATTTATGGGATGAACACAAAAAGAACCAGGTGAGGTAAGTGAGGCGGCTTATGACTCTTCCTTTACATGGTCTTATACATTATAACGATGTAGAGAGCAATCAGTAAGCAGGGTACTTACTCACGTACGCTGGCCAATCGGAAGCTTTGTGCTCCATATCGCCGCGCTCATTCGCCATATCTCGGTGACATAGCAGTCGCTCTCTGTAGCAGAGCCTACAACAGGGAGGAGTCTTTCCGGAGTATATGGGGTGAGGACCCCAAGAAACCCGGGTCCGTCGGGCCAAAAACGTGATTACAGGAACACTCAAAGATTGCTTGGATCAGAAACAACTAAGAAGAAAATCTAGTAAAACTAAGATGGGATCGCAGGATTTGGGAATTTGGCGGTAGTTGCACTTGGCATTGTGGACATCATTGGCGCGTAGACGTTACTGGAGGAGCGTTCTAGGGGTTTCGACTTCCCTTTGCAGCCCTAATACTCCGGGCTGTTCTAGCGGTTCTAGCGGTTCTAGTGCGGTTCTAGGGGCTCTACCTTGTACAATTAATATTCTAAAGCTCTTCAGGGCCCAATCAGAAAGAAAATGTGCGCTGCGTCATATGTATAATCTGGATACTAATGTGTCTATGAGGTCGTAAAGCAAATCTAAATCTAAGAATAACATCCACAATTCACCATGTGTATTCCACCTCGGAGAACATCTTGCGTATCGTGCGGGCCATGACTGCCACGTTTTTCGGGTCCCGGGGCACATCATGGAGGCCGTTGTGCGTGATAAGCGCGGTCATTTTAGGATTGCAGAGACCGTACAGCATGAGAGAAAACTCGTGGACAAAGTCCTTCTTGCCGACGACGTTGACGGTGGGGATGTTGATGTAGCCTTCTAGATCTTCGTCAAGCTTAAAGACACCAGGCCCGCCAGGCGGCATTGACATTCGGAATGGAGGCAGAGAGTTGAGGAAGACGGCGCAGCGGAATGGGGGTGGGTCGCAGGGCCGAGTCTTTGCGTGGTGGATGAGGAAGCCAGAGAGCAGAGTACCGCCGTGCGAGAAGCCGAAGGCGCCGTCAAACGGCCCCTCCTCCTCCAGCACGTCGTAGAGCATTTCGTAAGCCTCGTGCATCGACTCGTCCGAGTCTTCGAAGCCACGCGGGAACTTGTAGTAGCTGAAAAACGGCCCGTCGTAGAACCCATCGATCCCCGGCCCTGGCTCGGCGTCGATGTTTCCTTCGATGAAGTGGAAGGTTGCCGCATTGTCACGTTCGAGTTCTCGCATAAGTGGGCCTGGCGAGGTCAGTTTTTTTTATTTAAGCATGCTTTTTCCTGTTTGAAATTTTTTCATTTCGTTTCTTTTTTTCTCGGTGTGTTGGTTCTCTCTTACCCATCTGTGTTTGGAGAATCTATCCAAGAATTCGAGTCAGTCTTGATGCAACAACTAACACCCAACAGAGTGGACTTGTGTACTCCGTACCTTGACGTTGGTACCCCAACCATGAAGACAGAGCATTCGCATAGCCATTTTGGGCGAGTGAGTGTGAAAACGGGGGTCTAATATATAAGCAAATATATATTTTCGAGAACACGACGAGTCAACAAGCGCGTTTTAGGCTTGTTGTTCTTGCTGTTATTGCTGAACCAGGGCTGGCAGGCTTGCTTGATGTCGAGGACTACAGAAAGGCGTTCACCTGGGGGGTTCTTATAGCAGCATGAATGATGTCCGAATCGTCACCCATCGTGAGAATTTGCCTTGTCTACAAAAGCAATATTCTCATTTCTTTTCAGTGGCCGACAGGGTGTTGGTGACCAACCAGCGCGATTCACGAACAGCAGTTCAGCCGTCAGCACTAAGCCCGTAATCGATAGCAGTAAACAAGAAAGTAAGTGGCCGAGAGGGCGGCGACCACTCATTGCGATACATGAGCAGTAGAAGTTCATCCATCAGCACTAGCAGTCTCGTAGTCACGCAGAAAGTCGCCGAGTGGGCTGTTAGGGCAGGCTTTCGGATCCTTTCAGTCAGCGGGGTGCCTCAGGCAGTGCACTGGCCAGCAGCAGCAGACTATACCCTAACAGGACTAGCTCGTGTATTTATCCGCTTTTCGGAGGTTGGCTTGGCAGGACTGCGCGACTGCGTAGAAGAGCGCTCACGTGATTCCGGATTGTCTCGTCGGGCGAAAGTTCCGCATTTCGGAGGAATCGTGAGGCAACAAGGCATCACACCAGCATTAACAACAAGACTAAGCATGTATGGATGCAGCTGCCACATGTTGCTACAGCTCTAACGCCTTCCATGCATAACGGAGTAGCCACACCCAGTCTAGTCTACACTGCCGTATCTTCTAGAAGGTTTTAGCTCGTCGACTGGTCTGAAATCGAACCAGTAGCAGCTGGATCAGCCACAACTTGGGGGCGCGCTGCAGTTGCAGTGTCGATGGCGATGGCGATACAACATAGATTCGGCCCCGACATGTGGGAATGTCTCCTGCGTGTATGTAGCGAGACGTCTCAGCAAGCACGAGACCCACGAATATCGTCTAGGATTGCACATTGATTGGGTGGTTGTGGCATCACGGTCACTACTCCAGCATGCTAGAGCAGTAAAAAGCAAGAGCACGAGCATCTCAAATGATTGCGCGTTTGTCTCGAGGCGCCTTTGCACAGCTCGTACATAGTTGCCAGTCGCCGCCGAGCAATCGGGCTTATTTGCAGAGCCTCCGACGCCACCCTGCCGGTCTTTCACGCCACAGATCGTGCGCAGATCATGCTGCAGATCGTACATGCTCGCGGCGTTGATTACTCGATCATGTCTCGTTATTGACTTTGTTCATTATATTAAATTTAGTTGTCCTTTGTCTTGGGTTGTGTATTCGCGTTTTCCAGAGTTTAGCTTCTTCTGAATCAGAAAAGAAAAAGCGAAAAAGAAAAAAAGGTCCGGTTCTAGGCAGTGATGGAATTCTGAAGACTCCGCGGCGAGACGTATCATGAAACACTTTTTTTGTTTTTGTTTTTCTATCTTGGATTTCTTATGACATCAGAATCAATCTCTTTTGACTCGCTTGTCCTCGGGTTGTGGGGCACCGTGCTGATGTACATATCACAAATCCTCCGAGCCGTGTATGCCGGCAGGCTTCGAGAACACCCAGGAAGCGCGAGTCCCACATTGGAAACGAATATGAAGTGCTCGTAACTGGAGGTGGAAACTTAATATACGCCGCGTGTTTCGTCATGAATCATATGTTCTATGTAGTCTATGTATGAAAGGCGGGCCTGAATTGGTTCTATTCCTGCTAGATATGGTGCGTACAATAAAATATTGAGGAAAGAACAGAAATCAAGAAGCCCTTACGGCTCATTGAGGCCTTACATGCCATGAATTTGTCCCACGCGTACCATATTTAGCTCCAACTTGAACGTATTCCCGTGTAGGCACGCTCCTAGATTGATAGTCGATTCCGTACACCTCACAATTGCCTAATCGGGAACCGCTTCCGCGCCTCCTATGCGGAAGCGCCACATCGACCGTCCCATACGTGCAGAATATGTTAAATATAGATTTTTACATTTGACAGAAAATGATTGGGTTGTCAAGTCATGGTATTCATTAATAGTGAAATTAGATATATGTACAACCACTCATCAAAGCAAGTAACAAAAAAAAAATCATCCAATACTTAGAATACAACCTCTATAGTGATGCTGATGCGTCAAGTGCTTTTGACGGTAAACTTAACAAAAAATGCTAATACTGGGGTAGCGCCCTTACTCCAGGTAGATGCGCATACATGCGTGGTACGGATCAAATGGCTGTCATTTCTCGCGCGGCCTGTTCAAGTAGACGCGATGAAGCGGCTGTTTTTGCGGAGCCGATGGCCGTACTTGAACAGCAGCCAGGGGATGGGAAGGAGTGCCAGAGACAAAAAGGCAAACACGCTTCCGGCCCAGTGAATGCCGAGGTTTTCGTACATCTGGATGGTGAACAAAGGGAAGATCGCTCCGAGCATGTATCGGATAGATCCGTTTGCGGCGAGGGCTGTGCAAGAATTAGCTGGGGAAGTATATAATCGGAATACAAAGGATGCTTACCAGATGCTGCAGCCGCGGCTCCGTACGCCTCAACAAGGTAGATCATGGATGAAAGCTTTGGAAAAAGTCAGTAAGAAAGCTCGGCTTCTCGAAAAGATGGACCACGTACGAAGAGGACAAAGGCACCAAGACCGAATGGAATACCGCTGGCGACAGCTGCTGCCCAGTGGCCGCTTGGCTGAGCTCCCCATGCATACCTTTATAAAATCAGCTATGACTCAGAAATAATATCTTGGCTTACTGGGAAAATCAGAAGACTTACCAGAACAGACCAATAGGCAAAAAGATGCTTCCGGCCATGGCAGTGTACAGTCGGTGCTCCGGGGCTGGATGGCCGTCGGGGGCATTGCGTACAGCTCGAGCATACAACGTTCCCTCCACTACCACATGCATGACAGCAGCCAGAAAGTATCCTATAACCACACTGATGAAAGAAAGACCAGTTTGTCGGTCGTTGAAACCAAAGTCAATTTCGTAGACATAAGTGGCGCTTGCAAAATAGCTGAAGATCACTGCATATGCATATCCCGTGTACAGAGTAAGGGAGAAGGCAATAGATTCAGTGGCAAGAATGCTCCATGAACGGAGCGCGGCAGCTTTGAGTGTTGACAAGGCCACGATGACAACGCCGAACGGACCAGAGTGATCGTGAGAGGGTTTGATTCGCGAGTCGGAAGTCTCCTTCATGAAGAGAATCAGGATCCAGGTGGGTGCACAAATCAGGGCTACCACCCACTGGGTCCATCTCCGGTCGCCGTGGTATTCGTGCATAGCATAGGCGCCGGCCAGGGGCCCCAGAGAAGGTCCCAAGAATGGCCCGCAAATGAAGAGGAGTCGTGCCAGCCCTCCAGCTTTGGCAACACCCCACACATCAAGAATGGTTCCTGCTCCGATAGCCACGCCAGCAGATCCTAAGAATCCACAGAGGAAACGGCACACTAAAAGCGTGGCAAAGGATTTTGAGGCAGCTGCACCACATGCAAACGTAACTATACTTGTGGAGGTTACTAGGTATAGCCACCAACGACCAACAAACTCTGACAGGGGCGCCATGATCATGGGCCCGAATGCCAGACCCAGCATGTATAATGTTCCTGAGAGGAGGGCTTTGGTCTGGCTGACGTTGAACTCTTCCATGAGCGCCTCGGTGGCAGGGACATCGACGGACGAGGCAAATGTGCTTTATATCGATTAGCAAGTAACCCTAAAGGGGGATGTTCCAGCCTTACATCAAAAACGCTAAGAAGCATGGAATGGCAGTATGATAGATCTTCATCCATAGCGGCCAGTTCATGGCGTTGATGGCCTTGCGAGGAGGCTTGTCGACGCCATTGACTGGGCCGAGCTCTATGGAGTTTCCGCCGCTGGTGATGTCGCTGGCATCCTCCTTGATGACTTCTGTGAGTGACATGATGAACGGGAATCAGGTACCGCAGATGCGGAATCAAAATCAAACGAGATGAGTAGCGCAACCCGAAGACGCTGAGAGTAGCTCTGTACTCAAATGTATTGCAAGTAGGTAGTCAGGATGTCTTGCAAGTAGGTTCCGAGTAGGATACGATACAAAGTTCTAGTCTTTGCAGAGCGGTGATTACTATTTGGATTAAGAGCGTGGCGTGGCGTGAGAATGATATATATACACGTATGCTTTCTTTTGTTCCCTCCTTGTTTGCTTTTTTTTTTTTTTTTGACTCTAATTCGTGATCGCTACATCATCCACACCGGCGGTTTCGGTGGTGATAGATCCGAAGTGTCATCAGATGCAAATCAGTCACGATCTAGCGGGAACCTAGCGGACCCGAGTTTTCTAGAACTTCTCCAGGCGCCAATCAGCCACACCTCGACAGACCCGAGTTGCCCTAAGCCTGAGCTGGCGGCGGGTCTGAGACACTAGGCCACGCGACGCTGATGGTGATTCGCACGTCTGCGCATTTAAGTGCAGGGTCCCAGCCTCCATGCAGGCAGCAAGTGTTGCTTTCTTTGTTTACCTTTTGACTAGGCAGCAGTGGGCCGCTTCAGTATAGATTGATTGGCCTCTGACCATCTCGGTCCTGCGGCACCGAAAAGACCGGCGTCAACGAGGGCGTTTGATAGGGGAGAAGGTCCAGGGTAGATGAGCCGGCGTGGGCCGCAGGCACTAGACGACATTAATTTCTTTGTTTATTTGTACGAGGATCAGGCATGGCTTACGGCCGTTGGAATGTGACTCGACTGCCAGCATCTGACACATGGGCAGTTTCGAATGCACCGAAAATGTTCGGGTGTTTACGATTTTTACGTGTTGCACTACGCGAGGCCAGTCAGTCGACCGCCCCCCTCTACCCAAGCACCGGAGCCCGATGTCGTGCTATTGCCAATAAGGTAAATGGACTGTGTGCGTGCGTCGAGCAGGGATTGATCAGCGAGTGTCGGGCTCAAAAGCGGACTTTTTTCGTAAAAAAATCAATTCGCAACTCGGCTAGACGGGTGTGATGAATGCAAGGAGTGGTGGATGTAGCGAACAAATGCCACGTAGAAAACATACATAAACGCGGCACATATTTTTATTGTTTGCTGAAGCAGCTTCCACCTACTCCAGCTAGCAGATAACAGTTAGCGGCGTTAGTTTCTTTGACCAAACATCAGGATTCATCATTGAACATCCAGCAGCCCTGGTTCACTGCGGACCTCTCGGCCCCGAGACGCCGAGCGATCGCTTTGTTGCTCCCCCACCCGGCAGCCTGTGTTGTGGTGTTCACTGCTCACACTCTACGCATGCATACGTCTCTTGACATCCATTTCACGTTCCAGTAGCTGCTCTGAATGAATGTATCAGTTATATCCTTGCAATTGCATACACCCATCGTTGCATTGCGCATTGTGCCTTGCAGCTTTCTTTTTCCCTCCACGCTTCCCCGTATTATGAGCACTGAGTAGTGCGGTCGGCGTCGTCAGTTATGGCTAGAGTACAAAAAAGATCCTCCACCTCGTCGGAGAGCAAGGAAATGTCCCATCCGTTCCGGGACTCGTCCTCGCAGGGCTACAAACTAGGGGCCCGTTCGTGTCGAGGCTGTCACCAGCGGAAGATCCGCTGTGACCGCGGAGTGCCCTGCACCAACTGCTCACGATGTGGCATTACCTGCGTGTATCCCACCAAGGACACCGACGTGGCCCGGAAAGGTCCCACCCTGCAAAACATCTCCAACCGCCTGGAGCGCCTGGAAGTCTTGCTGTCGCGTTTTGCCGAGAGTAGTCAACTCGCTGCAGCCTCTGCAGCCGGTAATGGCGGCGGCGGTGGTGGTGTTGGTAGTAGTAGTAGTGTGCCCATGCCCCAAATTCAGGCCCAGCCTAGTGCCAGTACAAATGCAATGGGAACTGCAAACCAAAGCCCATCCAACCAACGCTCCTGTGAGTCAACATGGGAACTACTGCTGAATGATGAACGAGTGGCTCGATATGCCAATAGTTCGAACATCGATATGCCGCCGCAAGATGTGAGTGCTATACTACACGGGCTACAACTGCCGTATAAGCTATCATACATAATTGGTAAACTAATATGATACCCCTTTTAGGAAGAGACTGCCAAGATCACTCAGTCGACAGGGTCGCAAACGACGCCTTCGCATCTACAGCACAGCACGAAATCTCACAACACGCTTCCTGGGCAGCACGATACTTGTGCCTCTCTGGACATGGGTTCTGGCGTGCTGGACTTTTATCCCGACACCCAACTTGCCCTTCAGTTGTGGAATGTATATGTCAAGTCGGTTGACCCCGTGCTTAAAATCTTGCACATACCAACTGTCCAGTCCACCGTTGTCGCAACTATTCTGGACCCCTCGTCGGCAAACTCGTCCACAGTGGCATTGACATTTGCCATCTACTTTGCCGCTGTTACGGCGCTATGCCACGACGACAATGCCGAGCCAGTTGAGTTCCCTTGTGAGAAACTGGAGGTCTTGAAACGCTACAAGATATGCCTGGACCGGCTTCTCATGACGACTGATCTTATGAATCGACCCGATATGCCATCATTACAGGCTCTTGCAATTTATGTGGTGAGTATTGAGATTGATCATGCACCCTGCTCGACTAGCTTATCTAACCGACACTACGTGTTTAGACCTGCTTACGGGTCCACGAAGTTGGCCGGAGCGTATGGGTCCTCAACGGGCTGGCAATCCGGCTTGCTCAATCGATCGGCCTGCACCGCGACGGTTCCTCTTTTCAACTCAGCCCCTTTGAAACAGAAATGCGTCTTCGTCTATGGTGGCATTTGTGCGTTCTGGACTCCCGTGCCCCCGAGGACCAAGGATTTCAGCCCACGGTTGATGTCATGAACCGAGAACTGCGGCTTCCTCTCAACGTGAACGACAATCAGATCTACCCCGGCATGACGCGCTTCCCGGTGGAGTCGGATGGCTGGACAGAAATGTCCTTCTTTCTCATTCAAACCGAATCGTGCCGACTGCTGCACCCGATTCTGGAGCTCCAAGACCAGACTTCAGCCGATGCCCTTCTTAACAATATCATGGAGAAACGCAAGACTATGGAAGAGCATGGCCAGTACTTGTCGGCCAAATATGGCATTATATCAGACTCTGGGCCGCCCAATGATCTGTCGCGCATTGCAATCCAGCACATCACCACCGCCGGCAAGAAAATGGAGTTTGTGCTCCAGCTACGAGAGGAGATTGGCATGCGAAAGCAAAAAGAGGGCCAGGACGATACGACTCCTGACGTGCTAAAGCTGTCTTTTAAATTGGCCTGTGACGGGTTGGAGAGTAACTACGTGTTGTTGAAGGAGGGGCTCGCCTCCAGATTCAGGTGGTTCTTCAACATGTACACCCAATGGTACGCCCTTGCGTACGTCCTGCGCTGTCTTTGCAGCAGTAGCATTCCCGGTGGATTCGAGACGGAGCGCGCCTGGGCTCTGGTTGAAGAGCTCTTCCCCCGCAGAATGAGCCTGCACGACCATTCCGGGGGGGTGAATGATGAATATGCGCACGGCGGCATTTGGGGATGCTTGAATCAGCTTCGCTATCAAGCTCTATCGCTGAGACAACACGCACAACTGTCCGTGGCCACTTCCGATGTCGCAATGCACTCGTCCAGCCATGGCGGAGATCGTGCTACCCAGCTTCTTCCAGACACAGAAATCCAACCGCCCACCAGTACGACTGCAGCAGCTCATGCAGCCCCTACTATGCCAGAAATGGGCCAAGAGTTTATTGCTGATGCCAACCAAAACATATTCTCGTCGCTGGACATGACAATGCCAGAGATGCCGTTTTTGCCGGACTGGAATGCCGTGATCAATGGCTGTTTTAACGACGATGGCCACGAGTTGAATACGTCTTATTTTTCTCACAATCCTGTTGATGCCGCACAATACTAGAGTGACGTGTAATGGCAATAGTAATTGTATGAGCGACTGAATCGCTGTTAGACTTGACACGACTTATTTGCTGTTGTATGAGAAGGAATGGTATTAGCAACCTTCTGCAGACCACCTTGATGTGATAATGTCATAATGCCCTGTAATGTCTGTTAATGAAATTCGAACGATAAATACTGCCGCAGAGCTTTTTTATTATCAGTAAGAAGGCATCTACGTAAATCCGAGTTTCCCGGTCCTACGCAGAATCAAGACTAGGCGACCGCCCAGACAATCTCAACATTCCCCAAACCCGCCAGCCGCAAGTCCGCAAGTCCGCAAACCCCGCAGAGATTAAATAACCGGCCAACACAGCCATTACTATCACCATCCAGCTCACTACACTAGCCTATCATGGCATCGCACGCTCCAGTCTCGTGCTTTCTCTGCCGCCGCAGTAAGCGCCGCTGCGACAAGATCCTGCCGTCCTGCCAGCTTTGCGCCCGGAAGGGACTCAAGTGCAGCTATCCCCAGCGGCGCGGCCAACGATCCGCATCGCTGTCAGACAGTCCTCGCGACTCGGGGTCGACCACCAATTCTAGCTCTGCCCTTGCAAAGACGCCTCTGGCAGACGGCGCTTTCCCGGGCTATCAGTCTGTCCATTCGTCTACATCATCTTCATTTGCGGTAACCTCCGCTATCAGTTTTCTTGCACCAGACCTGTTCCGTGAATCTTGTATGGAAATTCCTCGCCTCAACTTTGACATCCCTGAAGATGTTGCTGTCCACTTGGGCGACAGCCAGCAGCTGCGCCAAATAGCCAGCAACTTCTTCCAGATGACATGGATGCCTGTGGTCAGCATGAAGCGCTTTTTGGCCGCAGTGCTTAATCCGCTGGCCCCCCATCGACGCGCGACCGCGTTACTAGCTCTGGCCATGAAGCTGTGCTGCGCGCGAGACCTGGAAGACGAGCGGATGTTGTTGTATAGATTGACCAAGAGATTCTACTCGGAAGTGGAGAATACAGAAGGCCTGAGTGTCCAGGTGCTACAGGCAGGTATATTCATTGCCGTTTTCGAGATTGGCGATGCCATTTACCCTGCCGCATATTTGACGGTTGGCGCATGTGCCCGTTATGGCATCGCCATGGGGCTAGACAAGATTAATAAAAAAAGAATGGGCGGAGATCAAAACTATGCAGCATCATGGATGGAGATTGAAGAGAGGCGTAGGGTCTGGTGGGGGGTCTTGATCTTAGACCGGTTCGTCGCTCATTTTTTTTTATTATTTTAGAGGCTTGGTTTCTCTTGATATCCCTGCAGAGTTGACGCAATTCAAATTCAGATTTCTAAACCTCGCACAGCCCTCTCGGCTTCTAGCCACAGAAGACCCCGCCTTTGAAGATTTTCTTCCCGTGGATGATGATCGCTTCTATGACATGGTAATACACTCGCTCTCCAACCTTCTTGGATGATTGTTGACTGACATGACATGACTGCACGGGGAATAAATTCAGACCTCGCAGCCAGACGATGCCGTGACCATATCCCAGGGGTTTCTATTCAAAATAGGCCATTTTGGTAGACTTGCCCAGGCAACGTACCTTATCAGCCAGGCCATTGATACAGTCCGATCTCCTTCTCTGACCTCAAACTTCCCTAACGGAAGCAGCCCATCAGTAGAGACTGCACAACTATGTCGCACGCTCGAAGCCTTGGTTCGCGCGAATGAAATGGAAGTGACAGTCCGGAGATTGGCCTTTTGCTGCCAAAGCCTGGTTTCCTACAGGCAAGTCATGTTGTACCTCATAATACGGTTTATTACAAGATAATAACTGTTAGGGCAGTGGCGTATTCCTTCTCCAACAGCATTTCTGGGAGCGGCTGGGGATCAAATCCACGCAAGAGGCGCAGCAGCACACATTTGTCGAGACTCGGAATGCCATTGATACGCTGTGCCGAATTGCATCGGCACTCCAGCAAGGGTCGCACATGGTCGATCTATTGGCGGGTCAATGCACATTTTTCCTCGCCGGGGTTGTCTATCAAGGCGCTTTGGCACTTTTGACTATCGGACAAGGCAATCCATCGGTGGAGGTTAATGAGAGCATCGATCTGTTGACGTGGTTACTTGAACATATACGAGGCCGTTGGCCACTTGCCGGTAAGCTGTTTGACGGAAACTTTTCGGAGAAACAATCCTAATCTTGAGTAAAGGTGTCTACAAGAGCATTCTGGACGCAAAAGAAGCCCTTTTGGCCGCGAAGATGGTGTAACGCAAAGATGGTATAACCGCATGGAGGTATAATCGTGTGTGCTGTACTAAGGAAGGTGGCATAGCGATCACGGATCGGCTTCTTCGACCTATGTATAGCTGCTTTTAAGGGTTGAGACTTATCCCTAAAGCATTCTACGTTTTCGAGCTCCTGGCAGCACAAAACCTGGCTGATAAATGTGTCGCATGAGTCATCTATCTTATATCGAGAGTGTCGGCGGCTGACATAGTGAAGCTAATCAAAGCAATTGCATGGGATTGCTATGTAGCCACCACTGTTTATTCATTCTGATCTAGGAGGATGTGGCAATTCGTCACACAGTATACATGGATTATTCTATTCCCGACTCATTTATTCCTCACCGATGATCGCTTTGTAATAAAATTTGTAAAAAATATTTTACACATACCGCGGCGCTGATTTGTTGTGCTTAGTGAGTAATTCCTAAGTTTGCTTGCGGCAGTTGCTCGACACGTGCTGCCTATCTCATTGCGCGGCGACCGCCAGGTTCCTGGTAGGACTACATCTATTTTTCTCTTTCTCGTCGACAATTATTAATCTCGGAAACCACAGGCAAAGGCGCAGATACGGCGTTGTTCCGACTTGACCAGGCCGCGGAGATGTAGGCGTCATTGCGGGCTTTGCGGACTTTTGCGGGCTTTGCCTCTACTGAATTCATAATCACCGCCGCCTGCGTCAATGATGGCCGGACATAAAAACCAGTCTCATCCCTCGCTTTTGAGTTGTTTATTCTAATCTCATACTTTCAGTATCATTAAATTTGTCCAGTTCAAGTCGTTTGTCACCGTCACTTTTAAAGAAACAATACCTGCAACCATGTCTCCCACCAAAAAGCGGTCTATTCTGATTACGGGGTATGTTTGTGACCTGGCTGCCGTGATATAGCTCCACGCTAATTTTACATAGGTGCTCACAAGGCGGAGCCGGAAATGCGTTGGCATTGGAGTTCGCTGCTCAAGGCCTGCGAGTATTTGCAACTGCTCGCTCTGTCAATTCGATGAGCAACCTGTCGGACAAGGGAATCGAGACTCTAGCCCTCGACGTTACGGTCCCGGAAAGCATTGCGGCCGTGAAAGAAGAAATCTCCAGACGAACAGGCGGTACACTTGACATTCTATATAATAATGCCGGAACTAGTAAGTCTCTTCAACTGTCGCACCTATTAAATTTCCCGGCTTGGGTTCTTCTTCACATCACAGCGAGTACTAATCTAATCATAGTGTACGAGGCTCCAGCCATTGAGGCGGATCCCAGCCAAGTCCGAAAAATGTTCGACGCCAACGTATTCGGTCTATTCGAAACAGTCACGACATTTACGCCTCTCCTAGCTGCTGCTGCACACAATTCTTCCGGTGTTCCCACAATCGTCAACGTCTCGTCGATCCTCGCCCGACTTCCGTTCCCATTCGCAGCCGCTTACAACGCAACCAAGGCCGCCGTCTCTGCCTACTCAGATACACTGCGGCTTGAACTCGCCCCTCTAGGAATTCGAGTCGTCACTCTATTCATGGGCGAAGTCTCGACTAGACTTCGCTCGCCGGATGCGATCAAGTTTGGGCCGGACAGTCTCTACGCCGATATGGAAGAGAAGGTTAAAGAGAGAACACAACACAGCGCTAAAGTTTCCATGACACCAGATGTCCTAGCCAAGCAGATTGTTCCCAAGGTCTTGGCTAATGCCAACACCAGCTATATCTGGAAAGGGACAAACGCTTTCATCGTTTGGCTGCTTAATGCCATAGGGCCTCGCAAGGTCTTTGACTCGACAGTGATGGGCCCAGTGGGATTGGATAATAAGGACCTGGTCAGAAAGGTATACAATCGTGGACAGCAGATATCTGTCAAGGCATAGGTTTTGAGGATGTATATTATTTTTGTTTAAATTAGAACTTTTTTTAGCCAGTTTCATCAATTTTATTCTCGTTGGCTTCTTTTAATGTCGATGCTCTTTGCAAGAAGACAAGTTGTGGGGTCTGATTTATAATGCGTGAACAGTAATTCTGAATACTATCTTCACAAAAGACGGTTTTATAAAATAATAATTGCTAAACAATGCATGTTGCAGGTAATGATATTGAGTCACAACACAACCAGTCGTATTTTATCCGAGCGGACAGTTGCATTTCTGCTTGCTATTTCTGATTTTCAAGTTGATGCTCTAGAAACAAATATGAAATTGATCAACACTTGAGTACGAAATTAATTCTTCTCAGGCAATATTACTTAACAATCTCGCTAACTTCAACTGCAGGGTAAAAAACATTGAATCGCGAAAATTCACGCGCCATACGATTGAAATAACACGATTACCGTCTACAAATCCAAATGTGAAATACACCATGTCTGAACAAAAAGCTACTTGTCGGCAGCTTTCTTCCTCAATTCATAGATGTTTTTAAGGACCGATCGTGGTCGTCCGTCGTAGTTCTTCTTCCGCATCCATGCTTCCAGACTAGGAATGCGAGAGCCATGTATCCGGTCAAGCAACGCCATATCACGCGTGGCGCCTTTGCCCTCGCCCCAATAGCGCCACCAAGCCGAGAAATTCTCGCGCCAGGTCATGAACGACTCATCACGAGGAATATCCGGGTTGACTGCCCAGTTCGAATACGCTCCTGGATATGGCTCGGCCTTTGGGAGATACTCTTCCAGCGGTACGCGCTTATGCACGCCTCGCTTGCCTGTCACTTTGCTAAAAGTCTCTGCAATCTCGGCAAAGCTTACTTGATCTGTCGCAACTTCCAGGTCGAGGCCTGCTGACTCGGATGGATTATCGAATATCCATAGGCTGTAGGCTCCAACGTCGTCGAGCGCAATCAACGGAATTTTACCGTCCCCTACAGGCCGACTCGTTAGTCAAGCAAGAGCTGAACCACGCAAAAAAAATGATCTTACCCGCCGGGTTCTCCCAGACAAATGAATCATCATCAAGCTCCTTGGGGACAAACATCCCATCGTAGAGCATGTCCATATAAGGCCCTGTGGTCAAAAGTGATGTCTTCATAGTCGACTGCCCATGGCTTAATATCAAGTCTCCAACACGGCCCTTTCCATCGTTATGACCCCAATGGTACTGCTCGTCCCACCCAGCCTTGCGAAGAGCATAGTCGCTGTTGGCAAACACATAATGCTTTACACCGTGATGCCTGGCAATTTCGTATGCCCGAACGCCATAGAAAAGCTCACTCTTTTCGCCAATGGTGAACCCATCAAGATTCACCCATGCACCGTAAACACCATTGAAGGCGGCGTGAAGATCTTTCTGACTATCCTGGGAACCTTGCAGCAGCGTTACATTTGGCAAGGCAGCCAATTTCTGAGCGTGATCCGAATTCGGGTTTCTTGTCAATACTCGGACGCTGTAGCGTCCGCTCTCCGAGAGCGCTGCAAGTCATTGTCAGGGCATGGTTCCTTTAAACTACAGGCTTTGGAAGATTACCGTGAACGACAGAGCGGCCTTGAGCACCAGTCCCTCCAATGACGAGTATAAGTTTGTCGTTTGCCATGGTAAGATAAGATCTTTATCAAGTGTTCAATTTGATGAGTCAGTCAATGTGTGTTGAATTTGTAAACTCGACGATACCGCACTGGGACTCTGCGGGTATAAATAAGGCTCTACATTGGCACAGTATTATGCTATCAATAATTTGAAAATCCCAAGGCTTACCAATCTGATTCCATTATGTTCGTCCGCCGCATAGCTGGTAATCGACATGATTACGTTGTCCGCGTGCGTATCTCGATGATGTCCGTCATTTCGGAGTGTTCCTCACACCCCTTGAGCAAACTAGCGATTCGCCATAATTCCAGGTTGCTCTGAGTACACCGAAATTACTCATCTATGAATAATCAAGCCAATTCTGCGCTGCTGACACATGAATCGATGGCTCATCGCGCATGCCAAGGCTCTTGTTGCGGGGTTGCGGGCATTTGCGGTCTTGCGGGCATTGCGGGAGATTTCCCAATGCGGTAAATGAAGCAGCTGTCAATAAAAAAAAAAGGGCAGTTCATTATTCGGGGAAAAGTAGATATAAAGGTGAAAAAACTTGTCGTGATTTCAGTAAACTCTATAAAAATTATCAAGCTTATGCTACCAGAGACAACACATCAATTCCTGCCTAGCTGGAGAAGTCTTACTTTGAAAGCTTGAGAACTAATTGCCAACATGTCCAAACTGATCGTTATCACCGGAGCTACGGGAATGCAGGGCTCAGGCGTTATTGATGCCTTGTCTTCAAACCCAAACTGGAGAATCCGTGGCCTGACACGAAATATCAGCAGCCCAAAGGCCAAGGCGCTCGTCGATCGCGGTATTGAAATGGCAGCCGCCGACTTTGACGATGAAACCAGTCTCGTCAATGCCTTTGCCGACGCAAATGCCATTTTCGCCGTGACAGATTTCTACGAGCCCTTTGCCACTGGTATCGGTCCCGAAAAGGCCATGGAGGTCGAGTACGACCGAGGCGTGAAATTGGCCCGCGCCGCTGCGAAGACGCCCACCCTGGAGACCTACTTCTGGAGCACCTTGCCTGCTGCAAACGGGTTAACCAATGGCGAGGTCAAAGTTCCTCATTTCGACGCGAAGGGCGCTATTGATGCGTATATCAAGCATGACCCTATTCTGAACGCCAAGACTGTCTTTCTTCTAACTGGATTTTATGCTTCAAACTTCAACTATCCGCCTTTTACTCCAATTTACTCGGTATGTATAATCTCCCCTTTTCACGCCTCTTCCATTGTGCGGGTTTGACTTGGCTAACGATCTGAACAAATAGAAACCTGCTGGAAAGTATATTCTCGCCCTCCCTGCAAATTCCTCGTCGTATCTCGCCTCACTAGGCTCGGTGAAAAATATTGGGATCACCGTCAGTGGGCTTCTCCAGTACCCCTACCCCGAGACGCCGCGCGGGTCTAAGGGAGGCCGATATGTCCATGTCACGACGGGCAACTACCAGATGCAAGATTATTTCACTAAGTGGGCGGAGATCGCAGGAAAGGGGAAGCTGCAGATCCTGTCAGTTCCATTTGAGCAGTTTGAAGGCCTGCATGGCATGTGGGGGACGGAATTAGGTCTTATGGTGAAGTTCTGGGAAGTCGCTGGTCCTGCAAAGATGTCGGGGACAGTAGGAGACGGGGATGTTATGGTTGATTCTCGCGACCTTGAGGGCGTAAAGGGACGGTTAATAAGTGCCGAGGATGTCTGGAGACAGGAGAATTGGGATTGGCTTTGAGGCGTCTGTCCGAGTATTTAAACGCTTCGCGGTGTCTTGGCTACGGCGTTTATTTACGATGAGGGTTGTATAAAATAACAGATCTTGCGGTGCAGTACCCAATACCAAAAGGCCACAACTTACTCTTTCTGAGCCATGTGAAACGCAAATTGGAGTTGATAAAGAGTCGGCAGGGCACGATGCTTCAATTTTGCAAAGATTCTATTTATTGCATAGAAATAGAGCAGAAGAGATGAGACGCATGACGGGCGCATAAGCACCGGCGACCCGCTAATGTTTCTAGTTACCAGCGACCTTGGAAACGCCCCATTGATAGTCGCTCTGACTAGCCTAGAACTGGCCGCTAAGTCGGAAGCTGGTCTAACTTTATAGAGCCCAGTCGGCGCACATGCCCGAAGCAGCCCTAATCGCGTCTCTACGACCAAACAATTTCCACCAATGTAATTTACACGTCGGCAGGCCATTGTAAGCTTAGTGTTTAGATTAATATACCAGCCACGCTCGCCGTAGTCTATCCACTGATTTCCGGGCCTCGACTATGACGCCAATCAACATCAACCTTCATCAACACGTGCCTGATATGGGGAGAAGCATAGAACTCGCAATTCTAAACAATACAAATTGAAGTTATATGAAAATTATAGTAGTGTAATTTGCACTGTTTGTCCTTAAAACTCCTTTAAAAAAAAGACACCGACACAACCGGTCATTGCTTAACTATATAAACGTGCAATTGTTCGCATCCCCTCCTGATTTCTTGGCCGCTGAAAATAAATAAGCCATTACTAAAGAACCCCTGGTAGAGAGGCTGCTACAGCTGCGCTCCCGCAATGGCTCCTTTGGCGCTACTCACCACTTCATCCCTGTTTTTTGCCTTGTTGTCAACGGCGCAATCGACAACTGAACAGGTCCTTGCACCAGAAGATGATGTCGTCTTCCCACAGTCTTCGTCTGCGCAGAACCCTCTTGCGTGGCTTGGCCCAAATTCGCCTTATTTTGCGGGTTAGTACTGTGATGTGTTGATTTTTTATCCATGTTTCTTTATATTCTGTATAATTTTGCGTATGGAACATCAAGTTCAAAGGCGATGGTAAAGGGAAGGATTAATTATCTTGCTTACTGACTTGCCTAGGTCCCAATGTGAATGGTATTTCAAACGAGGTTCCTAGCGGCTGCTCCGTTCAGCAAGCTGCGTACATCGTGAGACATGGAAGCCGGTAATAATTTCAACTGTCTCAGAAAAGCTAGCATGTCTTGTCCAATATCTGACAAATCTCCAATGGGTGCAACAGATTTCCAGATTCTGGTGCCTATAACGCATGGGTCACTCTACAGGAAAAGGTGAGTCTCAAATCAGTCACTTTTTTGAATTGACAAATGTTGACTCGAGGCATTCGTTAGATTCAAAATGCCACAAAATCCGACAAGTTCCAAGCAAGGGGCTCCCTTTCTTTTATCGCAGACTGGCAGCCGGTTCTCACCAATCCAACTCTTCAAATGTCCCAAGAATCTTTGACGGGCTACAAAGAGGTAAGTAATTGGGACCAGATTATTGCATGTCATATACGTATCGTGCTAAAAAAAATAAGGGTCATGATCTGGGCTATCAGTTAAGAACTCGCTGTCAGTCAATTTTCTCTTTCCACAGGCGTTGAAAACTTAAAGTCTATTCTTCTGTTCATACACTAACTTTCTCTCGGACAGACCCCGATTTCTATGATGATGGCAACCAGTTCTACGTCTGGGCAAATCAGTATGCCTCCCCGATCAACGAATCACGAGTTGTTCAAACCGCAAAATCGTTTGTGCAAGGCTACTTGGCAGAATTTGCCGACGCATATGGCACGATTGTGAGCGTCAATTCAACGGGGTCTGTTTCTGCTATTGGCAACTCCCTTGGCCCATCGGACTCTTGCCCTTCATACAGTATCCTTAGCGGCTCCGATATTGATAATACCACAGACTGTACGTTACACTGTGCGCATTACCTATATGAATACTGACCTTGAAAAAGGGGAGGCTGTTTGGACTCCTGCGACAATCAACCGCGTCAACTCTCTAGTTTCAGGGCTTGAATTCGACGAATCAGACGTGCTATACTTTCCATATCTATGTGGATTCGAGAGCCAAATTACAGGTCGACTGAGTCCGTGGTGCGGAGTTCTCACTGACGAGGAACTCAAATATTACGAGTATTCGGAGGATTTACACTACTATTACGGAATTGGACCTGGTTCTGGATCCCCAACCAACGTTCTCTTCCTGCCGTTCCTGGATAGTCTTCTTCAGCTGCTGGAGGCGGGGCCTAACCAGACGGGCAAGGGTCCTAACGGCACCACATTCGAGATCCCAAAACTTATCATGGGATTTTTGAATGATAATCAAGTTGCTGAAATGACTGCTGCTATGGGACTCTTTGATGCTGAGCCAAAGCTTCCTAACAATTACCTACCAAACGATTATCTTTATAACGTCGCAAATTTCATTAGCATGCGTGGCACCGTGGCTTTTGAAGTTCTGAACTGTTCAGCGTCGGACAATAAGCCTGCTTCCTCCAAGTCGTCGGATAGCACGTACATCAGAATTCTTCTTAATGATGCGGTGTATACCTTGCCTCAATGCAAAAATGGCCCTGGTGGAAGCTGCCTGCTGTCGGAGTACGCCTCGTTTATTAGCCAGCGGAACGCAACTGCTGGCAATTTCATCAACTATTGCAACGTGACTGAGGCTGGGCATCCACAATCTGTTGGTGGAGCGAGCTTCTTTAGTGATTTGTCACTTGACTTTTTGACATTTGTCGCACCTCATTAGGGGCTGTTTCGAGATTCGGGCCGGCTTTCCCAAGACTTTTGAACAATTTACAACGGTATCCCGTTTTACATTATGATATATTTTATAATTGATAATTATTTAAGTGCGTGACTACGTTTAGATTTTGGAGAATAGGGTAACTTAAACTCTAGATTTCTTGAATATTATATTGATATCTGTGGTACCTTCGCCCACCTTATCCTTCACGGACGCAGAATGACGTTTCTTTTCTCCAAACACGTGGCGAGTCTGTTCCAACCAAAATGGGGATACTATAACACAAATGATATTTCTCGAAAAGAGATGTACGATTTAACAGGGCTTGCTCCTCGAAGCGTCAATAGGCAGAGAGGCTAGGTCGAACTACTTAAGAACGGTACCTTCTTGCGTCTTCTGGAAGATAAACAAATGTGCATGTCTATATAAATAGAAAAGTTCATTGAACCCGTGAAAGATAAAATGAAATTCAGCTGCCTTTAATGTGAACAAATGTGTTAAAAACACCTAGTTCACAAACCTTGGACTATGGCGCCTTAATCAAATCTCGTGATAGTCACACATTTGAACATTACTTGAAAAGCGGCTTAAATGCATCCACAAAATCCTGGAGTTCCGAGTTGATTCTAGCTAACTCTCATCATGTATCAAACCCAATTCTAACAGACATAGATGACGAACTCATTGCTTACATTGCCACCTTTCGTAACTTCCCAACTGAACAAAAGTCATGATCTAGATTATTCATGCAAGATTCAATCCCATCCTTTATGTCACGCATGATACTAGAGACCCCACGCCAAGTAATTTCAGCATCAGTCTTTTACTTCACAAAGTCAATTTGAACCCTGTACACCCCATTGCATGCTGCGTCATACCGTCTCCCGACTCTCTCTGGGCCAATGGCTTATGATATTAGTAGTATATGACATGTGCCCCCACGTAATACTTTATATAGAGGTCTCCCCTCACGTGTAAGTGGTGCTATTAAGCTGGTGGAATATCGAGGGTCTACTCGTTAACAAGTCAACAGCGAGGAAAGACGCTTGAATATCGATATTGTACCGCCCAAAAAAACATTTCTTAGTATCCTTGCCAATAAAACTTCGGCACAGGATTTAGATGGCGAACGTACTCTAGGCAGCAGTGTTCCCCGCACATAAAAATCCCTCCAAGCCCCTGCCCCATTCGCCACTCGATTCTCGACTCACGACTCACCATCTCCTTTGGCTAAGGGAGCGTATTATCATGTCGACTGTGAGATACTTTGACGATGTTCCTCACATCGTCCGATATGGCATGCTCGATGAAAAGGGCGAGAATTGTTGGATGCTCTTTTGGCGAAACGGAATCCAATTTACTATCAATGTACACAAGAAAGATGTGTACGGCACAGCCTTCTATTCTATCTGGCGGCCTCTACTACGAGAGAGTTTGGAGACAGGCGAAACAGTAAAGGACCATATGCAAAAGCAGTGGCATCCTCTGTGTGATCTCATTATATCCCACTCCATGGCCACATTGCAAAGGCTGGCACCAAATAAGGCTCACTGGGTCACATTAAGGGATTATTTACATACCCCCAGCTATGCTTTGAAAATTGTCACCAACAGAGAAAATATGGAAGTCTATGGGGAAGTCGTGGAAGGGCCGGAAGAAAAAGGAGCGTACGAGTTCCAGCCCGTTTCCAGTGGAGCATTCAGAAACCTACCAAATGACATTAAACGGTATGCAAGTGGCGATCTAGTTGTTCTTGAGAAAGAGGAAAACTGGAAGGTTCCTCCACAAAAAGTCCGCACACCTGATGGTCATGTCTGCTTGTTTAAAGCCTGCAAACGGAGCACAACTAGGGTCGAAACTGGCGAAGTGACCAACCAGTCTTTAGACAACATAGAACTCTACTTGGAGTTGTTCAAATACTCGCAAAGATTACCCAATGCACACGTTATCAAAACGTCTACAGTGCTGGGCATTGTTACCGATGTATCTTTCAGATCATCTAGATCGCTATCGGCGGGCGAAATATTACCCGAACATGCAGAACCGACTGGAGCAGGGATTTCCGAGACTCTAGTAGCAGGAATTCTACTCTCGTCGATTTCCCAAGGCCAGTCTTTGGCAAGGGTCATTGAACGGGCCGAAAATACAGCAATAGACACTGTTATCGAACAAAGTCGACGTTGGAAAAGTCAGATCGAAGAAAAGATTGCGCAGTTTCATTCCGCAGGCATTTACTGGGCGGGTGAAGACGATCACTCCAATATTAACCAATATACGATATTGATAGATGCCGAGGGCAATGCATCACTAGATTTAGATATGGCAACCCTAGGTATTGGTTTAGCGAGCGAAAGTTTGCGTACAAGAGGGATCGCCATGGACATCAAGGCAATCGAAACTCTATTTGACGAATGGTTACCCAAAGAGCTATCGAAACGAAAGTGAATCACTTGAGGCAGGAGGCTTGCTAGCGTTGCTTATTGCGTCGGCCGTCTCCTACGAATTTGCACCCTGGCTGCCAATGCAGACATAGAACGGGGGTTGTATCGCATACGGCACCGTAGGCTTTGTAGGCCAGATTGCGTTCGCCGCTATAGCGCCAGATTCTGAGTATGGATTTTACACGTTGATTAACTTGCATACTCCGTATATGAAATCTGAGGTAACTGTAAAGAATCGTGATAATGCCATCGATGAGGGAACTTAACGATATACTAGAATTATACTTAGCAATCTGCTCTGAAATGTTCTAATGTGTACTGCAGAAACACCGTGTCGATCCTAAACAAAAAAAGTAAGTCTAATACATAGATGAAAAGCTGTATGAGTCCAAAGCTGCATGAATACACAGCACTTACCACTTTCCTTTTTTAAATCCAATTTTCTCCAACCTTCCGCTCTCCACAAAGCCTCGTTTGATATACCACTTCCTCAATGCATCACCGCCATTCGGACCGTCCGGATCTACGGCCATGACAGCCAAGATATTCCTTATCGGGACACCACGGCCACCTTCGCCAGCAAAGACAGTTTCTTGAGCCTCGTCGGAACCAGAAATCTCGTATGTACGGTGCAGCGCTGATCCTGCCAATTTCAATAGTGCAGCAAGAAGCCTCGAGCCCAGCGATTTAGACTGGTGTTCCGGATGCACGAAAAGCGAGAGTTCAACGGTTGGCGCATAGGAGAGCAAATGGCCTCGATAAGGCGAGAGATAGACGTACCCGAGGACGAGCTCAGAGCCGTCCACGTCATGGAGGCGCTCGTCGACGGCAACAAGGTAAGGTAGACCGAGCTTTTTGATGTCATTGTATTTACTGAGAATAGTGCCTGGTGGTGGTGGAGTCTGCATGAATGTGAGCACTGTGTTGACGATGTAATGAGTATTGATGGCGCGGATCTGGGGGAGGTCAGCCGGGATAGCATCGCGAATAACAGCCATGGTTCCTATGATTTTGTTTTCCGTAACTTGACGGCGTCTTCAGTTTCTTCAGTTCTCGGAAGCGCAGATTCGGACAAGCTTCTAGCTTCTGTGGAGACGTTGAAAAAACAAGGGGGGCCAACCTCGGAAGAGAATGCCCGGTCAGGACTAGCGAGAGCGTTGGTCTCGGAGAACGAGAGACTACAGCTAATATGTAATATGCACAGCAGTGTTTGCGATCAGACTCGCTCGCTCGTAAAAAGACTCCATGTGACTTTCCTATCCTGTATATAAAGCAGGCGGCGTTTCGTCTTAGCTTATGACTCACGACGACCTGATACACAGCGAATGAGCGCGTGCATGCGTAACGAGGAGGGTTGCGTTCCACAGATAAGAGTCTGACTCATTCATACAACATAAAAGCGGGCTTGTCCCGATGCGATCCCCGCTGCGGCCAAGCACACCGTCCAGCCCGTGAGCCAACACCGAGCAATCTCGCTTTGAGGCGGGGTCATGACTCCCTCGACCGTCTAATGCAGCTTGCTGGAGCCCCTAGTCACGCCGCTAAACGCAAGGGCACGTTAACCGCCAATTAGACATCGCCCGAAGCCGAGATGGCGCGATCCGCCATCAGACAGACGGCAGAATTGCACGCTAGATTTAGATAGTCGGCGGTAGTGAGTGCGAACGCGTAGCAGCTTCCATGGCCTTCAAAAAAGCTTGGTTTCCTAAGTAGCCTCTCTCTGTCCACGAGGACTGCTGCCGCCGCCAGCGAGATCGATAATTGTCTGTCGGTGTTGAAAATGGCATCGAGCCTCGCACAGTCTCCGGCGCAGCAGCTGATTGACCGGACACACATCCAGTCTATCACTGTCAGCTCCGTTGGCCTGGCTTTGGTCGTTATCGCCACTTTGCCATCGGCACTTGCCGCAGTGTCGCATTTCCGAAGAAAAGATAAGGCGACCGCGGAACTGTATGAGGATCAAGATGGAGTTGCAACTGAGGAGTCAATGGTGAAATATTCAGCAAAATGGCCAAAAACGTTCTTGTCCGTCTTCGCAACCCTGGGGTTTGCATTTGCTACAGCGTCCGCTGTTTTAGCCACGGTGAACCAAAGCGGGACTTTTGTACTCATCCAAAACTGGCTGAGTTTTCTCCAATGGGTCAGCATCGCTCGCAATTCACTCATGAGGGTTGACGCTGATATTCTTTTAGGTGTTCGTTGTGTTCCAGGCAGTATTCATTGGCCTGATGCGAGATTCGACCAAGGCTTACTCACTGGGAGTATATAACGGGCTTTCATGCGGAGTTTTATTTGCAGAGCTTACCTACCAAACCCTCTTCTTTGTCGAACACCGAGACCCATACGGAACTACTTGGCAGCGCTCTGAAATTATTCTGCATAGCCTTGAGTTACTGACGTCGGTATTCGCCGCACTGGCTAGTGTTTCGATTCCTCGAAGACCCGAGATTTTCCACAATGGGCTCCCCGTTGATGCGATGCATACACGCTCTGCTCTGGAAAAGTTCAATTTCGGCTGGGTGGGGCCTTTACTCATGCACGCAAAGAGAACCAAACATCTAGATCTCAAGGACCTGCCAAGAATGAGCCACTACGCTCGCGCGAAAGATCTCAGCGATACCTGGGCGTCGAAGAAAAGAACACAGAAGCTATGGGTCGCCCTTGTTTTTCAATACAAGTGGCCGTTGATCACACAATGGCTCCTCACCTTGGTTCAATCGTTCGGCAATTTTGCTCCCCAGTTCGTTATTTTCCAAATTCTGAAAATATTGGAAAGGCGAGGCTTTGGCGAGCCCGCCTCAGCTGACGCTTGGATATGGGTTTTGATTCTCGCAATCACGAGCATCGGCGCATCATGGGTGGAGTCGTGGTTGTTCTGGGTATCGTGGTCGGAGTTGGGTATTCCACTTCGATCTCAGCTCGCCGCGCTCATATTTCAAAAGTCAATGCGGCGCAAGGACGTGAAAGGCGCTGCAAAGAAGTCCAAGGAGGAGCAAGGGAAAAACAGAAACGACTCAACCGCTAGTGAAGATCGCCCAGAGGAAGAGAACGAAGAGGAGGAAGAAGAAAAAGGTGCTCCAAAGGGCAAACAATTAACCGTCAATCTCATTGGTGTTGACGCAAAGCGTGTCTCTGAGTTTGGCTCCTTCAACTTTTACTTCCCTGGAAGCTTATTCAAGCTGCTGGTCTCGTTCACCTTTCTATGGTCCATTCTGGGATGGAAGCCGTTGCTTGCAGGATTTCTGGCAATGTCCTTGACGATTCCTATCAACATATACTTCAGTCAAAGATATTCCGAGGCCCAGGACAGACTGATGAAAGCTCGAGATGCGAAATTGGCTGTTGTGACCGAAGCCTTACAAGGTAAACGAACCATTTCCCAAGGGATTTTCATTCGTGAGACTTACTCTACCTAGGTATCCGCCAAATCAAATTCTCCGCTCTCGAAAAGAATTGGTTCAATAAAATCCACAAAGTCCGCACAAATGAGTTGGGTGAGCAATGGAGTGTCTTTGCGTATGTTTCATTACAAGTCCTACTGAGAGACCAAACCATAACTAACTGAGTATAGTACTGATACGGTATTGGCGTTGTAAGTTAAACTTCGACTAGAACGAGTGCCATAGCATTCATTTACTAACTCGATGCGTAGTTGTTGGATTGCGAGTCCAATCCTTCTATCCGCTACATCGCTCACTGCCTATGCGCTCTTTAACGGCTCTTTAACACCATCTATCGCTTTTACGGCTATCGGGGTTTTCGGAAGCTTGGAAGTGACCTTGTCAATCATCCCAGAGCTGACCACCGATCTCATTGATGCATACGTGTCCATCTCGCGTATCGAGAAATATCTCAGGTCCCCCGAAATCTCCTCCAACGCAAGCGATACAGCTGGCATTTCTTTTGAAAATGCTTCGGTTGCCTGGCCTTCAGACGAGAAGAATGAGAATGGGGGCAACAGATATGTCTTGCGAGACGTTAATTTGTCCTTCCCCGAGAACGAGCTTAGCGTTGTCGGTGGTAAGACGGGTACTGGAAAGAGTCTCTTGTTGGCTGCGATTTTAGGAGAATGCGACATTTTGTCCGGGAAGGTCAATGTACCACGCCCACCAAGCACTGAAGAACGACATGACGAGCTGGCTAACAAAGACAACTGGATCATACCATCTTCAATTGCATTTGTCGCGCAGATTCCTTGGATCGAAAACGCTAGCATCAGGGAGAATATACTGTTCGGCCTTCCTTTCGACGAGGACCGATACAATAAAGTGATTGAATCTTGTGCTTTGCGGAAAGACCTTGAGATGCTGACCGATGGTGAAAACACTGAGATTGGGGCCAATGGCATCAATCTAAGTGGAGGCCAGAAGTGGAGAGTCACGTTTGCTAGGGCATTATATTCCCGGGCTGGAATTCTTATTTTGGATGATATTTTCAGCGCTGTTGATGCTCACGTCGGAAGATACATCTATGAGAACGGCCTCACCGGGGAACTGGGTGCGGGCCGAACTCGCGTTCTTGTAACTCATCACCTAGCTCTTGTGAAGCCCAGGAGTCGATATATTGTGGAGTTGGCCGACGGTAAAGTCCTCAATGCTGGGTTGACTGAAGATCTGGAACAAGCGGGAGCATTGGACGAGACTATCAGTCGTCAGGAAACCGAGGCTGAAGTACAACTGGATGAAGATGTCACTGCCGTGAACTCGGAAGAGTCATCGGATGCTGAAGTAGGTGCTCAACTGAAGAAAGTCTCGTCAAAGACATCGCCAAAAAAGTTTGTGGAGGAAGAGACAAGAGAGAAGGGGAGAGTCAAATCAAAGATCTACATGACTTATTTGAAAGCCAGTGGCGGTTTCCCCTTTTGGTCGACAGCACTACTTCTGTTTGTCGTCATACAGTGCTTTCTCACAGGTCCGTCAAGACATTGCTCTTCTCAACCGATTTCATTCTCTCTACAGCTTATGTACGGGTGCTGACTATTACCTAGGTCGTTCATGGTGGCTCAAAGTCTGGACTGGCGATAGCGAGAAGGAGGACAGTGTTGTCAACTCGTTCTTTTTGCAAACACCCACCTCGTTTTACGCCTCATCAAGGCCTACGGTGTTCTCGAATCCCGAGTCCGAGTACACGCTGAAGTTTTACCTCGAAATCTATGTTGCGCTATCCATTGGATTGGCCATCATCAGCACCTTCCGATGGTTCTACCTCTATCAAGGTTCTATACGTGCCTCCCGAACTTTGTTTGACAACCTGTGCGCCACCGTTATTCGGACGCCTTTGAGGTGGACCGATACTGTCCCGCTAGGCCGAATCTTGAATCGTTTTACTGCGGATTTTGAGGTCATCGATGCGCGGCTCGCCAATAATGTTTCTGGTGGAGTGGCCGATTTCTTCCAAATTATTGGTGTGATCATTGCTGGGTAATTTTACAATCTGCTCCCGTGCTATCTCATATTGATGTGTCTAACCCAAGCTATACAGAATCTTTGTTTCCCCGTACGTGATCGTACTTTCCGTGCTCCTGCTGGCTGTATGTGTTTGGATTGCATCGATCTACTTGTATGGCGCACGCGAAGTGAAACGCCTAGAGTCTACCGCCAAATCCCCCGTCTTTGAACAGTTTGGCTCTGCTCTTACCGGAGTTAGCACCATCAGAGCCTTCTCCAAAACAGATGCATACGTCGATCGTATGTTTGGTAAGATCGATAACCACAGCACAGCATTCTGGCACCTTTGGCTTTTCAACCGCTGGATGGGCTGGCGCATGACGCTGATAGGAAGTTTCTTTTCTGCTGTTGTCGCCGCCATGATCTTAATTTTACCTAATGTGGATGCGTCACTAGCCGGGTTTGCACTGTCCTTTGCGTTGCAATACGGCCAGACAATTATCTGGATAATCAGACATTATGCGAATCTGGAATTGGAAATGAATGCAGCAGAGCGCATAATCGAGTATTCAAACGTCCCGACCGAATCTCAGGATGGCGCTGACCCTCCGGCTGCATGGCCTAGCGAAGGGCGTATTGAAGTCAACGACCTGGTTGTTTCATATGCATCTGACCTTCCACCTGTTCTCAAAGGAGTCACGTTCCGCGTGGAAGGTAGTGAACGTATCGGTGTTGTGGGTCGCACTGGTGCAGGAAAATCTTCTCTCACTTTGGCTCTGTTCCGTTTCCTCGAAGCCAGTCAGGGAAGTATCCATATCGATGGTCTTGATATATCCCAAATCAAATTACACTCACTCCGATCACGTCTGGCTATTATACCCCAGGACCCGGTCTTGTTTTCTGGCACTGTACGCTCGAATCTCGATGCATTCGATGAACATACCGATACCGAACTTCGCGAAGTCCTCGAACGTGTCCATCTCGTTGCTCCCTCAGGAACAGCGACTCCTATTCCTATCAATGAATCGAACCTTGACAATGTCAACCCATTCAATTCCCTTTCATCGCCCATCGCTGAAGGTGGCCTGAACTTGTCCCAAGGCCAGCGGCAGCTTCTCTGTCTTGCGCGTGCCATCATATCCCGTCCAAAGATTGTGGTGCTTGATGAGGCCACTAGCGCTGTTGACATGGCGACTGATACACTCATCCAAAGAAGTATTAGAGACGAATTTGTTGATAGTACGCTTATTGTTATCGCGCATCGTTTGAGTACAATCAGCGATTTTGATAAGATCCTTGTCTTGGATGATGGGCGCGTTGCTGAATTTGGAACACCTCGCGAGCTTATGGCGGTGGACAAGGGGATATTCAAAGGAATGGTATTTGAGAGCGGAGATAAAGATAAATTAGAGAAAATCATCTTGGGATGATGATATTGCCACATTTGTTTGTTATTAGTTTGGGATTCTTCTTCCCCATTTCTCTTTCGGTTGACCTTCGCGGATATCCTTTACAGATTTGGAGAGAAGTTTCAAGTCTGTCGAGGCATTTCGTGGAGCTCTATTCACTTTTAAAAGTTTTCTTGGTAAACCATATAAGCCACAAGATCAAATACGAGGAATATATTTTCATCAGTCCATTATGCCATCAGACTTGCACTCAGCGAATTGTCCGTTGTTATATCCTTATTAATAGCATCTAGCACGCTTCCGAGTAGCTGTTTCTCAGTCGGTTGAACACTTCTACCCTAAAGATTTGGCTGAAAGATCGGCGAAATAACGGCAACCTTAGATAGAGTATCTTTTCATCTAGTCAAAAACAATTGCTGCCTTGATCACCGCCTTATTCTTTATCGCGTCGATGCATTCTTGCCAATCCTCGATTCTGAAAAGCTTATTCACAATGCCCGACACTTTGACCTTTCCTGTGTCTATTATCAGTAGTTAGTACAGTCTGTCCATGTTGATAGTTTTGATTTGACCAGAATTCGGGGGAGTGCTCGCCTAGATAGTCAATAGCAGTAGGAAACTTGTAAACTTGGCTAAAAGAACCAATGATGTTTATCTCCTCTTTGAAAATTTTGTTTGGTGACAAAACGCAGCGAGAATCATCTGGATATACACCATAGACGACAAGTCGTCCTCCTTTGTGCACGAAGTTTATAGAATCTTCAAGGACTTCGGCACTTCCAGTCGCTTCGACGACAATATCAAAGCCGTATGGGAATTTCCTTTTGATGCCTTGGCGTGTTGCTTTGGCTGCTTCGCGGTCACGGGGAAGCTCCAAATATTCATCTGCAACATCTAATGTCCGAGCAAGGTCCAACTTGGGTCCTCCAGGGGCAGCGATTACTAACAGGCTGGCACCATGCTGACGGAGTAGTTGTGCTAATATGAGTCCAGTTGGACCAGCACCGAAAAGCAGAACTTTTGATCCCAGTTTCGGTCTGATTCTATCCATGCAATGAGCTGCACAAGAAGCCGGCTCAATTAAGGTGGCATCAATGTCGGGAATATTGTGAAACTGAAAGACCCTGTGCGATGGATACACGGCATATTCGGCGAATCCGCCATCGACCATGACCCCGTGAGCGATGAAGTTCTCACAAAAGAGCTCATTACCACGACGGCAGTAATGGCATGCACCACATAGCTCGGAGTTATCTGCAACCACGCGATCTCCTATTTCGAATCCTTTGACGCCGGAACCCCATGCTGCTACTATACCAACAGTTTCATGACCAGGCACGAGGGGAAACTGAGCATTAGTATATTAGCTTGGACGCCTCCGAAAGAAAGCTTTTTGGTCGATGTCTTGACCGAGTAGTCATTGGGGCTTACCTGTGCACCGAATTCACCATCGTGGATGTGCAAATCAGTCCCACAAATACCACTAGCTTTTACCTTGATCTGCAGCTTTCCACTTAGTATGAATTTTCCTAATGTGACGAAAACTCTGTGCACATACTAGGATATCATTGTCTCGAACAACGGGAAGAGCTTTCCGCACGACAGCAAATTTTCTAGCCTGCGAGTACTCTAAATCGCCAACCATAAACAAAACTGATCAACGTCTCATTCCTCGCACTGGGTGAAGGAATAATGGTGGGAAGCAAATCAGTACCTAATGCCTTCATCGTTGAAGGTAGATTAAATAAGGCCATTATGTAATATTGTTGCTGTGTGAGTGTTGAAATTTTGGAAATGTCGAAGATTTGGACACAGGGTGTCGCAGACTGTGAAGTTGGACAGGAGGCTTTTTTATATGGAGATTCTCCATAAGTACTTCTACGTTAAACCCATATTGAGACTAAGTTCATGATTTCATCCGACTGGTTAGTTCAAGTTGCCAATGTCACAAGCTTGACGGCACGCAATTACCACAGGATACTACAGCCAGCGAAGTTTATTCAGTCGAGGAATTGCAAGAGGCCCTCGTAACGGCGCAGGCACACCCGCTTCGAGGGCTTGCTCCACAGCTCGCCAATGCTGGTTCGCGGTCATTGCCGAATCTGTGCGGGTCAACAGCTTAACGTAAAGGATGTCCCGAATATGTTGACATGGAATATACTACCATGGGTACATCGTCGTTTTACGTGACTGTCGTTTGATAAATAGAAAGGCAGAAATGGTCGTCTGTTCACTACGTCTCAATATATAAATACACAATCTGAATGTGCAATGTGTAGATGTCCCGGTTACAACCATCTATGAATAAGAAAAAATAATATGTATATTTTAGTTTCGAAATTTCGATCTCCGCCTCTACCCATCTTGGAGGTCTATACAGCATGTGGGTAGATGGTAAGGCGGCCAAGCTGTAAGCAGACCTTGTAGCAGAAAGGAGTAAAGAATACAAATCCATTGGGATTAATGCAAATTCTAGACGTGTTTGCAATGCTTGCGCTGTGTATAAATCAATAGACGACCTGTAATAACATTTGTTTCGGTTCATCAGTCATGATGGCCCGGAAAAAGGCCTGTCTTCTCCATTCCAGCCTTTTCGCGGCCATCCCTCTGGCAGTGTTGAATAAGCAGGCAGGGTATAGTGTCCTTTGCACCCATCGATTGAGCAATTCGGTAGATCGCACATACCATAAACTTTACAGTAACAATCTTTCGCCGATGGGCAGTAGACAGGGGCTTTGCCAAAAATAACTATAAGGTAAAGAAGACGGACTGTATAAGCACAAACAGCAGATAAAGAAGAGAGAGAAAGAAAGTAATCAAACTCTCAGACTTACTGTGCCAGGAATACTCAAAGAAGCGACCACTGAGCTCATCTTGAAATGGAGTGGCAAGCAACCACTCCCTGAAGCGCACATAATCATCCCTGCTGCGGTGTTGTATCGTGTTCTTTGTGACAGCGAATTGAGCGCAGCAGCTGACTCCTATTTCAGTCGGAACGGGCTCATCTTTTAGTAATTCGCCAAAGGCCTGTCGAAATATCTCTCCGGTGGCCTGGTCTTTGTGTTGTTCACCAGTCGCTGCATCTTCCAGCGGGTGAAGCTCCGCGGGGCAGCCCAGAACCCATACACAGCGTAGGTTCACGTAGCCTTCTTCTTCCAAGTACGCAAACTGAAAGTTCTGGAGCAATTGGACACCATCGTAGTCGGGATTGTCGTTGTGCCATTGAAACCTCTCGGCATGGAGAAAGACTGTTTTGTTTGGGAGAGTATCATAGCGATCGATAATGTACCTAACATGACGACTAAGTTAATATCGCAATCTTAAGGCCATCTTAGTTCGTATCTCTGGAGGTCAAGCGTACGTGAGATAAACCATCGCTTCATGGCCTTTATTCTGCGGCACGGTCAGTGGCGCAGCTGGGTCATCCACAATGTAAATATTAAATTTCCAGTCCGGAAAATACTTCGTATACCAAGAAGTATCCTGCTCTTTCAAGCTTGCGACCACAAACTCAAGATCGTAGTTGTGAGTGTCGGGTGGTCGTTCTTGTGCCTGGTTCTCGAGCGTCGTCTCGGTATTGTTATGCGTGTAGCTAGTATAAGGGAACACAAAATTTAAAGACAAGGAGCCGAGAGCACCACTTTTCACGATGTGATATAGATAAAAGAAGAGAATTAGGGAGGTGAATGCGCCGGCAAGTGTAATGTACAGGTTTTTGGCTACCCGGAGATCGAGAAACATTATTGATGGGGGGAACCAATGCTGTTCAATACACGACCCCCAAAACTAGCAGATATCATTGGTATAATTTGATTTCCCTAAAGAAAAGAGGAAGATTAATAAACGAATGTTGTTGTTTTGAGACAAGAATGTGCACGAATGTTGAAAAGTAACTGCAATAATCGATGAGAAGATGTAGAGATTGTGTTCTTCAAAACTCTCGGTAGGCATATTAATTCGAACTTAACTAGAGACCTGCGAGGCTTTGGGTAATTTTTATCGTCCAAAACTATTGGCATGAAAGGGTACTGAAATATAACAAGCGTAATACATGTCTTGGTGCGGCTGACATCTGGCCAATTGATTAAACGATGTACGGGCTGAGAGCAGCACTCTGTATTGTGTATTCTTTGGTAACATATCCTTGTCCGAAGGCGCAGGGATACACACTTGCAATGCTGATTTATGCTATAGCGACTGCAGTGCCGCAGCTAATGCAAAAGCCGCAGAGGCTGGGTGCCTAAAGCTATAATCAGACAATCATACAGCTAAAATACCTACCTTTTTCTTAATTTAAACCAATCGGTGTGTTTTCTTTTCTTCCGTCACAAGCACTTCTTTCCAAATTAAGCATCAAACGCCACGCTAAATCGCGCCAACGTATCATAAATAGCCAGGGTGTATGAGTACCAACCAATGCCAACACCGAGTCATGGCTCTCAGTCTTAGGCTGCTTACACATGCCTCAAGTCAGCAAGGGCATAGGCGAAAAGTCGGCGATAATCTAGCCCAGTAGATTACTATAGGCCCAGGGCTACTACGGAGTAAGCGAATCTATTAAAATAATGAGTGAGGAGCCCGAAACTCGTACCTCGTTCTCGGCTGTTCCAATATTACTCCTTAATACCATAGACCGAAATGTATGGTTGTCCAGACTTGAGAGGTTGGCTAGCCGTAATATTATGCAGACCGAAACCACGGCGGGATACGTAGAGAGTCGAGGTAAAGAGGCTCTCATATGTCTCTTCAGCTCTGATAACAGATTTCAAAGCAACATCTCTCTTTTTGTCAATTTTTATAGTCCTCCGCCAATGATTCAATGAATACAATACCTATAACTTCCATGTTCTACTGTCGCAGCCCGTCGCAAGTCTATGGATTATAGTGTTTTTCAACTCTTGTGGTTCCTCGGTTTGCTGCATGTTCTCAGTCCCCTATATCGCGTCCAGGCAGAAGCAACCTGCTACACAGAAGACGGGACCGCGGATAGCAACACGGCATGCACCACAGGTAGCAACTACACGTTCTGCTGTAGCGATGGCTACTACTGTCTGTCAAACGGGTTATGCGAATGGCAAAATGGATCGTTCTGGATAGGGACATGTACCGACAAAACTTGTAAGAAAAATATTTTCGGGGAACGAGTATTTTCAAACGCTCACAGATCTTTGATCAGGGACGTCGTCGGCCTGCCCGAGTTTCTGTGATATTGCAGGTAATCCTGAGATGTGGGAATGTTCGACGTCGGGTGGCACATTCTGCTGTGGATCGAGTACGTGCTGCGACGAATCACAGACACAGTCATACAGCATTACGACTCTCGGACAGGTATCGACCATTGGCTTTATCTCCAATGGAGTGCTGACGCCGTTAACGCCGTCAACATCGTCAATATCGTCAACGTCGACTTCCACCGCACATTCTGCAACACCCACGACAACTGCTACCAGATCGGCTTCTACTACCAGTGTCATCAATTCGTCTAATACAACACCTACATCATCTTCGTCACCGCTGACGTCGTCCTCACCGTCATCAAGCTCTCATATCGGTGCTATAGCTGGCGGTGTTGTAGGCGGAGTTTCTGCGATTGCGGGAGTGACACTGGCAACATTTTGTTTCTTTAAGCAACGCAAGAATCAGCGTACTTCAGCAGGCATAAGCAAGCCTTCAATCATTGGATCACCACTATCAGAGCCCTTATATCACGAACTAGCTATTGAGCCTTTGAGGGTGGAAGCAAGCGACTCGGGAGTCTATGAGTTGCACGGGGGTTGACCGGGTGATATCATGCTATCATTCAGCGTATTTGGTAATAGACAAAGCATATTTGCCTTTAAACCTGCTTTTCATTTCTTCTTTCTGTTTCACATCTTATTGGGTACGATATTATGAACATCATCGTATTATATAAACAGCATCAAATGAGAGGATCCAAATGAGGATGTGCTCCTGTTTGAATCAAGATTACGCGACATGTATGTTCTTTCATTACCATTAGACGGGCTGTAAAATGCATTAAGAGCTAATGCAGGAATGTATACTTGGAGCTTACTCGTTCTTAATCGTTTATCATGATGCCGAATGCTTATCATCTGTCAATCTGACGGGTGAAACAGTCTATTCTCAGTCCAGCATCATCTCCATGTATACCATGGTGCATTCTCTTTGACAATCCCACATTCCCACAGGAACTGTGCCACTTCACATAGTTTCAAAGCCCCTTTTCTGGTAATATATCTCATTACCTAATTCTCGGATAGCCATTAGCACCATCTTGGGGCTGGTGATTGTCGGCTCATTTTTATCCGGCTTCTGAATTCCCATGACTTGCTTCAGCTGGCTGAGGTCAATGCCATGCACCAAAGATGTAAACTCGCCATCAGAGAGCTGTAGTCCGTGTACTGCCGGCGCACTTTCCGCAGCAATATTGTGGAGTTTTCTGTCAGCCACCTGCCATTTCACTTCGCTCCAGACGAATTCCCAATCCCATCGCTTGATAGCGCGGCGATACGGCGAATGCCGTAAGCTCGATTTTTGACGACAGTTCACTTTTTACATCCTCCGTCTTCGCTGTTCCTCGTTTCACCCATTGAGTGCCGCTCAGGTTCTTACTCCATTGAGTGTATGTCTCGACATCGCCATCACCAAAATCTTTAATACTACATGTGGCAACCACCTGGCAGGATTGTTTGGACGCAGTTTTTACGAGGACAATTGTGGCGCCGTGGCTTCCGATTATGTCTGCAAGTTGTGCTGGGTCAGCCATTCGTATGTGGCTGGTTCCGAATATATCAGGATGTTGGCAATATGTTGCCGTGTATGACTCATTCAAGACATTTTGAATTGCCTTCAGAAGAGTGATGTTGGATGAGTTCGGCTCGACATGTTGGGGAAGTAATAATATGGGTACGATACTCGTCATTTCTCGAAGTTGATTACTGATGCTTGTAGTTGGGGCTGTGCCGAGGTGAAAAGTTGAGGATGGCGGGGAGCAGAATATGCAGCTGCTCATCGCTCCTTGTACTTGTACATTCCGATCTTAGTTAGCACTTCAGCACAGGATGAGTTAAACTTCTACCGTCAAGATTTACATCCGCGCAAAGAGCCGGCTGTGGCGATACCTGGTATGAAATCTTAAACCTGGATAATGAAAAGGATTTTTAATTAATCATCTCTCATAGATGATATTGATTTTTATCCCCCTTTCAGAAGTGTGAGATTCTTGACCAAATATAAAGTTCCTAATCCAGCCAACTATTTGCTTCCAAATATACATTGACAAGTCTCATATCTTTTAGAAATACTGTTACCAAAGCAAACACAAGGATTAGTTTAATGTTGTCCATGCGACACTTGGGGACGTTCCACCGAACAATGTCGGATAGGATTGCGCCTCATTTTGGAGCATCATGGAGCATGCTGACCATCGGCGGTACCAGACGAACATGGCCATCTCCAACACTGAACGTCCGTTCACCTCAACAGCAACCAAGGCAAGTGCGGATTAGGAAAAAGAAAGATCAGTAAATGAGGAGACCTTCATTTTGTAGTTATCGTTAATATATATAACTCTTGTCTCACTCACCCGCGGATTGTTCATCTTCATTATCAAAGGATCCCCACAAAACCCTACAAATTGGGTCCGGTTTCACTTCGCTAAAAGCATCGAGACCAGTAAAATCTAATTTTCCCTGGAAATAAGCTCGGGGAAACTGTATATTTGCTTGCAGGGCATGTTATACAGTGTAAAAAGCCCTGCGAAGACATCGTTGATTTGGCGCTGCTTTAATTCAGGTTGGGCCGCGGCAATTTCCCGCCCAATCACAGTTTCCCAGATATAGCCACTGCTTAGGGTTAATCTAAACCACCAACGCTGACCCCGAATATAGCCAAATGTCTTCGCCAAGCTACTAAGGCATCTTCGGCTAGGCATTTTTGGCGGGGGAGGACGCCACAGCCAGCAGACGCGACATGTCCTCAACGAAATTGCTCTTATCGGTATTTCTACACTCTATCACTTTAGCATGGTGATCGTCAGCGGCTGAATTGTGACTGTGATCCCACTCATATCTAGAGGAGTTGTACCAGTGATCATAATGAGCGAATTTCTGTTCCTGGTGAGCAGCTCGAAAGAAGATAGCAAGAAGAGCACGAAAAGGAACCAAGAGCTTGTTCGTGCTGCGGCGCTTTCGCACGCGGCAAAAGTGTCGCACCAGCGGCGAAAGGTTAAAGAAACAGTACAGAAAGATGTCATCCTAGCAAGTCGTCCAGGCGGGCAGCCGACGACGGGAACTCGATTCAGAGCGCAATCCAAGGAGGAAGAGGAGCTATACAAACTAGTATTTGGACCGTTGACAGTCTTAAGAAACGGCAACTCGGATCCTTTCCAGTCATTGGCAATCCCTGTAACGCCAAGGGTGAATGAGATTTTGTCCTTTTTTAAGAACAGCTTTCTAACTGCAATGTACCAAAGCGACGACACTGAGACCCACTATCGGTCCTTCAGCGCCGATTCGGCGTGGGATCTCCATCGTACAACACTGTATGAAGAATGCTCTGGCCATTCGTTTGTCCTGATTGGGTTATCAATCATGGGACAAGTAACGAATCCGGACTCCAGCGCTTTAGAAACTGAGAAACTAGTTCTAAAAGGGAAGCTCTTTGGCAGTCTGCGAGACCGAATCGAGAAAAGCGCAGAGACAGACAAGGCTGTCCTTGACAGCGTGATGTTTCTATTTGCTGCCGAAGGCATTGCAGGAAACTTTGTCCAAGCCACCATGCACGGCCGGGTTCTTCGTACACTACTACGCAAAAGGTTCCTCTCGATACCACGGACATCACCTGTGGGGCTAGTTGATCAGATTTCCCTGACTCATGCTCTCTACTACGACACCGTGCTGTCTATGCTATACATGAAGCTCCCTATATTTGCCCTGGACAACTGGGTGAGCGAAACCCTGGACCCAATATTCAGGCCACTCGATGAATCCACGGAGCTACTCCAATTGTTGTTTGTCAATGACTTGGATGGCTCACTTGATGGTGACCCATTGCGACCGACATTCGTTCAGGTTCGCCTCGCAATATGGCTTTGGACACAGCCGAGGCCTATCAATGATGAGGACCGAGGCGCATTATCACTATGGGTGATGGGACGTACACATCTTTGGAAGGCGATGCTTGTCAAACATTATATTGATCTAAAATCTCTCCTTCAAACAGAAGATGGAAGCATCCATTACCCTTTGGTGGAGAAAGACATTCCCATAATTACACAAAGCTGCCTCACACTGGGTTTACTAATGTATTTCATGTCGTTCGGAGGCGATCCAGACATTGCGGGCCGCCCCTTGCTCCAGATCTACCGGATACTCTTCACCCATCTGCAAGCCACGATCTCACTGATCATGCCAAGTTTTAATCATGCCCATATGCCATTGATGCTAAAGTACCAAAATGCGCATCTTTGGATTCTGTTCCTTGGCGCCCAAGCGGAAGAAAAGATCTTAAACTCAGGATTCCCAGATATCCCAACGGCGTGGTTTCATGTCGCCTTCAGGTCTCTTGCGAATCGAATGGGCTTGTACACGTGGGAGATGGTGAAATCGAGATTGAATCGTTTTTGTTATTCGGATGTCATAGAGCCTCGAGGGTCTGTTTGGGTGCCGGGATGTTTGGCGAGAGCTAGTGGTAGTACTCAAGCTGTGGGTTTAGGTTCCGACGATTACTACCACCAATTAGATTGAGTCATTTCTTTTGTGGAATTATTTTTCTTTTTTTTTTCCCTTCCCCCCTCATGGGGATCAATCCAAGAGGCCAATGAGGCAAATGTACAAGTCTGTCGGATAGCATCGCTCGTAGGCGCTGCGCACGAGTCATGAATATAACGCAGAAGCTTAATTTCCCATGCATCCACCAGGATCCGGACCAAAAATGTCATCAAGCGGAACAACGGACATGCCACCTGTTCTCAGACCCCGCTCGCGTGGTTGAGTCTGGGAGCTTTGACTGGTTCACTCGGGAAGCTGAAGCTGAATTGATGCACTATATTATAATTAACTTTAATCGGAAGGCGCAGTAACCGTTTATGGGAGGCGCACTAAAATGCTAGCTCTCTCGACTAGTCGCTTTTGGTGATGGTGTGGCCCCTCGGAGCGCCACCAGCACAGTATAATATGGAGGCAGCTATCCTGGTTGTACGCTGCTCGAAGAAAAGAGAACGATCCAACAGACATAACGCGCTGGATAAGCCGACAATAGCACGCAGCAATTTAGACAGCATTGCCGTTTTTCCAATCTCAGAACTCAGATTCGGCCTTCCTTTTTTTTATTTTTAGTGGGCCGAAATGGGTAGACTTAATCATCCTGCATATGAGGAGGAAGGCATCGTGGTTATAAATATCGGTGACAAACCCCTCAATTACTTTTGAAGTTGACAAAACACAGCAGTGTCTATTTCAACCATCTCAGACTAAGTCGAGGAATATATCCTCACGCACTCGCAGGCATCTCGGAATGGACCGCAAACCAATTCAAGGACCGAGCCGCCTCCCATTCGGAGAGATTGTTTTTAAAGCTAATGCCAACGATGACTTTGAGTTTGTGCTTTTGGATGAGAAGCGTGGTTCATCTGCTGATCAGAAGAAAGTCCGATCTCACGTCATGCGCCGGTTTAGAGCCCAGCAAGCGCTTAGCCAGCAGCAGGAACGGAGCCACCCCTCAAACCCAAATACTCGCCCATCGTTGGCAGACAATAGCCATTTTGGCTCACAGAAATCCATAAGGATGCTTCAAGGAGCATCAATGGGAATTAGCCCGACATCAAAAGCGATCTACGAGTACTGTAAGATGCTTATAACCCCAAGAATACTTGCAGGAAGCTGGCACTGACTGATCAATTCCTACAGTAAAACAAACTCATGTCTCCCTCGAAAACCCAGTCCAACGAACCGAATTCGGCATTGCTCATTATTGCCTGCCATTGATCGTTTCCAGTTCGGTTGTCTTGGACGTCATGTTAAGCATCACTGCATCACACCGGATGCTCGTGGAGGGTCCCAGAGGAGATCTGATTGACTCTTATTATTCCAATAAAGTGCAGGCACTTCGAATCGTTAACGAAAGTTTGAATGGGGATGGTATCGGAAATTCATACGAGGTTCAGGTTGCTATTGCTCTGCTTGCGATTTTGGAGGTTTGTCTCTCTTTATTTGTGCGCTCGATTGATTGCTCATGGTCTCTTAGCACATGACTGGATATATTGACGACGCGAAAAAACATATGAACGGATTGAAGGAGCTGGTAATAACCAATGTTACGGAATCAGCACCCAACGGTCAATTCATATCCATGCGTTTGTTTAACCTGTCCGTCTCACTCTGACATTCCTCTTCCCACTCTACATGTGCTAAATTGTGAGCGCAACAGGGCACAGACGATAACTTCAAGAATATACTACAACTTACCTCGTCGCGACCAAGACGCTCTGGAATGTATTCTGGAGGACCTCCCCGAACGGTTCTATTCACCCGTGCGTTCGATGCTGCTAGAGCTGAAACACCTCTCTATGACCATGCCCAAAAATGCATCCACCAAGGACTCGGAACATGACTTGTGGTTGAATAAGGTCGATGCGTGCGGGTTGAATATGCACAAAATACTAGCCGGTGACCTGAGTGGCAAAAATACCGCAAATCATGCCAGCCCTGCTTGGAGAGCCTATTCAATATCTGCGAATATTTTCCTGTGCCTATTCTTGCGAAAGACATGTTTGGGCAGCAGCGTTTTGCATTACCTGACGGATTCTTTGGTCACCGCATTGGATGACGAAAATACTCATCCGCGATCCATCTTATTGTGGATGCTTTTTCTCGGTGGAGCTGCGGCAGGGGGAAGACCTTGGCAGCGACAATGGTTTCTGGCCAAGTTGCCTGTAGTTTTGCGATCGGTCAGAGTGTATTCCTGGAAGGATGCTAGGCATCTATTAAATGTGTTCCCATATGTGGACGAGTGCACTTCCGCTTACAAGAGCATATGGGCTGAGCTGGATTTGGCATAGAGGACGTATATGTACCAGATTTTGACTTTAGCGTATTGTGTTATTTCAATATCTCTTGCTGAATTCAACATTAACGAGCCAGTGAAAGAGTTTGCAGGCGCGTAGATAGTTACATCATGCAATTTGCGATTTCGCTAAGTCGTTAAACAAAGAAAATATATATACATATATAAAACCTCCTTATTTATTCCCTTCGCTACCTATTATCTCTACTGATCTAGCTTTAAGTTTGCTGTGATGCGAGATAAGCAGCAATTATAGCCCGCTTACCCGACACATACGTAGTTCCTGTCGCTTTAGCGGTGTGGTAACTCGAGCTTTACGCGAGGTGGTTTAGTTGGAGGGTGAAAGGATTACGATACCACCTTACTGGATCGATATTAGCCCTCAGCTCCGGGTCTCTTGGCCTTATCACGAGATCTATGGCTTCCTATTGGCTCGCGTACGGGATTCCCATATGGAAGCAGTTGAGAACGCATACGTGGCCATGAGCGCTTACTAATAGCCCCTATTCGTGAGAAGACGGATATATATAGGCCGTGTATAGACTCATATTCTTTACCTAGTTAGATAGGTGCATAATCAGTTTACTAGTGCATACGCTCATAACGGATTCTCTCAGAGGGAGAATACCAACACGGAGGCCAGCTTAACGTGACGAGTAGGACTCGTATTTAGTTAGGGCTGCGGAGCTAGGGTTAGGGCTAGCGACACGAGACTTCGGCGGCTTACTAAGCGCTGTTAGCCAATGAACGGGCAGAACTCGGATGCCACCGCGTTGAGAGAGGCAAGGGGGAGATACAGAAGAAGAAACGTATATACTGGGGAGAAGAGCCTCTACTGCATGCTGCCATGCTTCGGTATGCCGCGAAAAGCCCTCGTCGTTGCCGGCGCCTGCCAGCTGTCGCAATAACAGCACCCGATCTAAGTACCGGAGGCTGCTCGCAAACTGCCGAGCTTCATTGACGTCAACAACAGCGCTCCACTTTGCTACCGCTATTTCCCATCTTTAGATTTTGACCTGTAGGAAAACCACACAGCGGAGGACTACGCCTTTTATGTGGGACTGCTTGTGGCCCCAAGGGTGGTTATGTCTACATCATGGTGGGCATAATGGTGGTCATGCGAATGCCTGCTTGCCGGCTCAACTACCACGAGTGTGCTCGTAATATTCACTGCTTGACAAATTGGCCCCGGTCTTAAATAAATGCGACAATAGCGCACCATACTTTGAATATCAATCAAAGGCCATTTGCCATCCAATGCTGCTATTGCGAGATAAATCTCAACTAAAAAACTAATGGACACCTTTCGGGACAATTTTGATTGGGGCTTCACGGCGAAGCGCCCATTCAAGGTGATTATCGTGGGTGCTGGCATTGCTGGCCTGTCTGTAGCACTGGGGTTGAAGAAGGCTGGTCATGACGTTCAAATTCTGGAACGCGTGCACGAGATTGCGGAGGTGGGTGCTGGCATTCAGGTAGCCCCTAATGCCGCTCGCATTCTAGGTCGTCTAGGTTTGCTGGAGCAGATTATGAAAAAGGCAAATGTCCTGGAGAAAAATTCCCTGCGGCGATATGCGAACAATCAAGAACTCGGAGCAGCGCCTCTGATGCCCGAGGTATGTTCATATTTTTGTTTCTTTGTTTGGAAACTTTTATCTGTATACATGTGCTAACTAGTGCTTAGGTGGGCAAGAAATACCATGCACCTCTAGCTGTCATTCACCGAGGCGATCTGCAACACATCTTGCTAGAGGGGTGTCAGGCAGCGGGGATTGATATTAGAACGAGTTCACGCGTGGTCCAAGTTTCCGAAGATTTTGAAGCCAGGGTTCGCCTGGAGTCAGGCGAGTGGATTTCTGGCGACGTAGTCATTGCTGCGGACGGGATTAAGTCAGACATCCGGCAACAGATCGCATCTCATCATGGGGTTCGCGACACGTGTCAGCCGACTGGAGATGCGGCCTATAGAGTGCAGATCCCGAAAGATAAGATGAAGGGAGATCGGCGCGCGTTGGATTTGTTAAGCCATAACGTGGGCATGCGATGGATGGGACCAGGTGGTCATATCATGTCGTATCCTATCAAGAACAACTCTGTGTACAACATGGTCCTGTTGCATCCCCAGAAGAAGGATGCGCCCAATGAGGAGAGTTGGACTAATAAGGGTGACAAGCAAGAGATGCTCTCATTCTATCATGATTGGAATGACCTGGTGCGCGACTTGCTCAGCTATGTGCCAGACGGCGAAGTAATGGAGTGGACACTGAATTCCCACTTGCCCTTGCCTTCGTGGATAGAGAACAAATGCGCATTAATGGGAGATGCCTGCCACCCGATGCTCCCATATGTGGCCCAGGGCGCCGCTCAAGCCATCGAAGACGCAGGGGTGCTTACATGCGCGCTGTCCCTGACTGACTCGGTGCCTACAGCTCTCTCTGTGTACGAACGAGTACGCAAAGAACGCGCAGAGCGCATCCAAGCGAGCGCGGCTGTGACAAGGAAAGCTTTGCATTTGCCTGATGGCGAAGAACAACGCAAGCGTGATGAGGCCATTCGAGGGCCCGGCAAAAACCCGGATCTTTGGGCAGATCATAGCTGGCAGGATTTTATGTGGGGTAAGTCCGTAGAGTACACCATTGTCTCATAACGATGGACGTTAACAAAAGCTACAGGAACGGACGTCATGCATGACACAGTGAAAAACTGGGATGATCTTGTGGCTCGAAGTCACGGTTATCATCTACATGCGGTGAGCGCTGTAGGGTATTGATTTGCAACGACAGCGTTAGAGCTAGGGTTATTCGTGTTATCTTCAAATAATTTTTTTTTTTGCATGTAGCTTGAAAACACAAAAGACCAGGATAACACGTTAGGGCTACTTTCCTAGCTGGTCCATAGTATACTTCGAGTTGTTTCCGCCACCGCGCTGTAGTGGATGCGGGGGTGGGTGATCCACACAGCCAGTAGTCGCCCTGATAAAAGACTTTAATTCGATATATTTATGATGGCGTTGGTTTTGGTTCTGACCAAAAAAGCTTTTATGGAGTTGAATTAGTTGGTGGACGTGGCCCGTTCGGGACGGTCGGCTTGCTCGGCAGTTGATGGGGACGACGTGGGATAATTATCCGGTGCCGAGTGCCCGAATGTCTTGTTTGGATGTTCTTTTCATACAATTTTGTTTTCTTCTACTGTCGATAATTTTCATTACTGCCAGGGCCGGTCCTTGAAAAGCACTTATATAGGACCAACATGGTCGTAGACAGCAGTGCACACTCCGAAGATGCCAGGGAACTGAATTACAAGAGCTATATCCCATACTGGCGATTATTGATCGATCAACAAGTCGTCACTGAAGAGGTGCTTTATCATCAGTATGATGGCTCAGGAACCGAGGATGACCCGTATATGGTGGGTTGGTTGACGGTCGACTCTCGGAATCCCATGCAGTTCAGCATGGCACGAAAGGCCGCCGCCACATTTGCTACTGCTGTTGCGACGTTTGTCATATCATTGACCTCTTCTGCCTACAGTGGGAGCATGGAAAAGGTTATTCATGAGTTCAATGTTGGCAAAGAGGTCGCTACTCTTGGGTTGTCGTTGTTTGTCTTTGGATTCGCCGTTGGCCCATTGATTTGGGCGCCGCTTAGTGAGACCATTGGCCGACAAATCCCATTCTTCGTATCATTTTTTGTCCTTGCTGCCTTTTCCGCGGGGTGTGCAGGCGCTCAAAATATTCAAGCTCTATTGATTCTTCGATTTTTTGGGGGCGCCTTTGGTTCTGCGCCTCTAACAAATGCTGGCGGCGTTATCTCGGACATGTTTGCTGCTAGACAGCGAGGGCTGGCAATGCTTTTGTTTGCATCAACTCCTTATCTAGGTATTATCTGCCTTATGGTCGCATTATCATTGCTAACTGGCTCAACAGGTCCCGCTCTCGGGCCTGTCATCGGTGGCTTTCTTGGAATGAATGCCGGGTGGAGATGGGTCGAGGGTTTTCTGGCCGCTTGCGCAGGCATGGCTTGGATCCTGATGGCGTTACTTGTCCCCGAAACATATGCACCAGTGCTACTGCGCAAACGAGCGACAAAGCTGTCCCTTCTCACAGGAAAATGCTATAAAAGTAGACTCGATATTGAACGAGGGGAAATCCCTATCGGCAAGCGATTGAAGATAGCCTTCTCTCGACCTTGGGTGCTTCTCTTCACTGAACCTATTGTGCTTCTTCTTACCTTCTACGCTGCACTTATCTACGGGATACTCTACATGTTGTTCGAAGCAATACCAATTGTCTATCAGGATATTCGAGGGTGGAACGCAGGTGTTGGTGGTCTTCCTTTCCTGGGCGTCATGATCGGGGTGTTTTGCGGCAGTGCTTATACCGTGCTCGATAACAAGCGATACATCAAGACACAGGAAAGACACAATGGGTTTGCACCACCGGAGTCTCGTTTGCCTCCTTCTATGACCTCTGCCGTGGCTATTCCTATCGGTCTCTTTTGGTTCGCATGGACGAACTCCCCGTCGATACACTGGTTGTGCAGTATCGCAGCCCTGGTTCCATTTGGCTTCGGCCTGCTTCTCATCTACATGGGTATAGTCAACTATCTCATCGACTCCTACACCATCTACTCCGCGTCTGTCTTGGCAGGAATGTCTGTATTTAGATATGCATTCGGAGCTATTTTCCCCTTGTTCAGTTCATACATGTACGAGGGTCTGGGGATACATTGGGCCTCGTCCATCCCGGCATTCTTGTCAGTATTATGCATGCCGCTTCCTTTTTTCTTCTATAAATTTGGCGCACAGATACGGCTGCGTTGCAAGTATGCTGCAATCTCGCAGAAGCGTTCTGAAACGTTGAGACAGGCGTCAGTGTCAGAAAAGGCGCCGGTTGACTCTTCTAACGAGGGAGCTGAGAATCTGCGATTGCAGTTGTCAAGTTCTTAGAGAATGGCTAAGACGGATGTTTGATATCATTTTCTGTTCAGCGCATTGTTTTAACTTTTCTTTATTTTCTTTTCCCCGGTTGTATTTCGATCTCTTGGTGTTATATCAGAACATATAGAGTTAGTTACCTTTCATAGATGATAGAATGCTTTCAGCGAGGAGTTCTGCATTCTTAGTATAATCTTTATATCCTAATGAATTCATTCCGTTGAACATTAACTTCCTTAAGGCGAAAGAATATTATAGCAATCTGACAATTAATGGCAACGTGCATGCTGCTAAGTGAATTCCAGAGAAGCAAAAGAGCAATCGGGGAAGGACCAAGAAGAAGAGAAGAAGAGACATCTTAGGTTTATACACTATTGAAGGTTGCTGCTTCCATAGGTCGGACCTGGTGTTATGACCATTAGTAAACCCTGAAAAATTGGACGGTCTCGGTTCGGTCCTGTAGAATAATTCATCTGTCTCCTATCCCAGGGGCCAGCACCAATAAAACGATCACACAATAATGAGCAACTTCGTGTAAGTTTCATCAGCCAAATGATTTGATTTTTTTCCAATTTTTCTTAACATTATTAAATCTAATCATATATAAGGAGGTTCATTCTCTTATAGGAAAAAGTTAATAAGTAATATGCTGTAGAAATGACATCTGAATGTGCAGGTTTTAATAAAGGGATGGGGGCAACTGAGAGAATAACACCTTAGTTTGACTGGTGGTATTTTGACCTCAGGGCTGGTAAGACATTGAGTGTGTGTATACATAGAGGGCGAAAAACCAATAGTAGACGAGATCAGAATGATATAGCAATCAACATATGTGCTTATACAATAACTCCGCTCCAGTACTCTTCCAGACGTTTGATGAGTTTATACACATCAGGAAATTCAACTTGAGCTATTGTGCTGGCATCAAATGCTGAGTTGGTTAGCTTTCTGCTTATTGAACAATTTCAAACTTCACAGAACGGCTGGGCGCAAACGTATCCTTCCAATCATCCCAAAGTTTCGTCAATGCTTCCACGTACTGAGCATGGAGACTTTCAATGTACGCATCGTCTTGATTGCTCCGCTGTTGCGTTACTGAAATTGGCTCTCCTACAACGACATGCAGCGGTCTGCGGTAGGGACAGAAAAAACTGAAACGTCCCGTCGAAAACGGTACCTTATGCCCAACCACTGTTTCCCATACGCGTGCGATCACCAAATCGACCCATGAATTGGTGACATCCGTTCGATCAAAGAGCTCATTTTCACCGAATGAAATGACAGGTACAAGGTCAGCCCCAGTTTCGACTGCAACGCGAACAAAGCCTTTGCGAATATTGACTACTACTTCCATGGTACCTGGACGTGCAACATCGTGTTCCTTGCTACCACCAATGCAGATGGTAATGGCGCTCCCCATGCCTCGGCCGTCGTGTCCACCGGACATTAAGTGTTTCATGCAGGACTCACGAGAAACTCCACTTAGCCCGATCGTTAACAAGTACTCTCTCAGAAGAGGCTCTCGGAATGCATTATCCGTTATCAACAACGTGTTTGTAATGCCTGGGAAGAGCTTAGAGAAGCCTGCTCCATCTGCAGCCAAAGAGCCCACGGCACCCCGGAAAGCCACTCCATGTGGATGGTAGCCAAAAATGTATTTTTTCTGCGGTGATAGCTTGCAAGAGCGGTATAAAGATAGTGGGAAATATGCCGCGTAGTTCTTCCAGATCCAAGACTGGCGAAAGCGATCATTGCGGTGCCACGTAGTTCCAGTTTTATGAGATCTGGCCAGAAGTTTAATGTACAGAATGTACGCAAAAGCAAAAGGCCGCATGCGTGGAATGAGTAACAGTGAATAGCCGAGCAGAGGAAGAATAAACCAAGAATTGCTAGATAGCAGTATGATCAAGATCTGCATAGTCCGTTCAAGCAGTAGTTGTGATGGTCTTCTTTCTGGTTTTGGCCGCTTCATGGTAGTTTCCAAAGTCTGTCCAGAAGCATTTTTAATTGCTTGGAAATTTCCCTCCAAGTCTTCCGGGCTGACTCCTGGCACCAGAAGCTTTAACATCTCAGGATGCTTCGCAAGCTTGACTATTTTTTCAGCTGCGAGCACGCGGCCTTCCTTCTGTTTGCAAAGGGCTGCAAAGTGCGCAGCTTTCTTGACATATGTCGACCGTCTGCTCATTACCTTTTTTATAGCCCTGGCGAGTTCTTTCGATTTCACGTTTGGTGCAGCAGACTTGTTACCGTACACGCCTATGCCTAGCCATTCCGCCCTTGCTGCGTTTTCATAGCAATCCTGCCAAGCAGGTAGCACAACATGCGGCACTCCGCATCTGCAGACTATCAGGACTGTTGGTATAATTTCGAAGAGAAGACACTTACTGAATAGCTTCATACCACGAATTTGCACCACCATGATGTACAGATAGCACAATCTGTCCTGTTTCAAGCATAGCCATCGGTTCAACCTCAAACCAAGGCTTGATCAACACGCGACCCGCCCTCACTTCAGGATCTAGGGGCTTGATGAAGTCTGTGTACACATCTTCATCATCGTGAGGATGTTTTGGCAGCTTCCATAAAACCTGAACTGATTTGTCCTTCCATGCATCAAGAAAACTCTTCAGCCCAGTTGAAATTTCAAGTGCGACCACTGGGTCAGGCGCATAGAGTGTTCCAAGATTCAAGAGAATAGTTGGTCCTTTGTGAAGCCATTCATTAAGTGTTGGGTCTTGTTTTTCCACAGACGCGCAAGGTAGCAGGATCGGCCCGCAGGGGATAACATTATCTGGGACATCAAATGGCCAGTCAAGCTCCTTTAGAGCTGGAGACAGATGTATGCGATCAGCTCGCCACCCGTCTGCAAAAGGAAATCGCCCTTTGATGTTGTTTCTTATCCTCCATTCTCGAATGTCGCGACGTCGACCACTACCGTGGTATATCTTCGCAATTTCTAGTACAGCCATAGTGTTGGATAAAACTAAACGCAAAGGGAGAGGATAGGGAAAGCCGGTTCCCGGTCTAGATTTTGTTAGCACTTGAGGGAGTGATCAAACGAGCAAAATAAGTGTTGGAGTGAGTCCTACAAAGGATATTTCCAAGCCCAGGCAGCGTTTTTTTGCAGGCCTAGGACGATGTGACTAAGAGCGGTAGTGTTCATCAAGACAGCTGAATGGCCGGTATTGTACACAGCATCACGTCCCTGGAGAAAGAAAAAGTCCACCACAATGATTGACGGGTTGACATTTTCAATAATCTCGAGACAGCTTCGATAAACATCTACATACTCCTCTTCGTTCCAACCCCAGATATCCTCAATAAGAGACCTGAAACCAAGAATTGAGCCTTCGTATCCTGGTGGATGAAAAGCTCCTCTCTTTCCAGTACGGATGAAGACATCGGTATTGGAAGGTCCACGAACGGAATGGAAGTTTATCCGTGATGCATATGTTGACTCATATTGTTCAGCATTGTCGTTGAGCAACTTGTCCAATCTTTTCTCTAGAGCAGGAAAAGATGCAATGTGTACATCAACATCACCACAGAGAAGAAGCTCGTGGGTCAAGGCTAGAATGATATTTGTTTGGCCGTGTTCGCTGTTAGCCAGGAACAATACACGAGGGTGTGAATTTGCCATCAGTACTGATTGCATGAAGCGGTTGACAAAAGTAAAAGACAAAGAAGTAAACCAGCTAAAGCTCGGGTTTTCCGCTAAGATATAGACCTAAGTTATCACAAGATAGACGACCCCATTTTCCGAGGAAGATGAGCATTGTTGATTAGGCTCCCCCAACTTCCAATTCTTCTCTTAATGCCTAAATGGTTGGGTTTCAGCACAATCACGTCTGGAAACACCCCCTCACTCACTACCTTCAGAATAGAATAGCCGAAGGGATCTGCAAACATCGTATTGACTAGTCATCGTATACATATTTATCTGACTAAATTGCTGTTACACATAAAGTATATGGCTATAATACAAGGGTTACAACCAATAAACACTTCCCACAAAGTAGTATTCAGAAGCTTTCAGTTTCACATGTACTACGGTAAGAAGCCAAGCCATATCTTCGACATGGTTACTCAAATTCCGCCATGATTGTGATCGACATCATTCGTCCTAAAGAATTCATCTACATTCACTGACTGCATGTGCTATCACCCGAGGTTCTTATATCTCTACAAATATTGAGTCTGGGCGGAAGGGATCTTCGTTGCAGCCGAGCTGGTTCTTTTGAATGGAAGAAAATTCAAGACTTCCAAGGTCTATAAGTATAAATATGGATGAATATAATATTGTAAACAGTGGAATTGAAAAAACTTTTTGACGCATCCTACTTTGCGTGAATACATATATACGACAGCCTTGCAGCCATGGAGATACAAAGCGGCCTTCTGAGTTTGGTAATTTCCACCACTTTTCCGCTGATAGATCATTCTACAGCGGTAGTAATCAGCAGAGTTTACTAACTGCGCTCCTTGATAGATCCTAATCGCCGTTCTCTTGTATGTTTTGAGACCTAAAGGACCCGTAATCGAGGGGGTCCCAGGGCCACTCATTGGTCGACTTTTCGCTGGTGTATGACATGCACTATTCTATCTTATTGAGGCTACGACGTATTAATTTTAAATAGGTCGACACCAAGTATGCATTTCTTCGTGGACGCAGTGCCCAGGCTTTCCTTGCTTTACATCGATCTTATGGTGGGATTGTACGATTCGCCCCTGGCCAGGTGACTACGAATACTGTTCAAGCATTTCGAACAATATACGGCTCCGGTGCTTTTCTCAAGACCAACTTCTATAAAGGGATTACACGAAGAAACATTTTCACCGCGACTGATCCCACATACCATACTCCTGTCCGAAAGCTTTTCAACCCCTCATTCAGCCCCGGTTCCTTGAGGGCGCATGAAGACGTCATCAAGGCCTGTATCACCAAGTTGCATGGTTTTTACAGAGTGCAACTTCAGAAGAGTAAAGGTGTTCTGATATTGAACAATCTGTTGTACTGTCACTCAGTCGATATAGTTTCCGAAATTCTACTGGGTAAGTCTCTGAGATGCCTTGAGAGGGGTCGACCGCCCTTTTGGACCACGCAGCTCCCCCGGGTCTTCTACTGGGCTACTCTTCTAGATCAATTCCAAGGATCTGGCATTCCAAGTTTATTCAAATGGATGTTGCATCTTTTCCTTGCAAAGGGGGTGCGCCTGCGTAACGAACAAGCCCGGATGCGGCTCATCAACGAGTGCGTTTCCTTAACGTTACTTTTCTGTTTAGTTACTGTCTAGTGCATCTACTCATGAATATTCTTAGCCAATTAAAAACGATCCACCGCCGGCGAGATATTATGGTGGAGGTGCTCGAGCGGGCAGAGCTGGGGAGCGACTTATCCGAGCCGGAAATCGCCGAGAACTTCTCGGCCATCATGTTGGCTGGATTCCATACCACGCAAAATGCCCTATGCGCGACGATATACTTTGTTCTAAGTCATCCTAACGTTCATACCAAACTGGTAGCTGAGCTTCAACGTGCCTTCTCTTCAATCCAAGACCTCTCCTGCGACACAGCATTCGATCTTCCTTATTTGAATGCCGTCATTACGGAGTCCTTGAGACTCTACTCGCCAGTCCCCCTCGGCGGAGCGCGTGTCTCTCAAGGCATGGTTGTAGATGGGGTTTTCATTCCACCCGCAGTACGTTCTACTGGCTTGCTCGGTTGTTCTCGGTGGATTTTTTCGAGCTAACTGAGTACTAGGTCGAGATTTCTACCTCACTTTACGCTATGCACCGGAATCCCGAGTATTTCGATGAACCAGATAGTTTCTGTCCAGAGAGGTGGACGAGAGAAGCCTCAGTCAAAGCCAAACGAAGTGCAGTCCAGCCATTCTCCATTGGGAGCCGCTCATGCATTGCGAAGCATTTTGCACAACAGGTCCTTCACTTGACATTGGCTGCCTTCTTCTTGGAGTTTGACGCTACCTATAACGGGCAGACCCAATTTTGGGATCGCGAGAGCAAATGTTATGCCTTCTGGGAGTTGCCCGAACTGGTCGTGCAGATGCGAATTCGCACTGGCACTTAGACCCTTTCGTTCAGCCAATCAAAGCGAAATTGACTCTGTTACTTCTCATGTAGCGCAATACCTTAGTGTTAAGATCGCCATGAAGTACAATAATATCAGGCCCCCACCACCGTCATGAAACATAATATCTTAAATCCAATAATATTAGGAGCCATTCGCAGTGTAAATCATGTAATAAAACACTGCTTGATTTTCCGTAGGCTGGTAACATATCTGTTGATTGGCTCAAATCAGAGTTCTAGCTAGTCACCAGAATAGTGGTGGCTGAAACTAGGGGACTACGTTTGATCCTGACATGAGCGAGTCATTCAGAGAGCGCCGATCCCCGGCACTTCTCCGAAATGTCCCTAACCTGGGGAAATTAAACCTAGTGTGATTTAGAACTATACGATCCCGTAGTCCAGACAATAGCCTCATCTTTTATACATGAGTGTGCTTGATACCGAGGACTTTTCGTCTTTACGTACAATTGTCCTCGTGTAGAAAGAATCGCGACCCGATTACCGAGGCAACAAAACTTGAGCCGGAATAGGCGGACTCCAAGCCTCAGACTATTGTGTGAATATGTTGATAATGCGATCCATAATCCGAGGTAATCTGGGGGAGGGTGAGAAATGACGTGATTAGATGGCCGTAATAAATATGACATTATCAAATATTGATAGTTCATATCTACTCACGATGAAGAACCGTAATTACAATAAATATTAAACTCTATATATGTATGGATATTTATTTACTACTGTACATCTATGTGTAATACGGATTCTTGACACAGACATTTTCAAGGACCAGTAATACAATATGTAATAAGACCGCCGGCCAATGATGATGTCCAATGTTTATTTGTATATTGGCAGTCCAATTTATTTACATATATCTAAGTTAACCTCGAAAAACATATAACATAGTTCAATGTAAAAAGATTAATCATTCAACTTGAAATTGATTTTAACGATCGTGTGTGTGATTTTGAAAAGTAAATATATGTGCAACAGAAAAAATATGTGCAAAAAAAAATTCTTTCAAAGCAGGAGCGAACAAATTGACTCCAATCAACTCCAGGGCTGGCACCCATGTGATAAGTTGATAGACTTGAACGGCGAAGTTTACTCGGCAAATATATACAAAGAACGGAGTCCAAACGACTCAAGCGTCAATATACATTTGGTGAATGATGCATTGACCCTATACTCCGGTAGCTTTTTCATACCGACATAGGTAGGAACAGAGTTCCTGGGGTTTAGCCCAAAGCCTCTTCGCAGAGGTTGGTGGCGCTGGTCCAGCCAGTCAAGCGGTTAGCGACGTCGGAGGCATAGCAATCGGTGCTGCCGAGACCATCATCCAAATTTGTCCAGTCGATGGAGCCGCTGTTGTAGAGACGTGCAGCGGAATAATAGACGCGTGGAGCGATATCGAGATCAAGGTAGGACTGAGCCTCCGCAATCAACTGCTCCAGACCATCACCGGACGAGGTGCCCTCGGTTCCGTCCTTGATCATCTGGGTGATCTCAGCTTGCGAACATGGGTCAACACCATAGCAGGTGCCACTGCCATCGTGGGATTGCATGAGGCCGTTGTTCTCGACGCCGTTATTGGTGGATTTCACACGGACGCATCCTTCACTTTCCTGCATCACGATCGCCAGAATGAAACGCTCATCAACGCCGCTAGCACTGGCAATATTCTCAATAGCAGTTTTGATGTCTGCAATCTCGGTACTAGAGTCGTCGGCGCCCCAACCGTTGTTTTCGCAGGATTCACCCATAGCGGCGGTATTGGATTCAAAGAGTTCAGCGAATGTGCCCCAGCTGACGATTTCCGGCCAGCCATCAGCAATAGAGCCATCCCCAGTGTAGTAGGTGTAGGTATTGCCGTAGGCTGTAGAGCCAGAAACGAGGGCCAGGAAAGCAGCCACGGAGAGGACGGTTGAGCTGTGCATGATGAATGTGGTTGGTTATTCGTGATTCGAACTAGTGAATGATGGAGAATGACTTAAATGTCTAGTCTGCTGTAGCAAAGAACTCGAATGTGCTGTCTAGCTGTATCTTGTACAAAGGAGGAAATATTCAAGCATTTTATATTCCATTCTCAGGCTCTTCATGAGCATCAGATTCCAAGAAATCTCAAAGTCGTCGTCAGCACTGGCTTGACTAAGAGAGAGACCCAGCAGCTTCATATCGAACATTGTAACGTCCTACTTTGCGTTGTAGTGTTGGGTGATATGTCTCCCTCCAGGCTCAAGGAAGTAGACCACGGCACCACGGCATGCTAGCCAGGAACATCGGCATTCAACGGCTGGACTGCTCAAGAGTGTCATCTCGACAAATGAAAAGCAAGAAAGAGCATTATATGAGCTGGGTGTAGTATGTCCTAAAATTTACAGTGCTACGCTGTCGGGACACTTCTGAAGGGCAAGTGTTGGGTGGCGTGTAGCGTTCATCGTTGGGACAAAAGGCTTGATCAATCAAGCGTCACATTGATCGCCTAAGATCTCCAGCCTAGCTAGCTCTACCTATTGACCTGCTTGTCTAGAAGCCCATGCTGTATTTGGTGTACCTTTGCAAGAGAAGGCTAGGTGTGCCTGAGAGCTGACTACAGACGACTATTCTTCAGCTGAAGATTAAGAGACAGGAATATAATTTGTGCAAGACTTCAGTTACAGTGGTGAACTATAAATAAATTTTTTACGGGCGCCGAATAGCACTGCAGGCTCAAAATTTTCAGATAGTCTTTGCTACGGAACACGGGTTGAAATGTAACGTTTGGAGTGCGACAAAACACTGGCCAAATTTCCTATGGGCTTGAATCACGCGCAGCAATGTGCACGACCAGTAAAAATGACATAAAATTGGCGTGAAACAATTGCATAGATATTATCCTTATGAACCCTAACAGCCAGGAAATGAGCGGCCCCTGGATGCAATGACAGGGGTGTCGCTTTTAGCGGCTAACCCTACGTGCTAAACAGCCCCTACCAAAGGCCCCAAGTTACGAAGGATCCGTGTGGGGTCCAGCCGGACGAAGAGACGATCGCCTTACTCTGTGTTTAATCATTATAGCCGATCATTTCGTTTTGCGGGTGGTCTGGGCCTCTGAGCCTAGATGAACGCCTGCGCATGGCGATACTTTGGCTTGTGTATGACGAGACAGCAGAGCGATAGAATCTTGACTTTCTGATCAACTTCAGCATAACTTTTCTTCCTTCCAGGGAACGCTACGCGTATATTGTGAGGGTTCTTTGAAAGCAGAGCTCGGGCCTTGATGTGGATGTAACGGGAGGACGAATGACCGCGCGTTCTCCGCCCCCAGGCTTACGACACCATCACAAAGCAAAAGACTAAAGTTCTTGTAGGCTAAACATGCAGGTACATGATACCATCTCTTCATTGTCCAAATTCACTCTTGAATGCATCGAAAATTCCTCGTCAGGTTTGCAAGTATTCTCTGTCAAAACAGTTAGCAGTGTGGCATTCACCGGCATAGCCGAACCTGTCAAGTTCCTATGCTTGGGCTCTAGGTGGTCATCTAATAGTAGTGCGTATGCCCTGGGGTCGCGTGCAGACTACTTGTTTGTCATGCAAAGGGGATCGGTGATTGTTACCTCGTATTATCGACACATTGGGCCTGTGCGCGGGAGGTTGTGTGGGAATTGAGACGAGCAGATAAGAACACAGAAATTCTTTCCGGGATTCCCGTTGAACTTCTCATTATACACGGGGCCCAATGGCTATATGAATGCTACAAGCCGATGGTTGTTAGCCATCTCAGGAACTAGACGTGGTGCGTCCAGGATATTAATTATGCGAAAAAATATCTAACACAACGACTGTCCAAGGGGGCAGTTCTAGATGTTTGTTTAGCTTCCGTGTGCCCCGGCCAAATCCCTATCAAGCTTTCCGGAATAAATGCGATATCCGCAAATTGATCACTTCTAATATAGCATCAGACAGCAATTCCGGAATATGCCCTTGAAGCAGGAGTGAGTTTAAAGAATACATCTACTCAATAAACATAAACAGTCTCAGTTAATCTTAGTGTGATCCATGATATCAAGTACGGTGGCCCAATCGTACCGAAGCAAGACTGCAAATCAGGGGAATCGAGCAAATCACGGGCCTCGCCAACCGCATTATTAACCGCTGTCTGGCAAACTTACATCCATCGAGCCGTTAAATTCATTGTAGTATATCCAGGTTAAAAAAAGAAATCTTCGGACTCGCCCAGTATGGAGCGAAGCTCTGATCTGGATTTGAGATCTCGGCTACCGGCTATACGCAGCCGGCTACGAAGGGTGTGTGTTCTATACTTTACGCGAAGTACGAGGGTAAATAGAGCGGTATGATTAGCCGGGAGCGACAAGATGGCGGCACATAAAGACTACCAGATTTCTACGTACCCCTCCAATACCCAACGAGTTTACTCTTTGATAATCAAGCCATCTCATCCAGTTACGAAGAGCGACTTGTATGCGCTCAGTGATTTATACCGGAAGCAGTCCTCGTCATAGTAATGCTTCGTTGCCGCCAAACATGGCCAAGAACTGCGGAGAATTTGATCTCAGAATGGATCCACATCCACCAGGGCAGAACAACCGCTAAAATCGGCGCGGTACTAGATCCAACCAACAAGTAGGTCCTTGTTCACCAGGCCTCTCGATTTCCGAGAGATCCTGTTCCCAGTACCAGGAGCTGTTCGACTTAGACAGTATATTTAATGCTTTCACTGTGACCCTCGTCCAGATCATGTCATGGCCACGTGCAATCGTGTCACATCTGTGCTTTGGTTGATCAATTTGTTAATCTTCTTGCTAAAGAACCGAAGGTTCCACACCTAAGAATCTTATATACCATATAGTCATGGAAAAGGTTGGAATCTGCTGATCGATACCCACTCCACTGCCGAGCGAGTCAGCGTCCCATCCTCCTGTGATGGGCTCATGAGTCAGTAATAACCGATTGCCGGCTTGGGGGAATTAGCTCAGAGCCTCGTGCCCCAGAACTGGAGAACTTGGAGAGCTGCTGTTGAGTCTTTAGCAACCTATTGACCCATCTCGCGCCTATAGTGCATGTTTGCCGATGTCCGTTTATAAACCCCACCCTTCCAGTTCGCTGGGTCATCTGGAAGTTGTCAGATTGTGCTCCAACAACTATTGCCATTTTCTTCATTCACGATAAAATAAACATGAAATCTCCCGAGGAATCCGACGTCTCAGCTGCGCATCATCATGAAGAGGCAACTCTACCCGATGACCAGAAGGTCAATTTAGGAGAAGTGGCATCAGAGGCTGTCGGAGGGACATTGCAAGACCTCCCACCTCATTATAATCGGAGTTTGGAATTCATCGGTACTGTGGTTGCCGTGTACTTGAGCTACTTAGCTTCTTATGCCGGGTTTAGCGTACCTGCAAATGTCCGTTCGGAAATCAACCAAGACATCGGACCCGACCCCAGCTACCCGTGGATTTCTATTGTGGTTGGTTTACACTACGACCGAATTATACAAATATCTGGCTAACCTGTTCAGTGGCCTTTGACTTCGGCGGTTGGTTTTCTGCTCATGGGTCGACTCTCTGATCTATTCGGACGACGCTGGTTCTGCATCATTGGAGATGCAATAGGCCTGGTAGGCTCAAGTGAGTCTTAGAAGAAAGCCGAAGAAAAAGAAAAGAAAAAAGGAAAGTCACTCTGACCGATGTGACTGACCGCTACTATACAGTTGTTGCCGCGCGCGCCCATCCCATCCCTGTCCTTATCGGTGGAACTACTATGCTTGGCCTTGCTGTCAGCGTACAGCTCTCTTATTCTACGATCCTCTCCGAGCTCGTTCCAAATAAATATCGGTCCATCCTGGTCGCGGCTTTGGGGATTGGGATCATACCGCTCTCTGTATTTGGGCCTGTCATTATACGAGCGTGGATCTTATACACCGGCCCAGGATGGAGATGGAGCCATTATCTTGCTATTATTTTGAATGGCGCAGCCACATTACTCTACTACCTTTGCTATCATCCTCCAACCTATTCCATGCTGCATACCCAAAACCAGAAGAACGTCCCGAAATGGAAAATGCTAGATCCTTTGGGCATTCTCTTGTTTACCCTTTATTTGGTGTTTCTCTTGCTTGGCTTATCCTGGGGCGGGAGTGTCTACCCATGGCGATCAGGAATGGTTATTGGGTTTATTGTCGGTGGTTTTGTGGTCCTGGTCCTTTTCATTTTGTGGGAGATTTATGGGGCCGGTGAGTATCCTCTTGTTCCCATGAAGCTCTTCCTCAACCGCGGATTTGTTGGGATGCTGGTTACCGCTGGTGTGGGCTATCTCGTTTTCCTCGCCCTGACGGTCCTGTGGCCTGTTCAGCTTGCTGAGCTATACACTACGTCCACCACGGATGCAGGCTGGATGTCTATTCCCAGTAAGGACCTAGGCCCTCAGGGTCAAGTAAACCTGACCTAACGCACTGTAGTTAACACGGGCGCTTTTCCGGGTGTGGCTCTGGCGGGATTACTGATCAAGTCCCTCGGGTGGCATAAATGGCAATTGGTCTTTGCGACGGGCATGTTGACTGCGTTTACCGGTGCCATGGCCGCAACAACCCCCTCCACCCCGGGTATGGGTATTGCATTTGTCCTGTTGGCCGCTATTGGCCTTGGATATGTTGAGAATGCGGCTCTTTCTCTCTCGCCCTTTTGCCTGAAGGAAGAGGGTATCGGAATGGCGCTTGGGCTTATCGGTACAGCGCGCAGTACTTTTCCTTCCATTGGACAGGCCGTATTCGAAGTAATTCTCACTTCCAAGCTTAGTTCAAACGTGCCACGATATGTTGTCCCGGCCGTCGTTGCAGCAGGACTCCCTGAATCTTCCGTCCCGGCATTGATCGAAGCACTCAGCACTGACAATGTCGCAAATGTTCCGGGCACCAACTCTCAGATCGTGGCTGTTGCGAAAGCCGCTTATAAGGAAGCATATTCCCAGAGCTTTAAGGTGGTCTATTTAAGTTCGATTGCATTCGGGCTGTGCGCCATGCTGGCTGCTCTGGCTGTACCGGATTTCCAAAGCAAACTGACTGGCCATATCGCTCGAAGATTGCAAGACAACGGTGCTCACAGCAAGGCCGCAAGTACCAGCGAAGAGACTGCAGTGGATCCATAACGCCAGATGCAGGTAATATATTGCGCAGCACATCGTCGGGATATAAATCCTCCTCGTTCAAGTCCAGATATTTTGCCAGCGTTTTAACATACATATACTTTCGTATATGGGTTAAGAGCTAGAAAGATTTCAATTGCCAAATAGAAAATAACTAGAGGCATAGATGAGATAAACATGTCTAAAGTTTCTAACAGAACAAGAGAAGAGCGTATGGTTATCGGGGCGGGTTGATAAGGACGTGGGGGCTTAAAACTGCCAGAATACACTACAGAAATATTAGCGAATGAGAATTGCCTGTGGCGATGGCTGCCTATTGCTTAGCTTTTTACAGCACTCCCCTCGCACACCCTGGATAACTTTTTTCCTCTTTTCTCACTGCTGCAAATTTGGTGGGGAGTACTCCATACTGTATCTGATAGTAGGTCGTTCACCGAAAAATAAACACCATCGGCAAAGTTCAGTCTAAAAGAGAATTGATCATGTCTTGGGTTGTATCTCGTATCCAAAAGCTGCAGGATTGCGGCGGACCATCCGAGCCTCAACTTCAGCACAGGATCGAAACTTTGACGAAATGGGACCTTATTCCCGGTTCGAAAATACTTGAAATTGGATGTGGACAAGGAGATTGCACCCTGGCTTTGGCTGACTTGGTGGGAGAGCATGGTCACGTCACAGCTATTGACCCCGCTCCGCTGGACTACGGTTCGTTTGATTCAAGATTTTGACAAAAGTGCCACGCTCATCAAGAACCCAGGGGCTCCCATGACATTGGGGGAAGCGCAGTCGCAGCTAAAATCCTCTCCTTACGGAAATCGGATGACATTTCATCAGTCTGATCTGCACAACTTTCTCGATTCTGCGGCCGCGGAGCCAGTGTACGACTACGCCATCTTTATGCACTCAATTTGGTACATGCCTTCCGTTGAAACACTACAGTCTATGCTGTTGTCCCTTCGTGGGAGAGCAAAGCGGCTTCTGATTGCAGAATACGTACTTGATATTCGCGGTGATATCGCTGCTCTTCCGCATATGATAGCAGCAATCTCGCAAGCAGAGTTTAATTCACGAGACGAACATTCATCTGGACGAGAAGACAATATTCAGTCCATTATATCGCCCAAAATGATTCTTGCCGCGGCTCTCCATGCCGGGTGGGAATCACAAAAAGAAGAAATCACGAAAGCCCCGGAAGGTCTTGAGGATGGACATTGGGAGGTTAAGCGCGTCCTTTCGAAGAGTTATCTAGAAAGGTCAGAATCTTGCGGTGGTAAGCGGCGCCAGGAATTTGCAAATGCGTTAATCGAAGCCGTTGAACTGAACAGGCGCGTTCTTGGGCCTCAGCTCGAGGTGAAAACACTCCCTACGTGGCAATGCTCATGGGTGTAAAATTCGTTTTCTTTTTTCCAACTATCTACAGTAACAAAAAAACAAACAAAGTATATCTTGCGTTGCAAAGACTCAAAGCACACAGAGCGTCAGGGTACTATTTCAGGCTCCCTTACTTGGTGGAAAATCCTACTGGTCCACCAGCTATAATGCCGAGAGCTTTAACCACAAGTAATCTACATGCTACTGCTTAGTTAAATTTACAGTCGTTTCGATGACTGTATACAATTTACTACCTAGAAATCAGGCGTTGAAGCACGTTGCAATCACAGTAAGATCCCGAGTAACATTCGAAGAAAAGCGCATCAGCAAGAATCATTATCAACGAAGAGTGCTAATGCTGATTTCAAAACATCCACTTCCTTTGATTCCTAGTCGCACTTTCATTTTATACACCCTATTTATTTGCATATCTACTAGACTTTATTTGGGATAAAAACCTTGGCTTTCAGGGAGCCTTAATCCTCATCATCTACTATCTGCCCTGGGACTCCGATGATACTTTATACAGAGTTCGCCATCCCAGAAATCAGCATGCCAAAATCTTGGGACTTTGCTCCTTGCAAGCCTGGTCTCAGAAGCCCAGGATCGGCTTCGAACTTATCCTTCATAGCCATCAGCTCCTCTACGTCCCAGTTTGCCCATAGGAAACGACCGTGCAGGAATGCAGCTTTTTTCGTGGCAGCCCAGACGAAGAAGTTGCCAGGCAAGCTCTCATGGTCAAACGGAACGCCCAGGCTGTCTGCTTTGAAGCCATGTTTCATGTTTTCAGGGGTGAGGACAAAGCCGGGGTGCTAGAAGATGAAAGACATTAGACTGATCTTCGACTCCGAGATGCTATGTTCAAACACTTACGATGCTCAGGATCTGCATTTTTTCCGCTGGAGTATTGTCTGCCAGATCTGACAACATACGATTGAATGCAAGACGCGGGGAGCTTGCCGCTGTGTAATGAAGTGGAAGGCCGTGCATATGAGTCGCGTTCGTTGACACGTATATGAGTGCCTGTACGGTCAGCGGCCACTCCAGATATTGGCTGATTGGGTGAAATGGGGTCAATTACCTTGCCCTCCTTAGATCCCTGCCGCTGGAATCGGTCCACATTCACAGATTGGTTTCTCACTCCGGATTCGAAAAATCTGAAGAGCCCCAGCAAGGTTTGGTCAGCTATAGAATGAAAGTCAGCTCTATTCACATATTACTACGGACAGGTAAGCCTACGCTCTGGAGATGATGGAGTGAGGTCCGTTGTGTTCAAGACCAGAACATCGATTTGAATGCCGTCGCGTTCCAGGTTGTCCCAGAGCGCCTTTACGGAGTCAATATCCTTGATCTCATACTGGTACCCAACCACTTTAGTGCGGCCGTTTCCTGCAGTCTCAATCTCTTTCGCAACATGCGTCGCCTTATCAGCAGATCGAGAGGTAATAACGACGGTGTCTGCTCCTGCAGTGACGAAGGCCTCGGCAGCCGCACGCCCAATGACTGCAGATCCGCCAGTGATGAGGATCTTGCGCCCAGTATGCGATTGCTCCGGCGAGGCTGCATCTATGGCTGGGTAGTTCTTTCGGTGAAGGGTTTTAGTTACTTTTGACATAGCGGCGGTATACAAATGTTGCTTGACTAAAACAGCTCGAGATTTCTTGGGAACTATCTAAAAGATTTCATTATATCTTCAAGTTGTCAGGTTCTTGATTTCAGCTGAAGGAGTTTCAGCTGAAGCGGCGTTGGTAGTCGTACCAACGTTGATTCATATATGCAAAAGCGATTGGCTGCATCAGGGTATAAAATGATTGCGCGCCCCACCTTCCACCTACAAGCTGTATATTGCGCAATAGTCTACTGGATTTGTCGGTCGCGTTTACGACGGAACTTAATAAATCGTCGTTTAGATGATGTATCTATCTATTTAGCTGGATGAACCTTCGAGGTAGTTTGAATGAATGGCAATCGTAATATTACCATAGATGAATTGAAGCTATGTAGTATCAAGTTCACGAAACCGAAGGTGTCCCTGAACAACCAAGAAAGGCATTGAAAATGGCAAGAAAATGCAAATGAAAGGAATTCATATAACTGATACATGAGGGTGCTGGATGCAGGTTCAGTAGAAGTCTTCAGAAGCAGATTTGTAACCAAGACATTGCAGCAGATATTGGACGGTATAAAGCTCCTGGCACCAACTTCCGCAGGATATCGAGTCGATTTTGCTCTGGCCTGACGTGCAATACAAAATGGAACAAGATCACTTCGGCACCTCTGACAGGCTGTTATTAGGACATATCATGCGCCCAAAACTCAAATTGTCCTTGAACATGTTCCGGCAGAAAATTGGGAGGTTTGTGTGCCAAATGCGCAGACACATCTCCTCGGAGCACCGAAAATCGATCGTCGTGCTCTCTGGAGCTCAATCGAAGCAGCCAAAGTGGGTACTAGGAGCACCGATACTGTTTTTTTATAATGTGGCCAATGTATGCTACAGGATTCTGAACAAATAGCCTTGACGCTGCAAAGTTATGGGTAGAAAACCCCTTCATCGGTTTATGAAGTACACGGCGAAATGCAGCGGTATAGCGAAGAGCTGTTTCTCAAAACTTTCACGCAACACACAACTATCAGAGTGTTCTCCAAATGAGATACGCTTTCCCGCTGGGACAAATATGCCTTATTAAGACGGTGACACCTAAAACGGAGGAAGCCTTGGACTATCATGTGTAATTTAGTAGTTAGCCATTCGCTTTCGTTTGTTAAGTTCTTGAGAAATGCAATAACCCTAAGAGTTTCAAGTTGCAAACATACCTAAACAAAGATGAGTGAGAACAGCATTCATCCGATCTTAGACCAGTCCCTGGAGCTTTATTATGGCCTCAGATACTTTTTCTTTGGCTTTTTTACATCTGGCGTGGCCTGTGGGGTGACTTTGGTCAGCCCATTCTCATTGAAGGATGAGTGCGGCAGTACGTTGCAATAAAGAGGTGGCAGTACCTTAGGAGAACTAGACTTGGAGACTCTTTTTTCACATTGCAAGAATCTGCCTATCGGTAACCTAAGAAACATAACTCTAAGATAACCTAAGTTACTCTTTGCCTTTTAAAAGAGCCGTAATGTCGCCTTCCATTCGCCTCCCCTGCAACTTGATGGACGCAATCTTCCAACCATCCTCGCATAACTCGAATTCCATGGTATTCATCCCGTACCCTTTAACAGTGTGAACCTTGCCACCTTCAACGGCAGGAGATCTCCAGTGTGCCACACGAACCTGAAAATTTACACTCCATTTCTTCTCTGACAACTCAGCCCATCTGCAGGCACCGACAAAATGTTGGGTGGATAAGTCTGGATGTCCGAGTGGGCCTGCACAGGACTCGACAAAGGACTCTGGCGTTGATACGTTGTCAAAGCCGCCGACACCGCCGTAGTCGACGGATATCTCAGGTGTAAATAGACCACGAAGCTGGGACCATTACTTGGTGTCTATACTTTCGGCCCAGTCGAAGAGGGTATTCTGGCACTGTAGTGGTGGGAATATCGCCATCGTAGAGCTTGAGTAAGAGGCCTTCCTTTGGAGAGATTTTCAGTGCAAGTCAGATAATAATTTGCATGGCATGGATCATACCCTATGCTGTCAAAGCAATACTGTTCATGGATTCATTCTTAAAAAAGAAAGAAATGAAATTTCCAGCTACATATATGGAGATATTAGGGGTTACGGGTTGAGGCAGATCGCGGCACTAAGATACCGACCACCGAGCGGGCAGAGAACGTCCGATCACCCGACTGCAGCCAGATTTGGTAACCAGTTCAGAAAGTTCCACATATCATGACTCGTGTGACAATGGTACAGTTAACGAGACAAAATCATTAAGCTAGGCACAGAATAGTACTACTTAGTTGCGCAGCCAGACCTGTTGGAGAACTGGGGTCGTTCTCGGTTAACTTCGTGGCCTGTTGCGGTGTGTTCCTTACTCAAGAACAACGTAATATGACTACGAAGGAATAAATAGCTAGCGGGTTTTTCGGTATTGAGTTTCGTGCCTTTCTCCGTCTATCTACTACGTAGGTTATTTATCTGCCTATAGCTGTCTTAATAACGGTCCCTGAATAAGCCGCAGAGGACCCTCCACTAATCCTGGCGCCATGGATCCCGCCCATGGATTGGTCAATAAGGCGTCGTAAGCTGGCAGGGCCTACTTGACTAGTGTTAACCTCTAGGTCCTCCGTGGACGTTGTATCATACAACAGATTCTTAGTTTCACTCGCGGGCGGATACAACGGCTTGACATGAGAAAAACATTTGAGAAATTTTGCTGGTTCACGGGAATATCAATGGTCAAAGGCGAAGAACTATCCCCTGCTAAGAGATCTATTTAAGAAAACTCATCTTACAGCCAAATGTTTGATAAATCTGCGACTAATATAATGATCAGTCCAGGATTATCCACTCTTCCTCAGCTCTGCTAGCCAGGTCTCCGCTTGCTTCTTCTCATCTTCGGCATACATAGAAAACGTGGTAATCTTGAGTGCCTCGACAAGCTCGAAGATCTCGGTGATCATTTTTTCTGCCTCCTCGCGGTTCCCCTGCTTTCAGTCTGCTTCGGCAATGTTCTTACGGACCTCAATAGACAGTAGAGAAGCTTTTCCAAGCCGATTGTCCAGCCAGCCGACGGACTGCAGCGCCGACGCCTTGCCCTCTGCGTATCGGGTGGTGATATTGATCAGAAATGCAGACAAATTGTTCAGGGGAACGACGTCGTTTGGGTCTTGTCGTTTGTCGACCAGAATCCGCTCTGCGGCTTCGGCCTCGTTCACTCGGCCAAGACTCATGTTAACAGAGCTGATAGCCAGCAATACCTTGCACGATTTCTTGTAGTTGATTGTGTAGAACTCCTTGGGCGTCGCGCCTTTGGTCTCATCGCGGTATAATTTATCCCGCAGAGTATCGAGGATAACGGCATACTTCTTCTCCTGCTGAGCCGTGCCGTACTTTGCATCGAGGTCGTAGGGTTCGAGCTCCTCAACGGTAATAGCCTTCAAGACCGGGTAGGCCTGTTTGTAGGTCCATGTGTCCCAAAAAGGGGTGATAGGGATGGCCGTCTCCCACTTGAAGGTGGTCTTCACAGCCGCGGACTAGCGGAACTGCATTGTAAATAGAACGTTACCGAGGTTCACAGTGATCGAGATGTGATTCCCAGGTGGGCTTCACGGGGCTTCACGCGCATATCGTCGGTACGTGTCAAACCAAGTTCCTGCACATTAATGTTAACCCCCGTGCCCATTTGACAGCATCCATTACTAGTGTCAAGAGAAGATTGTCCTCCTAGTTAATGCATACTATATATTTGCAGAGGTTTTGAAAGTTCTTATCGGCTGATGCAGTGCTTTTTCTGCCTTTGAAGATATGGGTGACGTACATTTTACACTAGTACGGAAACGCGGGTGTTGACATTGATGTCCTCCCACTGTATCTGACTCGGGTGGATTGCGAGACAACCAATGATTCGCGTCCAATAGATAATGATACTGCAAAGACGATATTGGCATGACCTTCCGCAAACAGTATGGTCCGCTCGCCATTAAAGAAGCGTGGGAAAGTGTTGCACTTGTGAGGGGCGTTCCGGGTCTCCCACGCTCCAGGTCCGTTGTCAATGTCCTCAAACGAGATAGTGTGATATCTGCCTGGCACTCAAGCATCCTATAATTTTGGACTAGCTATCACCTGGTCTTTTTTGGGTAAGGCAACGACACATCAGTCATCATCCTCAAACTTCTGTACATCTTTCATCCTACCTCTGTGGAATGCAACGAAACTATCTATCGAAGAGACTTTAATGTAAGAGATATAAGTCAAAGGATAACAGTAGTCTCCGTCCGGGTCTTCTATACAGTATTGTTCGCCACCGATGCGGGCGTTCCAGTCAGCACCGGTTTCGACTATTAACCTGATTAATTCATGGTTCTTAGAGTCGCTTTCAAACGCCTTCATATCTCCACACTAAGGGCTGACCAGCAGAATGATCATAAACGTGAGGGAGACCGTTTTGATGTATATGTGTATCTTATTTCAAAAAGAGTGGCAATTGAATGTTAAAATTTCTACCCTAAAGAGTTGACCAGATCATGAGCAGAAGTCTATTCTCTCTACCATCTCCCCTCTCTGCTCATCTTTTTTAGTGGATCTGGCGTCTAGCACTAGTAAAGCTTACACCTCGTAGTCATATTCATCAGTTTAGCCTAGAGTTAACCGGATTATATGCCAATATGGCTTGACTGGAGAGTTCATATTCTGTGTGATGATCTATCTATCAACTCCGCGCGCTCGTGGGGGAACCTCTCGGGGCGATATCGTCAGTATTGCGGAGACGGGAAGTAGTGAATAGCAAAGCGTTCAGAATTGCTATCTTATCGACTTCGGTGTAGCTATCATACAGAGACTTATTCTGTTACTATTATGACTAGTTTTGATGACAAAGAAATATGCTCTATAGTTGAAGTTGTGTTTCTATATTGATAATCTCAATTTTGAGTTAACTATACTTCGGTATCTTAATAATTTTGATACAGTTGAATGATGAGATATGGTATTAAAGGCCATCTTCTTTCTGTAAGTAGCAACGCTTAGAATGACTCCCATTGCATTAACGAAAAGCTTTGCGCGCCTATCTCTGAGAAAGCTTGTCCACATAAGATGGTCGTTATTGAAGATAATTTTTGTTACCCCGCAATCTATGAAGTGGAGCCGAAAAACAACAATGGGGCAGAGAAGTTTCAATTTCCCAAACTCTGTGCTTCGTATCGTACGTACGTAAGTTTAACTATTCTATATATCCAGTCTCAGTTGTCCACAATCGGATCAGTTTTGAACGCACTTAGAATTACAAAGGTTCATTTTTTTCAGAAGACAATACGCAAGACAGTTTACTCTTTTTTTCCTCGACCAGAATGTCCGACTTCGAAATTTATATTCCCGAGCATCTTAGTTTTCAAGAAAAAAAATTGAAAAAGGGGAAATATATATTCACTCATGATAAAGTTCTGAAAGTAACAGTCTTTAATAGGATTTTGCTCGGTTATTCGCAAGTTTAGCTCCTGAAGTAACAGTCGACTACACCTTGGTTAACCCGAGCTGGGGCGAAAAGAAATACACATCAAAGGAGTTTGCAACAGAATGGCTGTCGGCTGAGCACTTGGGTAATAGAGTCCTTGCTACCCAGCATTTACTAGCACTGCCTTATTTCAAAAGCGTCAAGGAAGACGAGATTATTGTGCAATGGCAGCAGTTAGCGAGCCATGGAAGGCGGGCGGATCAAAATAGAGACGCCTCTGGAAAGATTAGCGAGACCAGCGATGGTAGAAGTTGGATGGAACACCGGTTTGTGAAAGTTCTTGGGAAATGGAAGATAGCTGGAATTACGCCGTCATTGGTGTATCATACCGGCGATTGGCATCATATTCGGCGTCCTGAGGAATCAACTTAGCCTTGATTCTGTGCTGCGGGCATTTTCTAGCAATTGCTGTAACCTTCTACCTTCTCTCCTTCTCCTAGATTATACGAGCTACAGAAAATTCCCCCTATTCGTTTCCATTTGTACGTGCGTGCGTAAATTTTCTTAAATATCCAAATAATATTTATCTTTCTCGATTATTATCAATATTTTACCAGATGTCTTATATTATAGCTGCATAGGTCTCATATCTTTCGAAGACTGTATTATAGGTTGAAAGTTATTAGCAAACAACCTCAATGATAAAAGTTAAAGCCTAGGGTTATATTTGCTAATCTAGGCCATGTTCCAGACAAAATTTCCCGAAACTTGTCCATTCTTAGTTGTATTCGTTATTATTTGTGATAACCTCGTATATTTTCTGCTCAATCTGTTTTGGCCTAGGAAATTGGTTGTAGCTTCTCATTGATGATGAATCTTTCGCAATCCCATTGAAGCGCCAACAAACACTGATATATTGAGTGGCTAGCGGAAACCAATTGCGCGTGGTCCTTCTAGGGCTTTGCGCCATCTCTATACGAAGGCAGTGTGGTCGTAGCCAACTTAGTTACTCAAAATTAATGCTTTTTCCCCTTCAAGCATTTTGACTGTAATGGACTCCAAATCGGCTCCACGTTGGACAATATATCCACATACCGGTAACAAAGAAGAAAAGAAAAAGAAAAGAAAATACCGAGCTAATACCCCAGAGTCTAAGCGTGGGGGCGATAATATGCTTGGAGATACCGGTTACGAAACTGCCGGCATGACGCCAAGGTACCCCGTTCCCTTGAAGAAATATCACAAAATACGAAATGTTGCTAGTTACAAACAGTGATATCTACTGGAAAAGTCAGTAAAATAATCTTATTTGCTGAAGCTGTCTTTGAAATACGTAGGCTACGCTGCCCCGAGCCCTCGTTAACATCCTAGGGAACTATGAAGGGCGTGTATGTATTCATAACGGTGAAGCCTGAGTCCATGGCTCGAAGCTCTACAGTCAGTTCGGGAGATTATTTACTTCATACTTCTTTATCAAAATCTCCTTGGTGGTACATAGCCCTTGTCAGCTCATATGTCGGGTCTAGTTCGTGACAGAATATATTGTTACTCTCTGCTCTTCATAATTATCATATAGTTTGATAGCTATCCATGAGGTTCTCCGCTGTAGCCAGTAATCAAGGAGATAGATATAGGTCTGTGACAAGCAATTTGGACCCATTTCTGAGGCATGGTTATATTGGCTATCCAAAGTTTACACCGCGTATGTTCGCTGAGAGTATTCTCTAATAGCTTCCAAGCTAAAAAGCTCTGCCAGCTCCTTTTCCTCTCGACCACTTTTCGGAACATTGATAAGACCCAGATGACCTTGCTTCAAGTTTGGCATCAGCCCATCAAAAGTATCTCTTGTGAAATGATCTAGGTCTAACGGATCCTCCGATCGCAACATCTTTCTCGCACGAATATTATCTAGAACGCGCAACTCTTCTTCAGTGAGATTGTTAATATGACCCCCAGTAATTCTCAGTTTCTGCAAGACGTCCTCACGCTTTTCAGGGCTAACCTGAAGGAAAGCATTGAGGCAGAATTCCACCGTCTTGGAGACTTCAGTTTGAGTGAGTCGGCCTTGTATGTCGGCGTCAACGGTCCCCTGGATAACTTGTGAACGAGGTTAATGTTAGAGGTTGGCGTATTTCAGAAAATCTTTTTACATGTTGCGACTCACTAGGTCGGAAAAACCCAAAAGCAGTGTCAAACCCCTCTTCATCGAAATCGCTCAACACTGGTTTCATCTGTTCTCTGATTTGCTTTAAGGCAGTGATGACAACTAGCAGGAAGCGCGTATATCCTTCAGTCACTTTGTTGGAATGCCATTTAGCAGCAGTAAACTCAGTACAGTCTCCTTTTCTGGCAGCCTGGATTGTTACAGCGGCAGATAGCCCACTGGCCAAAGCGAGATGCACACCAGAGGAAAAGTATGGATCAATGAAGCATCCCGCGTCACCAACGATGCGAAAAAAAGGGCCGGCATAAGATGATGCATTATACGACCAGTCCGAGGCTGACTTGATATCTGATACTATTTCTGCATTCTGAAGAAGCATTAAGATGTGCGGTGCAAGTTTCAAAAGCTCTCTGTAAAGAGTCTCTCCCCCTGGGGAGTCTAGGGATTTTTTATGGGCGAAGAAGATATCTTGATTCATAACTACCCCAACGGACATAGTGCCGTTGTGTAGGGGAATAGCCCAGCACCAACCACTTGCGTCTTAGAGTACCTCGAATTGTTAATTTTCGTTGAGAATTCTGAGTCACAAAAACACGGCAGGTTCTAGGTTCACGTACCTGTCAAAGCCTCGAAGAAAGGCTGGTTCTCCTTATGAGTTCCGACTGCATAACGTCCGGCATTCTTCCAATATGACCAATTAGCAATATTTTGCAAGCCCTTGTTGAATCGGCGATTTTTCAAGTATTTTGTGGACATGATTCCTTTCCGGCCACTAGCATCGACAAGGTAGTCAAAGCCGATTGTACCAGAACTTCCATCCGCTTTGCAACTCCAGCAAGCGGAGACTGGTCGCCCGGGATTAGCTACTTTAGGATCGACAACAAAGTCCGGAGTCTCCCAAGGGGTAAATGCAATAGAATCGATTCTAACGCCATCGTAGATTTTTGCTCCACAATTTCCTGCGTGTTTGAACATTAGCTCGTCGGACTGTGACCGGACGAGATTCCATGCATAAGCATTCGGCCCGCCAGAGGCAACAAAGTCGGTGTCTTTACAGTCATACGAAAGTCAGTCAAGTAACGTCGTACATGTGTATGGATGAGAAATCTAAGGAAAGGGGGCGGAATATCAAACATACAAGCATCGCGCTTCTCATTGAGCTTGAATGCTGCTCCGAACTAAAAGATAATGCTTGTTTAGCGTTGATTGAAGCACAGAAATACGTAATTGGAGGAGATCATAAGGACCTTTTTCTCAAATCCAAAGCTATCAAATGTAGATTCAAGGTCTATAAATCGTAAAAAGTGCCGAATGGACGGCAACATACTTTCACCAATATGGTACCTGTGCTCTCTCTTTTAGGGTTATTCTGGCTTCAACCTTAGAAAAATAACGATAAGCGGCCTCACCTTGGGAAAATCTCTGCTTCCAAAAGGACAACATCGACCCCCTCTCTGGCGAGAGCGGAAGCGGTATAGGAGCCTGCCGGTCCACCTCCCATTACAAGCACTGTGCAAGAAGAGGGAATATTCATAATGCCAACTCAATGTTTAGATTTTCTGTAAAGTTTTATTGTGTAGACCAAATATATGTAAGGAAAACTGGGCTTCAAGAAAGATTGCAGTCTATCTGGAGATGCCTCTTGTATCTGAAATGCTGAAATAGTGGGAAAATTAAGCACGGAATTTTGAAGATGGACAACAAATATGCAGGTTGGTACACAATGTACGGGACCGGAACTGCATGACCACAGATATGGCTTATCTGTTACGTGATAATTTAGCTGCTCGTAGAACACCTATACCATTGCACGGTCTAGCCTTACGGCCCACAGCTCGACCGATATCTTTTGTCTACTACAGGTTCAGAATAAATTAACTCTTACTTGTATGCGTGTTCAAATCGGCTCCACGTTGTATAATTTTCTATACAATCTCCTACAGTATAGTAAGGTTTAGTTGTATACTTAGTACATGGGAGCATGGCGCTAGGAACTTGGAGCAAACTCGAGTCAGTTTTATAGAGTTACGCCTTTTTAAATTACAAGCTGCCAACATTACTGATTAGTCTTTCTGCTAGCATTGGCTGCTCCTAGCAATCGCTGTATGATACAAGAGCACTATGAGAGCTGAAATTATCGAACTATTATCCGGGTGGCTATCAAGAAATCAATTGTTAGCGGAAGGCCATGCCGATAGGCTTAAACTTGCCATGCGAGGAATCGCCCACCGACCATGTTGGCTCTAGCCCATTCCGAGCTGCATCTACCTTGCATGCTGGACAGGGGAGTGCGACAAAAAAAATTATGACGCGGCATATTGGCTAGTATCAATAAAAGAAGGAAAGAGCCATGTGTTCCGTCCTGCCTTGACCTTGTGTAGGCCTCTTGAAATAAATAATATATAACAAACGTAACTGGATACTCTCCCTCTTCAAAAAATATCTGATCTATCCCGAATACTACGAAACTAGTACCACGATGACGATTACGGCTTCACTCTCGGAGATTGCGACTCTTACAGAGCGCCTCGCATCGTTGCCTTTGGAAAGCATCAATTTCTCGGAGCAGGCCAGCCAGGCTGTGCGCAAAGCATCCATTCAAGCGGCAAGACGAGTGATTATGGCTTTTGAAAAGCCAGAAGAAACAATTCAACATACTGCTTTCTTAGTGAGTGAGATTAGCAATGAATATGGCACCTGAAGTGGGTGAATGGAAAGGTCAGTTTGATAACCAGACAGTTTCTCTCTTCAGCCGATACAGAATGTCTGCGCTCGCATTGCAGTGGACTTGAATATATTCAATATAGTCGTTGATAATGCCGTCAATAACGGCAGTGAATTTACAACAGCCAAGGAAATCTCTGCGAAGACTAACGCGGAGCACCTTTTCATTGGTATTGAGCATATATACCTCTTCCAAAACGTTCACATATGTTGTGGCTGACTTGGGCAAAAAATTAAAACAATAGTGAGGATCATGAGGATCCTGACTGCCAACGGATTCTTTACAGAAGTTGGAACGGAAGCATATATTCCGAACGAGATCACTAAAACAATGACGCTCCCAAAGTTCAATGCTTGCATCAAGTTTTTGTCAGTACTTTTTCATTATTCTTTCACATCTCATTACCAAGTAGTTTGTGATGTATATTAATGAAAATCTTTGGGAGGATAGCTTCGACCAGGCTTTAGTCACCGGGGCAAAAGCGCCTACATTCTTTCGTGAAAAGGGATACAAATGTCCTCGGGACGCACGAAATGGCCCCTTCCAATATGCATTCAATACAGAACTAGAAACTTTTCAGTATTGGATGACACAGCCAGAGGTTTATCAAACGTTCAACGTTTTGATGACTGGCAGCAAAGGAAGCCAGCTGAGCTGGACACAATGGTTCCCTGTCGAAGAGAAGATCCTCAAATACAGTCAAGGAGAAGGGTCCCCACTGATTGTTGATATTGGTGGTGGCCATGGTACGGAAATCGCCAAATTCCACACAGAATTTCCACATGCTCCCGGACGCCTGATTCTTCAGGATCTGCCCGCAGTCATCCGTAGTATCAATGATCTAGATGAAAAGATCGAGAAGCAGGAACACGATTTCTTTACTCCTCAACCCATCAAAGGTAGCCGCCCTACTGGGATTCCTAGAGCACCGAGCCATCCCCTCTCTCTCATTTTGTTGAAAGAAGTTAGACTAATAATTGAATTGGCAGGTTCCCGTGTCTATTACTTTCATTTTGTTCTGCACGACTGGCCAGATGAGATCGCTATTGAAATCCTTCGTAACACGGCAGCGGCTATGAAACCTAAATATTCCATACTGCTTCTTAACGAGATAATATTGCCTGACACGCAATGTCCGCTTCATGATGCCTGCCTGGATCTCTACATGATGAACCTGCATTCGGGAGTCGAAAGGTCCGAAAGTCAGTGGCGATCAATCTTGCAATGCGCGGGCCTCGAAGTAATAAAGTTTTGGGCAAGCCCTGGAGACGGAGGACCGGGAATGATTGAAGCTGTCCTATCTTGATTGTTAAGAGGGTACTAATTTTTTATCTTTACACATACAAAGATTATCTCTAAAGAATGTCTAGAAGCTTTGCAAATCAAAGTGACCTTGATCTAGCCTAACGGCCATGTCTTAGCTCTATTAACTGAATGCACTATATATTAATTAATATGTAGAAACCAGAGGTGGGGAAGGGGGAGGGAGACCATGCAAAACCAAACTGAAGCCTGAGCAACAAAGAAGTATTCATTCGGATTGTGGCCCGCCGGCAAGGCACGGCTCGTTCCTTAAGGTAGATGAGGAAGAGAGCACCATGTAATAAGAAAAAGTGACAGCAAATTACCATACGTATCATGCAGGACCAAGGCAGCCTAAAAGTTTCATTGATTGTTAATGCAGGTGGCTAGCAGTTGCAATCAATCAATTTCAGACACGGCTGTCACCTAATTCGTATAGATACTTTTGACTTTCTTCAGCAGAGCGCCACAATTTCCCCATGATGCAGCATGTCGAAAGATAAACCAAGGTAGCCCGTTGGTATCGGATTATCTGCTGTTCTTCCTCCACATCAAGCCGATGGATTACCGTTGGACAGATGATTCACGCTAAAATAAAACAGAAAAGGAAAAAGAGGACCGGGAAACAAGAGCTGTAATATAATTCATGGGGGCGTAAACGGTAGTATAAACAACGGGTGTCGGAGTTATAATAATAGGCTGCCTATGAGAACGAAATGAATACCTAATGCACGTGAACAAGTTGGACAAGGATTTCAGAGCTACCTACCGTACGTGAAGAGGTTTATAAAAGAAATCGAGCAAAACACTAATAATCCTCCTATATTAGTACCGCTGCTGCATTTGTAATCCTAGATAATCAATCCATTTTTTAACCAGGATGGACAGCGTCCCTTCTTTAATTGTCTTCGGTCCGCAGACATGTATACCTCCTCCAGAATCTCTAGCCAGAGTTCGATCAGAGTTGATTACCAAAAAGTCTTTACTGGTTGTTACTGAAGCAATTCTGAAAATAGATACGATATGGAAGGACCTCATAGCACACGATCCCCGTCTCCAAATCGTCTCTGGTCTTTCTTATGCTGAAATCCTGCGAAAATGGATCACACAAGGAGAGCTCCCTCGCCAGACTCGGAGTGCGCCGAGCATGCTGACCATGCCCATCACGGCCATCGAGCAGCTCGTGCACTATGTTTGGTTTCTCAATACCCACTGCAGTCAAGCCGAAATCCACTCTAGAACCAAGCTAGCTGGAATCCAGGGATTCTGTACGGGTCTTTTATCCGCATCTGCAGTTGCATGTGCGGAAAGTGAAAAGGAAGTAGTAGAATATGGGGTGATCTGTATACGTCAGGCATTCTGTATTGGAGCTTACGTCGATCTTGATGAATTGGAAAACAATTACGGCCACGAAGCATTTGCCACCCTTGCGGTTCGATGGAAAGCCGAGGATGGCTATGCTAGAGTGCTAGAGACATTAAAACGCTTTCCCGAGGTATGTGGCGATCAACAATTGGAGCGAATCCAATCAATTCAATCGCAGCATGAAGACCCTCCTTCCCCCAGGCTGGCCATCTGACTGTCTTCGTTGTAGGCATACGTTTCTGCAATTCGCGACAAAGCGGATATAAACATCACCACGCCGTCACATGACGTCGGCTTGCTTTCACAGGAGCTGGCCGCTTTGAGCATGAGTACCATTTCAATAGGAATCAGCGGACGCTTCCACTGCTCAAAACATGAGCAAGCATTGAAGATGCTATCAGAATTTTATGACACCAGGAGTGATATGCGTCTGCCACATGACAAGACTTTACATGTTCCTATTCGGTCAAACACTGACGGCAAGGCCATCGAAAACAAGTGTCTGCAGGACATCGTTTTGAGAAGTATCCTAATCGAGCCGGCAAATTGGCATCAGACAATCACTTCTGCTATGTTCAACCCAGATTTTACCAAGAATCCTACAGTAGTGACTTTCGGGTCAGGAGACTCGATCCCCGCTTCAATCGCCAAGAACCACAGCATAAAAATTCTTAGAGTGAAAGATATGCTGTCACGTTATCCTCAATTCTTGCCATTTCACACACAGGAGGAAGACCCATCTTCTGTTCTCCCTGTTAATGATGGTAATGATGATGATATTGCTGTTATTGGAATGGCCTGCAAGTTCTCAGGAGCAGATTCACTTACAGAGTTCTGGGACATTTTGACGTCGGGAACGTCCATGTTAGGCCAGATGCCGGAGGTGAGATTCTCCCTCACGGACGTTAAACGATCTCCAAATCTCAAGTATTGGGGAAATTTTATCACCGACATTGATGCTTTTGACCACCAATTCTTCGGAAAGTCATCGCGTGAAGCTACGTCGATGGACCCGCAGCAACGTCTTCTCCTCCAGGTATCTTATCAAGCTCTTGAAAGTGCGGGATACTTTGGGACAGTGATGCGTAGTAGAAACTTAGCAGATATAGGATGCTATCTAGGTGTCTGCTCCTCTGACTACAATGACAATGTTGCGTCGCATGCGGCAACTGCTTTCTCGACATTGGGAACTTTGAGGGCTTTTTTAAGTGGTAGGATTAGTCATTATTTTGGCTTGCAAGGGCCTTCTATGACTATTGACACAGCCTGCTCGTCCTCCGCAGTGGCTATTCACACTGCTTGCAATGCGATCAAGACAGGAGAGTGTATTGCCGCCCTGGCTGGGGGGGTAAGCGTTTACACTAGTCCATACTTTTATCAGAACCTCGCTGCGGCCTCTTTTCTCAGCCCAACCGGAGCAACAAAGCCATTTGACGCCAGTGCCGATGGCTACTGTCGTGGTGAGGGGGTAGGAATTGTGCTTCTCAAGAAACGTTCTGCCGCAATCAAAGACGGAGATATAATTTTGGGGACCATCTTAGGATCTTCAGTCAACCAGAATGCGAACTGTACTGCCATTACGATTCCCGAGACATCGTCCCAGCAGAAGTTGTATCAGAAGGTCTGTCGATTATCCAGAATCAACCCAGAGCATGTTTCGTACGTCGAAGCTCACGGAACTGGAACACCTGTTGGTGATCCCATCGAATTTGAGAGCATACGACAGGTCTTCGGGGGAGATCAGCGCGAAACGGTGCTGAAAGTTGCCTCTGTCAAGGGGAACATCGGCCACTTGGAAGGTGCATCTGGTGTAGCAGCACTGATCAAGTCTATTTTAATGATGCGTCATCAAACCATCCCCCTTCAAGCCAATTTTGCCAAGTTGAATCCAAAAATAGCGCCTCTAGGACGATGGGTAGAGATCCCGACGAGATCCCAACCATGGGAGTCTGGCTATCGCATAGCCTGTATCAATAATTACGGCGCATCTGGCAGCAACGCTGCGATTATTGTTGGTGATATTGACTGCCGTAAAAAAATCCAACCCTCAAATACTTCCATTACCCTGGCCAAGTACCCCATCTTCATCTCAGCCAAGTCCAAAGCTTCCTTGAGGGAATATTGTACAAAGCTTCTGGCCTCGCATGCAAAGCTTGCAAGCGAGAAAGAGATGCTTTTGGCGAACTTATCTTTCAGTTTAGCCTTTCGGCAAAATTATTTGTTTCGACATCGTCTAGTTGCGTCCGTGAGCAGCATGACCGAGTTCACAACTCTTTTGTCTAACGCATCGTCAACCTCATCACCCTCTTCAGAAAATGTAACTATGCTAGACTCGACAGAGAAACCAGTTGTGTTGGTATTTGGGGGACAAAATAACAATTCCGTTGGACTTTCTCGTGAATTATACAATGCCTCTCCGCTTCTGCGACATCATTTGAGCTGCTGTGATACCGTTCTACGGTCTCTTGGCCATTCTGGATTGTTTCCTGCGATCTTTGATTCATCCGCCATTGAAGATGTAGTTCGACTTCAGTCGATGATATTTAGTCACCAGTACGCTTGCGCGAAAGCGTGGATCGAATCCGGCCTGAGGGTGGAGTGCATAGTAGGCCACAGCCTAGGCCAGTTGACAGCCATGAGCGTTGCTGGAATTCTGTCACTGGAGGATGGCTTAAAATTGGTGTGCGGACGAGCTGGATTGATGCAGACTCACTGGGGTGCTGAGAGAGGAGTGATGGTCTCCATTGAAGCAAACCTGGAAAAAGTATCAGATTTAATATCGAAAGTCCAACGTAATAAAGAAGATCCAATCGCAATCGAGATAGCTTGCTATAACGGACCAACGAGTCATGTGCTCGTTGGTAGTGAAACATCCATGACAGCATTACAGGACATCCTTGTCCAAGAGCAGCTACGATTTAAACGGCTCAACGTCACCCATGGGTTCCATTCTGTTTTCACCGAGCCTATTCTGCCTGAGCTGACCAAATTGGCCGAGAAACTAACATTCTTTAACCCACACAATGACAACCATCACCAATTCATTCCTTTGGAGACATGTTCCGAAGGGAGTAGTTGGATCGTCACAGATGCTACGAAAGTCGCCTTCCATACACGCTCTCCAGTGTTTTTCGGGCAGGCGCTAAAACGTATTGCAGACCGCTATGGTCCGTGTACCTGGATGGAAGCCGGTTCTGACAGCTCAGTTATCAGCATGGTCCGTGGACAGTTTGGCATGCTCGACAAAGATACAGGTCATCAATTTCAGCCCCTTCGTTTTAGAGGCACAGAAAGAGCATTGGATTCATTGGCAGATGCTACAGCTAATCTGTGGCGATGGGGACACAGAATACAGTTTTGGCCATTCGAACATTCTCAGGCATCGCTGTTTTCACTTCTCGACCTACCACCTTATCAGTTTGAAAAGTCACGACACTGGCTTCCTTGGAAAGAAAAAGTTAATTCCGTTAGCGTTTCTCTTCCTGATACAAGAGGGGAGCCTAAGTTCCTTGCTCTTGTAAGCGACAGCGAAGCTCTGCTATCAGATATCATATTTCACGTCGACCCCCGAAGCATTGAGTACAAGTCCTGCGTAGGTGGACACGCAGTCTTAGGCCAGCCTCTATGCCCGGCGCCGTTATACGTGGAACTTGTCTGTCAGGCAGCTAAGACTTTGGCATCAAAACTCAATATTCATGATTTTACTCCTCTCGTGCAAGATATTGATATCCGTTCGCCTTTGGGCTTGGGTGTGGATGGAGTGATCGTTCTGTCTGTGAAGCAAACTGGTAGCAGGCAATGGAGATTTGAGTTGCAATCTACTGCCAACAAACTTGAGCATCGTACAAAGACGTCCCATGCTACTGGAAGCTTTATGCTCTATTACGAAGGTAGCAGCGATTTGGAGAATGAACTGGAACACTACGGCCGGATGCTTAACTACCAGCGAATCATTAGCCGTGAAAAGGATGAGGAGATCAGTGTCCTTCAAGGACCTCTTGTATACAGTGTCTTCTCAAGCATCGTTGAATACTCGGACTATTACAAAGGGGTACGCAGCGTATTTGGAAAGACCACGGAAGTCATAGGGAATGTTCAGTTACAAAGTAAGAGTACAGGGGAGGCTTGGACAAAATCCCTTGATGTGGCATTGCAAATGGACAATTACATTCAAGTTGCCGGCATCTACGTGAACTTCTCTTCCGCCAGAAGCCAAGATGACACCGTATACGTCTGTACAAGGATTGAAAAGGTTCTATTTAAACCTGGATTCCTCCAGAGCGATAAAGTCGGCAAGTCATGGATGATATATGGGACATCAGCCGCGCGGGGGGACAAGGAGATTATCAATGATCTCTTTGTATTCGACCACTTGACGAAGCAAATCGTGATGATCATCTTCGGAGCCGTGTTTACTAGAGTCGTCAAGAACTCGTTGAAGAAAGCCCTTGTGCGTGCAAATCAGTCGGGTCAGGAGAAGCAGGCCAATAATAGTCCTGACCAGGACTCAGCGGAGAGTCAAACATTGGCTTCTCACGATCTGACCACTTACTCTTCGCAGAATTCTACAAGCAGTGCCGAGCTCCGTACACCAATGTCCACTCAGCACACATCACCACCCCCTCCATCGGGTCCAAGTTTGTTCACACAGATCCAAGAATTGCTGAGTAGCGTTACAGACATCTCAATAGATGCAATTAAACTGAAGTCGACATTTGACGAATTGGGGATTGACTCACTCATGACCACTGAAGTTTACAATGAATTGTGCCGGAAATTCGCAATCGATATTCCTATTGCAGAGTATCAGATCCTTCAGAATGTGCAGGCGATTGTAGAATATCTCGCAAAGAAACACTTTGACAATTTTGCGACGCCTTATTCTTCTTTGTCTTCGTCATCTGAGAAGAATGGAGATGATGTACTTGACAGCTACTCCCAAGAAACACCACCAGCGGTTACAGCTTCCGCTCTTGCAGTTGGTCAAAACGCCGTGTTAGATCCAGCATTACTTGCCGGGTGTCAAAAATGTTTCGAGGACATACAGTCAAACTACGACATTTATGCAAGGGAAACACAATTCTCCAATTTTTGGAAACTTGTTTATCCATTGCAGGGGAAGCTAGTTCTAGCTTATATTGTCGAAGCATACTCAACCCTCGGTTGGAAGCTGAAGGAGCTGGGATCAGGAGCCAGATTGCCGACGCTGCGATATAATTCGAAGCATGAGAAGCTGGTAAAACATTTGACTCAAATCTTAAAAAATGAGTCAATTGTGGCAACGGATGGGACGGACCTTGTTCGATCTGACATTCCTATCGATTTACCGCTGTCATCGACTCTTCTTGCGCAGGTCCACAAGGACTTTCCACAGCATGCATCTGAGACTGATCTTCTGCACGTTGTTGGCTCCAGGCTTGCAGGATGTTTGAGCGGAGAGGATGACCCTCTGCAGCTCTTATTTGGAAACACTGAAAATAAGAAGCTTCTGGAAGACGTGTACACAAATAGCCCAATGTATAAAGCTGCCACCATGCTACTGGGGGATTTCTTAAGTCGTGCATTCGATAAGGTGAGAACGAATTTCGAGTCCAACAGCAACAGCGGTCACGGCAGCACAATCAACATACTCGAAATTGGAGGTGGAACCGGAGGCACGACAAAGTATGTGATTGAATTACTTGACCACCTCAAGATACCGTTTACGTATACCTTCAGTGACTTGTCGCAATCACTTGTAGCCGCTGCCAGGAGAAAGTTCTCTTCATATCCCAACATGGAGTTCACAGTCCTTGATGTCGAAAGTATTCATCCAGATACTAGGTTTGATGGTCAGTTCCACGCGATACTCTCGACAAATTGTGTCCACGCAACGAGAAATCTTGCTTTGTCTTGTGCCAATATTAAGCGGATGTTAATGCCGGATGGGTTCACATGTCTGGTTGAGTTTACTAAGAACATGAGCTGGTTTGATCTAGTGTTCGGTGTATTGGATGGCTGGTGGCTTTTTGAAGATGGTCGGCACCATGTTCTTGCAAATGAATGGTTCTGGGAGAAGAGTATGAAAGCAGCAGGGTTCAAGCATGTGGCTTGGACTGGCGGAAACTCGGAAGAAAGTTGCACGTTGAGAATTATTGTTGGCTTCTCCCAGGATGCCGAGGATGCTAGCTACATTCCAGTGAAGCCAGATCAACCACCGCTTGAGCTTTCCAAGGAGACGTTTCTTTTCAAACGCATCAATAAAAATGTCTTGTATGCAGATGTGTACTATCCGGCTGACGGGGTTGACAATGCTGATGGGAAATGGAAAATAGGTAAATAAATATCTAAAACTCTTCCACCTTCACCGCCCCCAACTATCAAAACATTGCTGATACGCTCAACTATACTAACAATGCCAATAAAGCACTTTTGGTTCACGGAGGAGGCCATGTGATGTTCACTCGTCGTAACATCAATCTCAGGCAACTTGCGGACATGATTAAAAGGCGTTTCATTCCTGTGGCGGTGGATTACAGATTTTGCCCTGAGCTCAACATCCTTGACGGTCCCATAACAGACGTTGCAGACTCATTCGCGTGGGCCACGTCGGAATTACCTCGACTCAAAATCAACTGCCCTGGTCTAGAGCTCGATGGCCAAAGAATTGGCGTTATCGGCTGGTCAACAGGTGCTCATCTTGCCATGACAATCGGCTATACATCTGTTCAACGGGGACTACAATCTTCACCTAAGGGCATTCTCGCCTTTTATCCACCAACTGATTATGAAGACGAATGTAGGCATTTTTATTTGTAGCTTCACCACGTCGCTCCATGAGGACCAACTCTTCTTCCTTTTTTATATTATTTTGTCTGCTTTGGGATTGTAGTAATTTGCTGACTTTTCTGTATAAATACAGGGTGGAAAGGACCAATATATCCAGATGTGTCTTTGTCTTCTCCAAATGAAGAGTACGATTTGTTGGAAGGTGTGCTAGATGAGCCGGTAAGAATGTGATTCCCAATCTGGAGTTGGAGGTAGCTTCACTGCTGATTTAAATAAAACTAATTCAAATTACGCACGAACTAGATCTCAAGCTACTTCCCTGAATCTAACAAGAATTCCCCTGCGGGAATGATGACCCTCGCCGATCCACGCTGGAGATTTGTCCTTCACATGAACTGGAAGTGCCAAATGGTCCCTATTCTAGTCAACGGCCTACCGACAAAAAGTCAACTTGAGAATAAGGACCCCACATTCTACTACTCGCTTCCACAGCCAAGCCCTGACCAGATTGTGCCTATTAGTCCATATGCACAGATTCTAAATGGGACCTACCGGACTCCAACTTACTTCATTCATGGGACAAGAGACGACCTCATTCCTATGAGGCAAAGTGAAAAGGCTTGGGAAGCTCTTCTTGATAGGGGCATTCCTTCGGGCTTTTTCAAACTTGAAGGAGCGGATCATCTTTTCGATTTCTTTAGAGATCGCTCACAGAATGGCCCTCAGGCTATCCAAGCAGGATATGATTGGTTGGCGGATCATGTGTAGTCTGTTGAGATTTTTGTAACAAAACAGTGCGAGATTTTATATCAAAGTATGCTTTGTTATATTTTCCTCACGCCACAAGGCAAGTACACTATCCTTAATTAGTTTTGCTCTATAGGGATCGAAATCTTTATCAAATTCCTGCACCCATCATGGAGACAGATATTTATTCCTCTATGGTTAATTAACACTTTGTCAGAGAATCAGCACGTCACATCCAGTAGATACCTGAGTTAATGCATAGCTGAGCGACATAGCCTAGAGCTAATCAATATGCGGCACGGCTCAATCTTGACAGGCCGGGGGATTTGTCAGATAATGGGCTAGATCTGCTGCCAGATTAGTATTTTAACCTTACCACCTAAACGACTTCAACCCTTAATTTCGAGTTTTCTTTTTCAACTTATCATCGCTGCAGATATACCAATCCGTGAGAGAAAAGCTCGGCCCTCGAGCGGCCCATATTCAATCAGAAAATCAACCCTAAGATCAAAAGTACACCGTGCCTGCAGACGCTACAGCCGATATAATGACTCCAACCCACAGGCAATCAATGGCTAAAGCACCGGCTTTAGCGCCGCCTTCCCCGCCCGTAGCTACAGAGCACGGCAAAGGTACCCATCCGTCGCCGAACAATCACATCCGTATCGCACGTCCGTCTAAATCGCTAGCAGCTGCTGAGCGCTTCTGGACTGATGGGCTGGGGCTAGAGGTACTCTGGCGCTCGGGTCCAGCTGAGCACGTTGAAGGCGGTCATCAGCTTCTTATGCTAGGCTGGAAGGACGCGGCGTGGCATTTAGAGCTAGTACAGGTCTCCGACCACGATGGTGCCGACCTGCAGCCGCGCCCGACCGAGGAAGATCTCTTAGTGCTTTACCTAGAGGGGCCGGTTGATCCTTCCGTGATCGAGGCATTAGTGCACGCCGGAGGGACGAAGGTCGAGGCTAAGAACACATACTGGAACACTTGGGGAGTTACAATGGAGGACCCCGATGGCTATCGTGTCGTGTTATGTACAAGGCAGTGGGGCAATGTTAGGAAGTAGTGATAAAATTGCATCAGATTGCTGTCCGATTAGCGGCTCGGTTCTAGGCTAATCCTTAAAGCTCTACACGAGGTGCTTTAGGAACCAAGTAATATTGATTCAGAAAGAATAGTTGATTAATAGAATAACACATATTGTGTCCTACTTTGCCAATCTAGATTTATATAATAATATCACCGCCTTTTATATGACGACTGCCGTCCACTCTTCCTTATATATTGATACCAAATCAGATCACTGCGGGGCTATGGGCCGCTTTGTATGCGGTGATGGATCAAAAGAAGTTTACCTAACGGTTTAGTTTCTTGTTGATGAACAAAGTCAGTTTTAATAAGAGCTGCTGATCAGGATAGTCAATTACTTCATTTGGGCAGCATTGTCCGCCAAGGCTGTTTACATCTCACCACTGGTGGAACGCCGCCTATCAGTGGAATAAGTACATAACCAGCATCAACTAGCGCTGGATGAGAAGCACCCGCATTTTAGCCGACCGCGATGATGGATCGGTCCAATTTCTGCCACTTTCCATTCGTAACGCCGTCCAACTATAGTCGGTTTACGTTTCAACGGAACGAGGGTCATGAGTGAACGCATCTCTTTATCGCCTGTTGAGTGGCTTATGCCGCGATCCCACGTTACTCAAATCCTATGTTTCCCTTCCCATGATCCCCAAGTCCCGCAGATTCTTCAGCGTGGCCTTGCTGGCGTCGTTGCAGATATTCCCTATCTGGCCTATGGTATCGTTGCCAGCCAAAGACCACAAGGTGCTGTTGAAATGAGTAAAGAGCAGTGCAATGGGATGTTGTTTTCTTACCGAGATATATCGGGCAGTGTCGACTACCATGACTTGAAATCAAGAAAGTTTCCCCCGTCAGCCTTTGTTGGACTCGACATTTTCCCTGGCGATCTCACTCCTTCCGATGGCAGCCCACCTCCTGTCTTTCGCGCAGTCCTCTCACAAGCGCGCAACGGATATTTTCTATGTGTCAGTATACATCATTCAACCACCGATATTACAGGCATAGCCTCGCTTTTATTAGTATGGGCATCGCATTGTAAGACCGGCTCCTCCTCATCTGTGGGATTTGACTCAACATGGCTTGATCGAGAAGCTATAATCAAGCCATGCGAAGAATTTGCGCCACGGTTCCCTGAACTTCTACACAATGAAAGCGAGGCAAAGACAGATGAGCAAGGCAATACCGCTGAAATTCATTTGCTTGATACTTGTATTTTTACTCTCCAGCACGAAGTACTGCAATCGTTGAAAAATCAAGCCAACGACCAATGCCATTTGGCGGGGATATCCTGGGTCTCGACCCACGACATCGTCACTGCATTGTTGTGGAGTGCTGTTATTGTTGCAGAGCGTCAGGTGAAATCTCGTGCCTGCTCAGACCTAGACAATGCCGACAGCCATACCTACTCGATGCGCTTCCCTGTCAATTTTCGCAGCCGATACAGACCTCCTTTACCGAGACACTATCTTGGTGCTGCGTTTGGCGTAACTTTATCAACGGCGAAAGCGGCTGATTTGTTCAACATAGCCACACGCGAAAATAATTCATTGTTTCTCCCTTCGCTGATCAGGGTCGCTTTAGAAATTCGAAATGCTATCGGTCTTGTCAACGAGGAGAGCATAAAACTAGCAATATCATATTTGAAAAGCCGGTCAGATCTCTCAGGTCTTAAGCTAGGCCCGGCAAGCGCGAGGTTGTCCATTGTCTCTTGGGCGAATCAAAATTTATATGACCTAGATTGGGGTGAAATCATTGGGCATTGTGATGCGGTGAGATTGCCAAAGCTGAGAAATAAGAGGTATCCTATCATTCTCCCAAAATTATGCAATGGAAATTTGGAGGTCATAGTGAGTTTGGAAAGAGGGATCTTGGATATCATGAAAGGGATATGGTATATGAATTGCGAGTGATATTCGACTTAAATAATATAGAGACAATAGATAGTGTCAGTGAGTTGAGTCGTTGCACACCATTGCCCTCTCTACTTCAAGTCCTCTTAAGGTCCCTATGCTATAAGTTCCACAGAAATAGAATCCACTTTATACTTTTTGTCTGCTCCTATACAAAGTAATACAGCCAATCTAATATTTTATACCTTCTATCTATATACGGAATACTAGATATTAAGAACGTAAATTTTTTTGGCAGGCTGAGAAGGTCTTGGTATTTGTTCTCACTCATTATCGTTTGGTATACGATGTGGCAGTTAGCGGGTGCAGGTTTCGGTCTCCGACCAATCACAGCTTGTACAAACCTAGGGGAATACTACGGTGACGCTGTATGGGGGTTGCTAGCACTGATTAGGCCTGTTGTGAGGGCTACTAGTATGCTAGTGCATGTGCAGGAGATACTGAATACCCCTCTAAGTCGGCGTGGTGATGCGGATGTAAATTTAAAACCCTTCTACTTCCTACTTTACCCTCGGCTTCGGTCGCCCGAAAAAATATCGATAGATATGCCATCATCAACGACTAGTCAGGCTAATGAGCACACCCGACTGCTTAGCAATGTCGACCAAATCCTGTCGACAACTGAGGCTGCGACTGCAAAAGACAAGGTCAAACTGAGAACCCAACTTGTGGTACTCTTATTTGTCGGTGTACTTTATTTCAATTTGTATCTATGCCTTGCACCAGAGGTCAGCATTCGAGAAAACATCATCTGCAAAACTTATTACGACGGACTCGATAACGACGAGGCTTTGATCACGGATCACCCGGAGCGCGACTGCACGGTGGACGCGGTGCAGAGAGAGCTTAGTCTGCTCAGTCAGGTGTATGTTACAATTGCACAGCTACCCGGTAAGCATCTGCCTACGTGCTGTAGAGATATGAGAACCATCTTCAGCATTGCTTACGTATATAAAATGCCCGTCACTGACTTTTTGTATTAATTAGGCTTTCTCCTTGCATTCCCCTACGGAGCTTTGGGTATGTGAAAGGGTGTATCTTTGTCGATTCTACTCCTTCCTGCTGAGATGGTACTATAGCAGATCGGATCGGTCGTAGAAAGGTTCTGCTCTTCTCTGTCGTGGGAATCGTCCTATGCGACGCTTTCAAACTCCTCGTTAGTGAGTGATATACGTGTCAGCATTCTTTTGGTCAGCATCAAATTGACAAAGCAAGCGTGGCAACCAAATCATTTCCCCTTACGGGCCATCTGGCTAGCGCCTCTCTTCAGGATCGTTGGAGGCGGTGATGCTGTCGCTGCAACAATGGTCCTGGCGACATTGGCCGATGTCTACACGGAGCAGGATCGGTATGCCATGCATGACCCCTACCGAAATACACCGGGGATAAGAGGCTGACTGTATTGAGAACAACTGTTTTTGCAAGAGTTGCATCAATGGCAACTGCCTGCGAACTTTTCTCGCCCCTCATTGGATCTGTCCTCATGCTAAAGAACTCGTGGATTCCGGTGCTTCTGGGATTTGCAACATTCCTGGTAGGCGCATCGGCGACCCTCGCACTTGTGCCAGAGACACTACAGAAGCCACAGTCGGGAGATGCACTTGATGGTGGCGCCATACTGGAGACACAAGGCCCCTTGAAATTCAGAATCTTAGGAGATCCGATGACCGCAATGTTGACATTTTTTCGAGAATCTCTCACTTCCCTCTTCGCCATAAGAAATGTCAGACCACTTCTATTTGGTTTTTTCGCCGCTACGGTTGGCACTATAGCCGCCGCGTTCGAATTGCAATATGTTCACAAGCGGCTTGGTTGGAGTTATCCATATGTAAGTCCGGGTATTATATCGCACCCACGGTCTGCACTTCTTCAAATTTCAAGGCTCAAACCTCATATCTGCATAGGCAAGTTCCATCCTCGCCATACGGCCCTCAATTACTTTTGTCGTTCTCTTGATCATCATCCCACTTGTCAGCAAGACCATTATAAGAAAGTTTGGACTTTCGAGTGCCCAAACTGATCTCTTCCTTATTCGCGTTAGCGCTGCATTGCTTAGCGCTGGTACTCTGCTTCTGAGTGTCTCCAAGATATCTTCTCTCGCCATTCTGTCCTTGGTCATTTTTGCTTTCGGAAACGCCTTTACCACTTTAGGTAAGAGCTTGCTCACGACTTTCGGTCCTCCAGAAATGGCGGGGACTCTACTGTCTGCAATGAATGTAAGCGCATCTCTCGGAGCGGTGATTGCTGGGCCGATCCTTGCCGTAACGTTCGATTGGGGTTTAAAGCAGGGAGGGATGTGGGTCGGCGCCCCCCTGCTTTTCGTCACGTTTCTTTATTCATTGACTTTATGGTCTGTGTGCGTCCTGAGGCTTCCAGATAAGAGTGAGGATGGTGATGATGATGAACAAGATCGACAAAGAGAGCAAGCCATATTAGACTCTTGAGGCTTGGCCAGTCGAATTCGCCTCTTGGCAGCATGCAAGTAGGAAATAAATACCGCTCTGGGCCCCTGAAGTGAACCCTACTGAGTCTCTCTGGAGCCGGATAAAGTATTGAATCCAGGAGCATTGCTCACACGCTAGATATAATCCATCTAACCCTACGCTGGCTCAATGGAGGCAGGAGAGCTAGATTCATGGAATTCAGTGCTTGGCTCTTGTATGAAGACCCTTCTTAATTCCCACGGGGCGCGCGCCCAAAATCAAAGGCCAGACTTCAGTAATCTGTGGATCGCCTGTAATTGATCCCGTCATTAAAGGTCTCCCCAGCATTCAAAGTTTCCTACTAGATTCGAAGCCTTGTACAGCCAGTTCTTGTCTCAACGGCGTTGCAAAGCGTTTCCTCTGTCAGCCCGGCTGATGGTGGTATCTACACATTCCTCGAGCTTGGCCCGCACGGGGCTTTGCCTGGACCAATTCGATCGCTCTGAAGCTCTCAAGCTGGGAGCAATCTGATTCAAGTGAAGGGGTACCATAAAATTTCTCAGATATTCAATCAGCTTCAGATATTCTATTTTTGTCCTGTCGCATTCCCATCCACTTCGGGTTGTGTGAGTCCATTGCTTGGGAGGATTTCTCCAGAGTGAGTTAACTAACTTAAGCTAGAGTTTGCGCTAATGCTTACTAATCAAGCGTGAGTGTTTCATGGCATTTTACTTAGTCTGGGCTCACAATAGATGTATGTTCAGCCTGGGCTTTCGACTAGCTACTAGAGCAGAATGTCCGTAAGATTCAGTAAGGGTTGCTTGCCTTGCCGGGCGCGCAAAGTCAAGGTACCGCAGCTCCTGTGGCAGCCTCCATTGCGGCGAGTGTTGAGCTGACACGCTGCCAGTGTGATGAGGGCCGTCCCTCGTGCAGGCGGTGCATCCGACGTGGCGATCTTTGTTCAGGTTATCGGGATCCCCTATCGCTGCTCTTTCGAGACCAGAACGAAAAGGCACAAAAGCTGTCGATGCGCCGTCGCGCCTCGACGCAGGACTTGTCAAGTCCCAATTCGTCGTCGAGTCAAGATTCCCGTGCCACGGCATTTCCTAGAACGAGACAGTCTCCTGTCAATGATTCCTCGAGGCTCTCGTCTGACGAGCTCGCCGGCTTAGATCTCTTCACTCCCTATCCATGGGTCAAGTCAACTCCGGCAGGACTCATGCCGTCTAAAGAAGACCAAGCGGTATCGCAGTTCTTTGAGAAATATGTCATGTACCCCTGCAATCAATCCTCGTCGCCGGGGTTCCTCGAATATCTTCCCTTTCTATTCGAGGAAGTCAAAACGGAAAACAGAGCGGCGCTGCGGTGGGCGGTTTATGCCGCCGCCTATGCGAGTCTCTCTAATGATCATAACAGTGAGGCCCTCGGCGACAAAGCGCTGCATTGCTACGGGCAGGCTTTATCTGCTCTGGCGGAAGGTTTAGCAGAGCCTGCCCAGGCACCGGACGATTACATGCTGATGACGGTTGTTATCTTAGACCTGTTCGAGGTTGCTCTTTTCGTCTTACCGTTTTGGAGTCACTTCGTATCTGACTAAATGACTAGGCAATCCATTTAAGGGATCCACTGTCTCAAGGATCGCACGCGCAAGGAATGGCTCAGATTCTCCGGCTTCGTGGTGCGGACCAGATTTACGACCCTCGCAGCTGGAGCTTATTTCGTCTCGCTTATCACCGTGTAGTACGTATGGTCTGTTTTTCTCGCGATCATAATGAGTTGACCGTGTTTGCCAGCAAAAAGAGCAGCTAGCGTTTAGCAAAGGGCCGCTCCCGGAGTCCACCGCATGGATGAATTCGCTAAATGAAAGGCTGCCTTATGTCAAAGTCGAGAAAGATAACCTCAAAATCAATAAGATCTGCCACCGTGCGCGAGAACTCCGACAACGCCTAAGCAATACCGACCTGCCCCTCATTGAGCTCTTAGAGATTATAGAGGAAATGCAGCAGCTCGACCGAACAACGACGTCGTGGCGAGAGGGACCGCAGTGGACCTACAGAACCATTCATCGTTCCGAAATTACAGGCGATCAACAAACGATCCAATCGGTAAATCTCCCCGAGTTCATTCAGCTTCACCGAGACGTTTGGATAGCGTATGAGTGGAACTATCATCGAACTGCCCGGATTCTCCTCCACGAGCAGCTTGTGCGCTGTTTAAACCAGCTCGAATCTCAATATCCGGACTCTGAAGAAAGTGTGCAAGCGACGCTTGCGTCGTTCAAGTGGGCTTCTGTTGCCGCCGTCAGGGAACTAGCGGACGATATACTAGCCACTGTACCACAAACCTTAGGCTATATTAACTTAGACGGTCATGCGATGGCGACTTCGAAATGTAGCGCTGTCGGAGGATACTTTCTCTTATGGTCCATGAAAGTGATGAAGAGAACGCCTTCCGCAAGAGACCAGCAGAGGACTGTGGCGCAGGCTGTTTTCGACCGAATTAGAGAATGCACAGGGATGATATCAACTTTGGGGGAATTAAGTAACATTTAGCTAGCTAGCCTGCGTTTCCGAATTTATAACAAACAACACCGTGCCCATTAAAGTTTATCAATGCCGTTCATTGCTTATTTCTTTGGCGGGATAACAGTCTCCTCCAAAGTCGTTCCATCTTCAAGTACAATCTTTTGACTGCCCACCATGACCACCAACATCCGACAGACGCCGTCCGAGCGGTTAATCCATTCGTGATTCACCCCTTTCTGAACAATGTATTCTCCCGCTTTAATCGTTTTTTCCTCTCCACTATCCAATCTCAAAACGATCTCCCCAGACATCACCGCGATATAATCAAGCGACAAAGTCCGATGCATCGGGGCCCTGCCATTAGGAGGAATATCTGTGGTGCAGAACAGGACACCGTTGGGAGGAGTTCGGGGAAGCTGGTTGGCCAGGTTCGGAGGATCATTGATGTTTGAAACAGGGACCGACAGCCTCGAGTGAAATCTCGAGAAGCCGCTGCCGTGTGGACCGAATGGCTTAAAGGGCGTAATTTCTTCATCCCTGGAAAAGACGGATTGACCATCCCGAGTATGCGCGGTCACTATCAAGCGAGGTGCAGGCAGTTCGTTTGTGGAGGACATGTTGGATGGGAGTAAATATGAGTAATTGTAAGACGGTTTTCTTGTAGACGAAAGGGTTATGCTGCTTTGCTCGAGGAAGTTGCGGATTTTCAAGATTTTCGACGGGCATGCAGAGGGATTTTATACCTTTCGGCGCCTATCCAGAGACCGTCATGATGCATTCCGCTTCGTAACTCGAGAGAAACCTCGCTCCCCCTACTACATGTAGTAGGTGGTGCGAGTCCTATTCAGGACGTGCGAAGGCACTGGAAGGAGATTAATAGCGTTTAAAATTCAAATCTACGATACGCGTTACTTTGAATAAGTTTCGAGGACGATTTACATGGTGACATCCTCGGATTCGACGCGTTACGGATCAGAACTCGCGCCGATTACCTTTTTAAGAATAAGCCACAAGCCTGCTACGAAACACACTAGCTCAGAACTAGTACCAATTAGGAATAGAATTGCTAATTGTTGTGAGACCAACTGCATGGGACTAGGCAGAAACCAATACGTATGAGGAATGGCAGTCGACCTTGTTCTGAAAATACCCGCATGGCGCTAAAGGGCACCAAGGCAAGAAAGGAAAGGACTACTTTTGTGTTACGAGACCAGCTGCACGAGACTAGTCATTTCGACGAATATGCACTCCATACAAGGACAGAGACTATAAATAGGAATTTATAAATAAACTATCATAAAATAAAGCAATCTAGTATTTAAATATATTATTTCATATTTTATGAATATAGTAAAGAAAAACATTCCGAGGAATAATCCTGCTGTATGAAGCTCTCCACAATATATATTCCGCCTCACAGAAACTCCTCGTTTCCTGGGTCAATATTTTTTTAACGTAGCTAATCTGAGAACCCACTGAATAGCTTCAGTAAGTAAAATCTCAACAGCAAATAGATATACTATTAGCGCGGGGAACTGCTACCCATCACACAGACGCTCAGCTTGCAACGTATCAACTTCAATAGGCCGAGTAAATTTCCCTTCAGCGTTCCACTCATCGTTACTTATGCCGCGTGGGTCAATACTATATACTAAGTGTTTGCGTTAATTGAATATCCAACACACTCTTTCCAACATAAACATAATATGTTCCGTTCTGCAGAACCCAACTCTGGGTTATGACGTCCCAAGAACTCAGATCACGACGAGTTAGCTCGAAGCGGAACCTTGCGCTCTCACCTGGCCTGATAACCTTCTTGTCAAAGCCGCGTAATACCTTGGTAGGCCCACCAGGTATTCCGATGTAAAGCTGGGCGACCTCGGCCGCCGTATATGACCCAGTATTAGTTACAGTGCAAGCGACTGTAGCAAGTACGTCCCAGAGGAAAGGAAGACCACCTTCGGCAGTCGTGTTCCCAGGGGGGAAATAACTGGCGTCGACACCGGCATTGAGCCCTGCAAAGAGGTCGGAATATGAGAAGGACGTATAGGTTAAACCGTAGCCGAACTCGTAACGAGGAGTAATGTTGGCGTTGATGAAATATTTGTAATCAATATAGACACCCTCAGTGAAATTACTCTGTGGATAATATAGGTCAATATCTGCCTGCGGTAGGGTTGGGTTGAGTAAGGCACCGTAGTCAGACTCATTCTTTGCTACTGTGTAAGGAAGACGTCCGGATGGTGACTGCTTGCCATACATGACTTCAACGAGAGCGCGACCTGTATCTTGGCCAGGCAAGTGTGCGAAGATGACCGCGGTAATGTTTGGGTTCTCGATCCAACGGTCAACAAGGCGGATACCTGCGTTGTGAATAACAACCATGGTGTTGTTACATTGTGACGCGACATTATCTACCAAGATATCGGAATAATAATCCGCGATGTAAGGTCTGTCCCAGCCTTCTGACGACTGTTCGTTGACAAAGACAATGCAGGCCTCGCTAGCCTGGTTGACCAGAGGATTATGAGATTTGAAGTCCCAGGCTAGGAATGTACCATCGTCGTATGCTTGGCGCTGAAAAGCATCAAAGGGAGCGTCGATGTAAGATGGAGTGTTGGATCCAGAACCACCGCCGGAAATCAAGGTCCCATTGAGCGCGACACCAGGGCCATAAGCAACTGGGCTGGCGCTGGAGATTTCTATATACTCAAGCATGACTGGATCAACGGAGGACCCGTTAAGACAAGAGAGGGAGTTGTCTAGACCAAGTTCCCAGAGAATATCAACTGAATCATCCGGAGTATTTTGAGGGGCAGCAATGCCATCGTATCCAAAGAGTGATATGAACTTTGGGTTGCGGAGAGGTAGAGCATTATTTAAGTTCTTGACGAGGACATGCCCTTCTACTGCACCCTGAAAGATTGTACTTTTAGACGCCGGGTCACGAGCGTCAACAATCTCGTGTGGAGCAATTAAACTGATCGACATCCCATGGCCAGGATTATCCAACTCTGCAATCTTATACCACGCAGCAACAATACGAGTTGCCATGTCATCAAGACGGTTCTGGGTCATTGACCCGTTGTTGACCGCCTGTGACAAATTTCCGTTCTCCCAAAATGACGAACTTGGCATGGCCATATCAAGGCCAGCATTAGCACTTGCAACGCCACTATGCTGTGCAGACCAATCTGTGACAATGAAGCCTTGGAAACCAAGCTCGTCCTTCAGCAATCCATTCATCGTTTTGCTATTTTGGCAGGCATAGCTGTTATTGATACGGTTGTAGCTGCACATGACAGAACCAGCGCCAGCCTTGACTGCGCTACTTCAGAGCGAGTGGAAGAAGAGTGTCCAACAAGTCGATGCAGATATACTGTGTAGTATGTTATCACCATTTATAACATGCCGTTTTTCTAGATCCTCACAGCGGCAGTACCGCAATTTACTTTTCGTGGGCAGGGCCGAAACAGGAACGCATTGAGTCCATCTGATTTTGCCGACTTTGTCAGAGCGCATCACTGATATAAACGTTTTGTGAAAAGCCTGAGCAATACCTACCGACCGGAACGGGTGAAGAATGATGTCTTCGAAGCCATGATGGCTCTTCCTCTAAGTGAAGATGTGCCTATTTGTATATATTACGAGAGCACAGACTCGGTGGTACGATTCCCCTTCATAATTTAAATATGGGACTAAAGAATGCAATGCTGTACTGACCCCTAATAAACTAGGTTACAGTCAAGATCGTCACCAAGATGGCGCACGCCAAAACGAACCAGAAATAGAGGGGAAGAGTCACGAGATTGACTCCCCTGCTTTGCTGAAAAGGAAGAAGCACGGAACTTAGATGTCAAGAAACGGATTGATGAAGTGAAGGGCTATCTAATCTATGAGAGTTTTGATGAAAACCAAACAGGAATAATAATCTTTTGTATATTCATTTCATTGTTTAGTGGAAGACAAAAAGCTGTCGGAAACCTCGGTTATTTACTATCCGAGTATAGCTATGTGTCAGAGAATCAGAACATCACAGCCAATAGATAGTTACTCGGCGCTCATATAAGCAAGCTACCGAAAGTAGCTCCTGCAGCATTTACAGCACAATATATAATATAAAATATCAGAGATTTCACCTCGTATTATTAGAACATATATAGATTTTTGATGGTGTGGAACTGAGTCCTTTTGTCCCTGTGAGAAGGACAGTTCGCCATTAATGCGTAGGTCGGCCGTGGTTCTCACATTTTTATCTATCTCTAAAGATATATATTAATTAAATTGAGTCTAGACTAATTTATACTCTTATTAAATTATATAAATGTTGTTTTTCTCTGTGGCATTAATATATTTTAATACCTTATGAATTTTGGCAAGGTTGTAGCTATAGGCTACTGTAAGTCGTATGGAGGGAGGAAATTGCCAAACATCCACTCCAATGGAGAATTGGTATTATCTGCACTTTGAAATATCTGAGATCAATACTGATTGAGTATATAAATGAGGCGCACTTGCATGTTTGAGATACATTTTTGAGCAATTGAGTTCTGTGTATAAATTATCTCGAAGGATTCAGCATCTGTGGCCGCCTTGTCTGTATTAAACGAAAAAGTTGACCACTACCCATGTTCAAAATGGCCACACCATACCCTTTCAAGTTCGAAAGCACTGGCTACGCCGACGTCGAAGCAAGTAGCGGTGCTAGTCGCGACGTAACGCTGACGCTGAAGAATATCCGCGGAAAGATTCCCTCACTTCAAGCCTCTCGCCTGCGATCAATGATGCTCGAAGCCCATAACAGCCCCGACACAATTCTCGCGCACTGCTGCTCCTATGACAGATTTTCTTCACGTCTTGTCGAAGAAGCCGGATTTCCATTGGCCTTTCTTGCTGGATACCCCGTAGCAAGTTCGTATGGTCTCCCGGATACGGGGTACATTGCCATGGAGGAAATGTGTCATAAGATCCAAGAGGCTGTGCGACAAGTCAATATTCCTGTCATGGCGGATGGTGATACTGGTTATGGAAGTCCCATGAATGTGAGACGTACTGTAGAGTGTTACGCGGCTGCTGGAGCTGCGGGAGTGATGATTGAGGACCAAACATGGCCGAAACGTGAGCTCAGAGGTCAACAGACTAGCCGTAATTCGTGCTAATCAGAAATTGTCTACTTTCTAGGCTGCGGGCACACCAAGGGAAAATCAGTCGTGTCACGAGGTGAAGCGTTTGCACGCATAAAGGCTGCATGCGATGCCCGCGACGAGGGGAAAGATATATTCGTTCTCGCTCGAACAGACGCTCTCATCCTCGGATGGGATGAAGCAATGACTCGCGCGAAGGAGTTCAAATGTATTGGAGTCGATGCAGTCTTCGTTGAAGCTCTCCCAGACCGTGAAGCGATGAAAGCCTGCGTTCAAGAAATCGGAATCCCGACATTCGCAAACATTATCGAGGGGGGGCAAACGGAAAATCTTTCTACCAAGGATTTAGCAGAGCTTGGTTTCTGTGCTGTTGCGTACCCATGGACTCTAGTTGCGGCGAAGCTCAAGAGCATCCGGGAAGCTCTAGAAGGGTTGAAGCAGAGTATGCTTACTGGTCTGCCTCCGCAGATCCTTAGTTATGCCGAGGTCTGTGAAGGAGTGGGCTTCAATAAATACTGGGTATGTACTTTTGGGATCCTTTGTCGCTTGCTGTAATATTTTGGAGCCATAGCTCACATAAATTGTTACTTATAGGACCTGGAAGAGAAATATAAGTACAAAGCCTAGATTGGCCTACGAGTTAGATCCATCTATGTGACATCTACATGGGTACCCTACGAATAATTGGAAGTTGCACGGATGTTACTTGTATGCGTATAGCATCACTTAGCTCAAAACAATGAATACCAATGAATACTTCTCTTAGTAGATTGAAATTTTCGATCTCTAGTAGAGCAAACCGGCTGTGTTCAATGTGAGAGGCCGGTTTGGAGCAGTTCTATTTTATTCATTAGGGCACGTACACTAGAATATCGAGTATGAAAAGAAGAACAGGAATCAAGTAATCTTATGGCGCCCATGTAGGCCTTGTATGCTATCAACTCACGCCCCGCACGTACTTTAGTAGCTTCGGCTCTGACTTGAAGGTATTTCCGGGTAGGCACCGCTCCTAAATTGATGGTCAGTTCCGTACAGCTCACGGTTGCCTAATCGGGAACCACCTCCGAGCCACCTATCTGTCGAGGTCCCGACCCAGAACCGCCATATCGACCATCACAAGAGACAGCTTGTTCATATTGCTTTCATGACACATTATGGCAATGCCTACCTGCAAAAAGATTAAGTTGTTCTATCCAATCAAGTATCCACACGTTTCCGTTTAGCTATTCCGTTGCTTAATATCATAATTCTATGATTGTTTTGGTACACGAATTTCCGAAGTTGTAATCCACATGCTGGTACACTTTCAGGGATAAATACCAACTCAGTGTTAGGCTTGGAGCTAACAAAAGATGATAAATCATAATGAAAATGAGAAAGATCTGACCAAAAATTAACATGATATTAGAGTTTAGATGTACCGAAGATGAGTACTTTAGGAATAAAATAAACAAGGAAAATCTTTTTATTGACTATTTTTTTTCCCCCCCATAAATCAGGCATTGAATATTTGATATTTGAAATACATGTGTACGGAATCGATTTATAAATGTTGTTGACGCTTACTTGAATCAAGTGTGTGAATCTGAAACCCGGATTTGCTTATCTTTTTAAAAGACGAATCCTGGATGGACGGTGCTGAGAGCAGACATAAGGTCGCAAACCGCTGAAGTTAGCGTTTGTGTTTTGTGCGCGAAGACTTTGTATTGTAGCAATTCTCGTAGATAGATCATAACCTCCCAGGTGGAGGATAGCGGAATCTGACCTGGCTGACTTGTTTCTTGACTCGAGCCAACCTTGCAAATCGCAGGAATGCCTCTGTTAAAATTGATCCATTGCTGTGTTCTCGCCAGCTCAGCCGAGTCGAGAATGCAATGTGCGGGCACAGGTGATACACCTTCATCAGGAGGAGATGGAGCGCCAATGGCGGCAATTGTTCCATACATCCATAAACATAAGCTGGCCTGGTATGCCACAATAGCATGGAATACGGTGAATTGTGCGGAAGGAATCTCACGCAAATAGCGGACTACCTGACCAGCATTCCAGACAGCTTGTCTGGCTTGACAGCGCTGGCTCCAGCTTTGGGCACTTAGATATGCAGCTTTGGCCTCGTCTAGGCCTTCGCGGCCAGCCGCAACTTCGATCTGGTCAAATGGAGTCAAGAGATGCATAGACATGATTTCTATGATGAATGCACGGTGAGCAGTCATCTGAGTTCTTTGATTCTCGTTGAGCATTCTCATGCTTTGCAAAAGCCGTAGAAGGCGTTGCTGCTCACTTTCATTAGCAAGAATATTGGGTCGCATCATATCTTCATCCTCAGGCCCGCATAGAGCTCGGGCTTGTTGGTGGTCTCGTATCATCGGAAAGATACAATGAAGAACAATCAATTGAGCCAAGTCAAAATCATATGTATCAGGTAAGGAAAGAAGCGTCATGGGGCTATAAAGGGTCTCGCGTAGTGTGATCTTTCGAGGTATGCTTTGAGTACTAAGACTGAGATAGATCTCCTTCCACTTTGACGCTGTCTCTGCCATCCAGAGATGTTGATGAAGTGGGAATGGAAGTAGTAACTCAGCACATGCAACCGGCGATCTTTTGCCAGTGGCTAATGACTCCTTTGAGCAGTGCACTTGCATGTGCCATACTATCCTACGGCAAAGGAGATAAGTCTCGTAACAGCAATGAGTCGCACAGGTCTGGGGCATACCTCTTGAATGACTCTTCTCTCACCCAGTCATACCATTTAGCTTCAAGAGCACTTCCAGTATCCTCAGAGGAAGGTGTAATCTCATTATAAGTAGGACAACGATAATGACCGCCACATCGTAGCATCTTGTGCGAGGTTAGCCCAAGCTGATCAGACAGCAAATCTATGGTAACCGCTTACTTGGATCACGCATCCTACAGCCGCTTCTGAGATCTCCATCTTCCGTCTATCTCCACTCCACAGCCCTGTATGGAGGAAGAGTGCCAGTGCTTGGACATATTGTAATTGCCGTGTGCGTATGATGTTCTTTTCAAACTAATCTTAAAATTAGTAATCAGTTTTGCGAGAGAGAAAAATATCTATAAAGATGGCTAACTTGTAGGGAGTCTTACTACTTTGAAAAGAAACGGATGAAGAACACTATGCAAAGCTTTGCCAAACCTTCTAAGAGCACTATTTGTGGACTCCATAGCACTGGATGCAACACAAGCCATCAATAATTCCGGGGGAGCTCGATTCGCATCAAATGTGGGAATATGGATCCAGGTATCTTCCTCCAATGCATGTGAGTTGAGGAAATCGAGTAACAGCTCACCAATCAGTTCTGCCGATGGGAATGCCGATGCCACTCTTACCGCGTTATCTCGCTCGCAATTTTGGAGTATCATGGCGAGGAGTTCATCCCTGGTATCTCTGGATACTACGCTAGGAGATGAAGGGAGTCGGGGGAGGGTTAACCCTTGGTCATTTAAACGAACTGTAGGTTCAAGATAGATATTCGCCTCTTCAGCCGCTCGGTGGTTTGACCGGTCTGGGTTCCAGCGACCCACTGTTCTTTCAAAGGCCATCGTGACATTCGACAACCCGAGTACGGAATTAAAGAGAACTTCCAAGTTATCTCTTGGAGTTCCTTGAGTTTGAGAAACTGTGCCCTGAATGAAGGGTGTGAAGGAAAATTCGGTTTCAGGAAATGCTGCTTCTATGGCGTTCTCTTCAGGGGAGAGCAGTTGATCCTGATCTTCTTCAGAAACACTGGACTGGGTACTTTCTGGATTTTCAGTACAACTTTCTGATCACACAAACCATTAGCTCTGTTGATGTAAACCTGATGATGGTGAGATACTCTAAAAAGTCAAGTATATGTTCTGCAGACTTACCGTTACTGTGGCACAACAGCTCTAGCGATCTCGAATTAGCAACATGTCTCCCTGTCCAATCATCCACGAGGGGATTCAAGGTAAAACCGCCAACACCGTTCAATGTGCAGATTTCTCCAGTGGAAGATTGTGGAGGAGGGTGCGGTTGCTCTTGCTTTCCAGCGGTTGAGGTTGTGTTCTCGCCGAACGACGTAGGTCTGATACATGGTATATTACGCCTTTCACACCTTTGACAGCGCTCATTGTTATCACATCGTGCTTTTGCCGTTGCGCAGTAATCACATGCCTGCGAGGCACGTGGTGCACGACGGCGTTGTTGTCTATTTGACTGTTTGCGTTTTAGAGCCATGGAATGCCCTTCAGGAAGACTTCGGGGGGCCTGATAGGAGAATGCACTTCTGAAAAATCTGGACAGATGAACTAGCTTGGTTTTTTTCTTATTTCATTTTTTTCCCACGAAGCAATCGTGGCTTCGGGAATCTTGAACATGGAAAGGGAAGCAAAAGAGTTGGCGAGAGAGGCTAGCTTAGTTATAGTCATGGCTGGCGATTACGTGCTGACCGTCGAGTCAAGTGCGGGGATGACCGACTCCGCGGACGGTGGCGTTCCCGAAATAATTTCGACACGGTTAACCTGCTCTACTCTCCATTACTACCACCGCCATCAACATCATTCTCCACGCATACACGCCCTTGCGTGGGCGACTATCCTCAATAGCGGGATGCAGTGTGATCGACGCGATGCTACTTGATTCTATGTTGGTGATGGTCACTCATCAAAAGGAACGGTGTAAAGGTGCAAGGCCACATGCAACTAACTATTTAACTAACTCCGTAAACTATGGGGGCTTATTAAATTGGTCGTAGGAAGTTGTCTTCGAACAGTCAAGTCTGTTAAACCACCAAGACTCTCCAAATATGGCCTTTCTTTTACCTTTCCCCCTTTTCAGTAGTCAGTGGTGGCGGGTTTAAAAGAGGTGCAAAATGCACAAAGCTGGGGGAGTCTACTACACGTATTGAGCTCGTCCAGCGCCTGGATGTGGGCCACTTTCCGATCTTACCAATGAGTCTTGTGGACCAACTTGCAGGGCTTGTGAATTCGCCGCGAATCGCATATGAATGATCAAAATTTTATATTCGCTCGCTTCACAAGAACAGCTCTCAGAGGACAGAAGCTATATAAGATTAGATATATATATAACCAACATAAAAGTGCACCTTAAACTTCCTTTTTAGTAAATCACTAAGAACGCCTTGCTACGTCTGCATAGGGGTCAAATGAGGCGCTATTTGACACTACGGAGTAGGCTCGGTTTAACTCTCCAGTTCGTTTTCTTCACGCTGCCGCATGCCCCCAAGAAGCATGATCTCGTCCTCGAAGGGTCCACAGTAACTCAGAGTCATGCAGCATTGCCGAGCGGTCTTGATCTTCATCCATAAATACTACTTATTAGTGCTCCGCTTTTTTCTCGCATCTGGAAGTATATCTTCACTACATTCGCTTTCAACACAACGGAGCGATTGAATGCCTGGGGTGACATGGCAACGGATCAAGCAGGCATACGTTGCTGAAAGAATGGATGTTGCCGCAACATCTTGTGTCAAGTACATTAGACGCATAAATTACTATGTCTTGGGCAAAGCCGCCACTTCCACAGGATGGTTTTAAGACCCCAGAATCTGTCCAAGAATATACTTTAACGTGGAGGACTTGGACTGATGTTCGGCTTCTTTGCCTCTCCATGCAATTAGACCATCCGGCCGGACAAGAAGAGCTTCCCCAATGTCAAGTCGATAAACCTCTCTGAACCTGCCACTCGGATCATAAAGAGGACTGGACGTCTCGGAAATCTCATGAACATCAACCTGTACACTTTGTGCATATGAAGCATCCTGCCAAGTAGGCAGGTCCTCACCTACCAGCAGAACAAAATGTTTCTTTATCAGATCAAGCGTGGACAGACCGACGCCTTGTCTGGACCTGTCGCAAAGTGCAACATGCGGAAGTCTAGCTCCAATCTGGACTCTAGGGATATGCGGGTCTGCCCATACCGCGGACGCAGCCGGAGTGCCCTCAAAAACAAAGGCGCCCTTTGGGTACCGGTATCCGAGTTCACAAGTATCGTCTGGCAGTTCTTCATCATGAACAACACTTGGATCTCTAAGCACCCGATTTGCTAACCGAGCGAAGGCTTGTTTCATCGTATGTTCAGCTGCAGGTTGTCGCTCTGCTGTGTAGGACTCCAGCAACGCCGGCGACGCGTTTCGATTGATAACGTACGCAAGTTTCCATGCCAGATTGTAAGCATCCTGTATGAAGTGAGTTATACTCAGCGACCAATGTTTAAGATGCTGCTTTACCTGAATACCCGTATTGCCACCCATTCCCCCGGTTGGGGGCATCACATGTGCCGCGTCACCCGCAAGGAACACTCGGCACTTTTCGCTTGAATATCTTTCTGCATTGAGGGCGGCGACTGTCCAGTAGGATATGGACTCGATTTCCAATCGAAAGCTTTCGTCCAAACCCGAGGCAGTATAGAAAGCTTGTCGTGCCTCTCGCTCGGTGACTGAATCGGGCTCGAAGTTGTCTTTCTCCCCGACTTTGGCGACGATCATGAATCCGCGTTCTCCGCCACTCTCAAGTCGAAAGCCAGCAGAAATATCCTTGTTGTTCACATATGTGACACCATGTACAGCACGCGCGCCGAGATAGGGTGTTAGATTGGCCTTGAAGTTGATCGAAAGATTGTTGCCGAAAACCCCTGGTCCGTTCCACTCAATTCCCTCTTTCCGCCGAGTTGCACTCCGATTTCCGTCACAGGCTACCAGGTACTGAGTTTTGTATTTGGTGTATTTGCCTGTCGTGATGTCTTGTGAAACCACAATCACTCCGTCGTTCTGCTCCTCGTAATGCACTATCCGCGTACCAAAACGCTGTTCTGCTCCGAAACGATGCGCCTCGCGACGAAGCAACGGCTCAAACATATTCTGCGTTAACCAGAGTCGTTTACAAGGTGTGATCTGAGCAGTGTGGACTGGATCAGCCTCTTGCATTCTAGCGAGGACTTTCCCTCCGATGAGACGGTCCACGATGAGCATCCCTGCATCCAAATCAAAGTCTGATGCGCTTTCTTTCTCCATCTCATCATCCAACCCTAGCTGCCTGAAGATCTCCATTGTCCTCAAAAGAAAAAGGGCAGCGCGAGGATGGGTTGCTGTTGATGGGTGCCGGTCGAAAGAGGTGGATTTGATGCTAAGTGCTCATCGTCAGTGTGGGCGTCCAAATGTGGGTTTGGGTTTGACTTTACCCATAGTACCCTAACAGGATGCTCAAAGTCATGCCCACCATGCTTGAGCCGATGATGATAACTGGCCATTCTGTTTTCTCTAATGGTATTCCTTTATGGTCAAAATCTCCAAAGTCGAACTCAGTGCGCCTTGCTCCCAGGAGCACGGTCTCGTCCTTTTGCGTAATTTGACTAACCATTGCTCGTGTCAAGGAATGTGTGGCCCCTATGGTATCCTCTTTTTCATGATTTTCGTTCTTATATTTGATGCATCATAAGGATGCTCCCTTTCTTCACCTTACGTGGGGCCGATTCGATTGTCTCTGGCCACGGTAGAGAGTTCTGAAGAAAGCATATTTTCTCATTCGATGTTCGTTCTCTCTCTTCGGGATCCCGGCCACCTACGCATGACACCACGGCATCCCGTTCGATGTGGGGGCAACGCTGTGGAGGACGTCGGGAGACGATGCTTTCGTTACTCAGCATTGATCCCTGTTCACATATAATGCGAGAAGTTCCGATAATCCGAAAGCGAGCTGTAGATTTTAGCGCCGCAAAATGTCGACATTCAAAGTTTACGGCTCCATTGTTTCGGCATGCACTCAGAGAGTGCTCCTCGTTCTCGAGGAAATCGGCGCTTCATTCGACTTAGTCGAGATAGACATGAGAGCGGGCCAACACAAGGTACAAATTTTGGTGGCGGCCAGGCCTCCCTGTAATTGTTATATATAAGCTAATGTAGCTTTAGAACCGGACATATATCGCTGAGAAGCACCCTTTCGCGAGAGTACCGGCATTTGATGATGGTTCGATAAAATTATTCGAATCTCGTGCTATCTGCCGCTACCTGGCAAATAAATATTCGCGAGAAATTAATTTGCTTGGTCCAGAGTCAGCATTTGGACTGTTCGAGCAAGCCGCAAGCGTGGAGTACTCGTACTTCGACCCGCCATTCAAGAATTTGGCTTATGAGAAAATTTTCAAACGGTTTAAAAAACTTAACCATTTCAATTCGTGAATGTACTAATGAAGTCAGAATGATGGGCCACGGGGAGCCAAGTGCTGAGTTGGTTTCCTCTTATGAGAAGCAACTTGGTGACTGCTTTAATTATTACGAGGTTCTCCTCACGAAACAGGCATATCTAGCAGGTCATGTAGGGTCATTCCAATTATCACACACATATCACTAGCAATGCTCATTCCATGACCATAGGATTATACAATCGTGGATGCATTTCATCTTCCCTGGTTTGAATTCCTGGAAAGGTTGGGCTTGTCGCACGAGCTGAAAGCGAGGCCGCATTTACTGGCTTGGTGGGAGCTGGTCAGTGGACGACCTGCGTGGAAAACTGTAATGAGCAAGTTGAATTAGAATTCCAACCAACACTGTCCAAGCTTCTTACCTTGCGTCCGCGACCTCCAATTCCCATGCAGCATATCACTCTAAGCACAATAAAATGTCATATAGAATCCCGTGCGTTTCAGTTTTCCCAATACTGGGTACTTCCTGAGCTCTTTGATAGTTGAATGGACATGTCTAGAGGCACTGTATCTGTAACGATTTTCGGAGTCTTAGCCAAACATAGGAGCAAGCTTTCGCCAAAGTCTGTGTCATTTAAAGAAGTTCAAGACCGGGCAAAATTTGCCGACATTCCGTTTTCCTCATATGAGGTGTGACCATATCTCGTTTTGTACAAGACCGAGGTAACAATCGTCCCCAGAGCTCTCCCTCACTGCGTATGTGGACCCTCAGACTCGAGGAACCAAGCTCGTCCTTTTCCTTAACGGAGCTGGAGTGCCGGCCAGCTTTTCAGTTAGCCTGTCTCAAAAATCTATGCTGAATATATCTACTGCCGGAACCAACCAAAGGGTCCTACAGTTGGTTGAGGCGCATATCAGTGTGAACATACAAAGAATTATACCATCTGTAAAAGTAGAAACGACTCCGGGAGGAGCTTATTAAAACTAAAATTAAGATCGCAGTTACAACCGAGAGAAACATCTGGGGTAGTAATAGAGTAAGGGAGCTAGAACAAACGCACCCAGGTTGAATGAAATGATGGATGAAACCACGACGGGGGCTTGTGCAATTGTGTAAGGATAGTTATGACGATGGGGACCTTGTCCGTATATTTGTCAGGAGGCGGATCAGTTCATTGTTACCTGAAAGCTCCATCAGACCAACATCCCTTATACCCAGGATGAGGTCATATTCGGACCGGTCAGAAAGACATTGAATTGAAGCGCCTGAAGCTCGCCGTCGTAGAACTGAAGTACTTCCAGATTTTCACCTGTTGTCCCCGTTGGGGATACCAACGTTACATTGCCTTGTGATTGCACTTGAGCAAACCAAACTTCTTGCGCTTCCTGATTCGAAGACATGGAGTCTGGGATAAAGGTGGAGATGTTGCCGTAGTAGGGATAGACCTTGCCCTGACACACGCCATTTGTCACGATAAAGCCCAGCTCTTCATCGATGACCAGACTGGTTCGTGCGTTAGGGTCAGTAGGTCTAGTAGAACCCCAACTACAAGTGAGCGGGCTGGTTGATTCGTTTCCGTATGTCCCAGTATCAATGATTGTCCAGCCTACTTCAGTAAACTGGCAATTGTCACCAACGCTGACCGAGAGATTATTGGACGAATCCCAAGCAGCCGCGCCTATAGCTTCCAACTCTGCCCGGCTCGCCTTCTTTCGGTCTTTCGGCGGTGACATTAACACTTTATAGTTCTCCGAGAGTTCTGTGGCTGAAAAGGCATAGCCGTCGTCACCACGGGAGCGGTTAATAAATAGCTCCAGTTCAGTGATATGTTGATTTGCTACCTTGACTCGACCTCGTAGGATTACCTCAGTTTGACTGTTGCCTTCACTAACATCTGAGATAAAGTATGCAGAACCTTGCTCGGTGTCAATTGCAATCAGGCTAGGTGATTCCACCTTGACGAAAGTGCGCCATGATGTCATCATGGCAAGCGACGCGGCGTGTGTGTTCTCAGTTGCTTTATAAACCGTTGCTAGCGGAAGAACACCTGGGTCATGCGCCTCCATGGAATCCAAGATTTGAGTGACAACGCTGGACAGATACTCCCGGGAGGTAGTGTGATTCGATGGTTTGCCAACCACAGTAGCGGCAGTAGGTACCGCCACCGTGAGCCATAGGAAAGAACGTAGCAGACGAGATAGGCTGGTAATGCTCATCGTGAAATATTGACGGAAACTATAGCAATACTGTCAAGAATAAGCGATGCTGTAACTCGACACCGTGCGGGAAAGCCCACACTTATATCATCAATTCACCAGAGTCATTTGGTCGGTCTGTTCCTGCGGCTCCACCTCAAGTTGAGTAGATCGTGAAACCTGGTCTGGGGTGATAGATTTCTCCTATTACGCCTGAATCCGGGGCCGGTGAGATGTGGAGTAAGATACCGCATTGGATTCGCGGACTCTTCATTAGATGTTGATCACGACAACTTTTCGTTAGTGCGTATAATTATACGGCATGCCGGCACGCCGGCATCGCAGCTGTACAAAGGGGTGGTGGTGGTGATGGTAGTAGTAGGAGGCGTTTCCTATAGGGATACTCCCATGGGAATTGTCCAAGCCTATACACAGGCATCGTGGTAAGTGAGACGTTGTTCGATGAAAGTATACATTGAACATTCCGAAGAGATAGCGAGGTTGGAATGATGAATGAAGGAAGCCGGCAATCGTCATGTCCCAACTGGCAACATCATTCACTTTGAAACAATCAAAATTAATTGATATTACTGCCTACTCACGGAAAGCCGAGTGGCTGATGTGGGCCACATCGTGAAAGTCTGGGGCTGAAATTCTGGGGCAAGTTGATGCTGTTCTTTCCCCCACCTCCACCCTAGCACTCCGGGCTGGAGGTGATGGTACATTCTAGGGATTTTGTTATCTATAAAATTTGAGGCCTTTCACGGCCCTAGAGCGATTTCAAAGTTGTGCTGGAAGAGCTCTCTTATGCATTTACTTGTCTTGCTTTGAAACGGAGAACAACATGTTTATGGAGGCGTTGGCAGTCCTAGTCCTAGTGACCACAGCATCCGCGAGGGCTGTAGGTGCGTTGGCCAGCAGGGCCACATCCAACACGACGGCCTGCTCCAGGGCATGCATGACAACCATGGTCAATGATGTGCTAGATTCCATGGTGGCAAACGACCCATTCAGGCTACCGCTGGCAGAGATCTATAAGGCGACCGAGAACACACATCCAGCAGCGCTCAACATGATGGCTCTTTGGCGTACCGTCACTGAAACAGGCTCTCCGAGCCTGCTAGCAATCGATACAACACAGTCTCAGGCGTACTTTTCCCTCGCCATAAGCGAAGGTAACGATACAACTAAATCCATGCTTCAGGGTCGAATCAAAGTGGTCGATCAATTGTTAACCGAGTTTGAATTCTACGTCAATCGCGGTCGCGGTGACGATGGCTTTGCCTTGGATACGGAGAATCTTGCAAGCAACTATGTGCAGTGGATGTCTCCGCCAGCTGATCGACAGAAGGCGACCCGAGCACAGTTAGAGACTATAGCTGCGGCAAGCTTCAACGCGAACGACAATACCACTATTGATATCGCATCTGACTGCCAATTCACCGAAGCTGGCTGGATTGTGAAGAATGCAGCTTGCAACTGGATGTCGGACCGACCCACTGACCTAAACTACCGGACACCGGTCATCGATGAGACTTTGGGCATAATCGTGACTATAGGCGTGGTCCCTGGTAAAGTCTACCCCTACGCGACCTTCTCTGCCTTCATCCCCAACGATATGATATCTTCGCAGGAAACACAAGATGAATGGTATTCAATACAAAAGTCGGAGGGCTATATTTACTTGGTAGAGCCCACTGAAGCTATGGCAACAGCATTCAACGTTTTCCAATACTACAATAACCAGCTTCAGGGTGAGCAGTTTAATGTGTTTCTCACTGGCCCGCGGAATGGAACAGCCTGGGCGTAATGGTCTGACGATTAGTGTTGATGAGCTTTTGGAGAGCTTAATCATGCGATATTGCAAGGGACATAACCAATTTTCAAAGTGGATTATTCTCATTTTTACCTGGCACTTCCTTCCCCTTCTCCATCCCGGGTTAGTATAGGATTTTCCCTTATAATAAATGACAAATCCAGCATCTCTTTTCTCCAATAGCGGCAGTAGAAATGATAAACAGTAGCCCGTTATGTATTCACCAAAATCAGCGAGAGGACAGCTATGCTCCTATCCGGAATGAACTTTTATTAGTTCTTGGTTAGGCTTAAGTCTGGACAATTAGTAAAGTGAGAAAGCTCAAGGCATCCGGGTCGGTATGCGCAGGTCGAGGCACGAGAGAGAACAAAGCACAGAGTGCTATGACGAGCCCAACCTAGGACCGCGAATGGGGTATTGTAGAGTGACCGCTGCTTTACGCCCTTTAATTACTTTTTAGATGGTCGGAATTTGCCTGAAGAGAGACACATAGAGCTAATCGGGTCTTAGTTGATGTCGCTTCGCAAAAAGTAAATTCTAACATGCACCAAAATATTCGGTTATGGCTCAAAGTAATGTAGATTCTAACCCGTAATCAAAGTCATCCAGGCAACTAGCTGTTTGATAATCGGTATTTTTATGCCGCAATTATACTGCCATTACCCCTCATTAACACTCAATAACAAGCAGTCCTCGATTACGCCCTTTGCTCATTTGTCGAGGAATGTGGACAGTAAAATACACCTGGAATAGTTCGTTTTCCTTCATGTCATGATTTCTATGTTTATGATAAGGGGTTCTGGAGTGTTATGGTTAGGTCTTTAACTCTTACCCCGAACACTAGTGATATTTGGCATCGGCAATGGATGCGGGTTTCAGACGACCACTCTGGCCGCGCAAACGGTGCTTCAATCTTCGGAAAACCCGATCTTGGTGCAACAGATTGAAAGCTCTACATTCCTTGCAGCTGACCAGTACATGCTGTCTACAAAGCTGATACAACAACTTTCTGATGTTGTGGGCCTAAGTCCGAATATTGTCATCAATGGTGGAGATACTGGACTTCGAAGGGTCGTACCAGATATTGTGCCGAACAACGTCATAGGCGCCTGGCCTCTGCGGCAAGCCGCTTTACAGGTAGGTTACCCCACAACCCGAGACAGATTTGCGGGGATAGCTATAGCAGTTTGACTTACAGAATAGCCAAATCAAACCCTAAGATGATCTTCGGGCTTCTCAAATTAAGTTTGTTTTGTTTCAATACAGAACGCCGTTTTTTGCTTAGGCGGATTCAATAAGGGTTAAGGATTATCGGGATTAGCCGAAGTGGAGGGAGATGTATCTTCACAGGCCGTATATAAAGCCTTCTTTCGGAGCGCCAATTCGGCGGCACTGGTAGACTAGGTCCGCAAATCACTAAATTGAAAAGATGTTTGCATTTACTTCTTTGTTGATTCATGTCAGTGTTGCTGTTGGAAGCTTCGTGGTTTATGATCCCAGCGACAATATTCCTTCATCGGAGTGGGCTGCAGACAACGCTCATGTTTTTGACTGGCATACCCCAGGCGTGACATATCAAGAGTTTGCGATCAATGGTTCTTATTCTTACCGCGGTCAAAATGGAAATATTAGCCATGAGGTTCTGGAAAACCACATGAATGATACCAGCGTCCTTGTGGTGACTGAAGGATCGACTGTAAGTGTCGAGTATTCGACCATTGTCAAAACTGGTTATTCCTCCAGCTTGAACCAGGCTAGCTTCTTCGGTGTGTCACCAGAAACTGAAATTCTTCGACTATTTGCGCACTGATTCACGTAATTATAGGGGCCAATGCCGCTGTGAATAACGCCAATGGCTCAACTCTCTACCTATCTAGTGTCAATGTAACAACGCACAATGGTGCTGCGAATGTGTATACCCATGGAAATACGAGTGTTATTTACGCCGAGGATATCTGGGCATATAGCTCTGGCCCTGTCTCCCATGGCTTTTATGCCTCGGGTAATGGTACCATCCACGCAAAGAATGTTCATCACTATTCTGGTGGTGCCCGGTGCTCCTCTTTCAGCGGGGATGTTCCTAACGGGTACATCCACGCAGAGAACGTTGTTGCTCATACTGATGGCGTTGGATCAGCAATCTGTTTCTTACAAGGCGTCTGCAATATGACAAACGTGGTCGGATATGCCCGAAATGCGCCAATCATGTTTAGTGACGGTGGGATGGGGCCCGTTACGGGTATTTGGAAAAATTCGGACTTGACAGCTGGGTTGCTTGCAGGAATCATGATACTTTCCGATTCAATCATCAACGACGGATCGGTTACTATCCTTGATAACACGAAGCTTACTATGCTGGGCGACACGATGCCTGCTCTATGGGCCGGAAATATCATTGCGGACGCCTATATAAAGTCTTCCTCCATCAACAACACCGCGTCGGGAATCTTAGTTGTGGCAAACTATTCTTTTGTCACACAAGACTTCGACTATTACGCCGGCTACGATGATAATAATAACCTGTCCCCTGGCCAACTTACTGTACACGTTGAGAATTCCGATCTTTCTGGCTCCCTTGTAGCGTATAACAAGTCATTGATTAATTTCAATTTGGCTGAATACTCGAATTGGGCTGGCGAAGCTAAGGTTGGCTACGGAGAGGCTTATCTCGCTGTTCATCTAGATAACACTTCGACTTGGAATTTGACGGGAAATAGTGCCCTTCAAAACTTTTCGGATGCTGATTCATCACTAAGCAATATCATCAGCAATGGGTTCAGTATTACGTATAACAGAAAGTCTCAGGCTAATTCGGCGTTGAAGGGAAAGGCATATAAATTGCCTGGTGGCGGATTTCTCCGACCCGAATGAATTTTTTGTCTGGCATTCATGGGAAGTTAACCAAGCATGTACTGAGTACATATTAGCATTGAAAAGTGACATCGAGTGGCAAAGTTGTTGTAATCATAACACACAGCTAATTGAGAAATTTTTTATACACTATCATCACTGTTTCTCCTCTGATCTCCTATTAGAGCTGCCTATCATGAGGTCATGGAATCATTATCGGACTTGAAATGCCCTTTAAATGAAGAAATTGGACAGCAATCACGGATTTCCAATAAAAAATGGACAAAAGAAAAAGTAAAAGAAACTTACAGTGGCTCGCGCTTTTTGTAAGATTAATAGGACCTGTCAGACTAACCACGCATAATCAACAGCTTTATAGATAATTGTTTCAGAAATCCAGTGCGCGTGAAGGTCTGCTTCAAGTTTGGAGATATCCTAAATTGATGACAAGTTTCAGCTATATTAAAAAGTTACTCGTATACATGAGTATTTTGGCTGCGATACATGATTTATCCCCCAACCTCTAGTAGCCATTGAATTCCATTGACAGTATCATCGGTTCTCTGTTGAATACGTTTCGTCAATTGCGGATAGAAATCCCAGAAGTGATGAGGTAGACCAGGGTATAAGTCAAGGCGAGTAGCAATCAAGTACTCTTCGCGCAATACTCGTTCATAGATTAAGCTGTCGTGACGAAGAGCATTCAGTCCACAGACTTGGAAGTATGTCGGAGGGATATTACTATGCCCTTCAGGGTGATTGAAGGGAACCATCAGTGGGGAATGTATGTCCGGTTTATAAGCAGCTATTAACAAGACGTAGACAGTAAGCAATCAATCGGTCTGACTTCAGTGAAAGGATATAAAAGCCGGTCAACCATGGAAGTGGGGTTTGGCTCGATATCAGAGTGGGGAGAGGATTGCAGAAAGACTAAATGAATTCTTACACAAAAATAACTGAACCATTTCTGGTGAAGGAATCGATAGTTCCTTATATTGTTCGGCGTTCAAGTATTCTTGGCGGTATTTTGCTGGGATGACAGGAGCTGGGAGTAAAGGTGCCACGCTAAGGAATTGCCCTATCACGTTGATCGGGTGTTCTTGGTCGCGGTTGAGATAGACGACAGCGTTGGCAATGTTACCACCGGACGACGTGCCACCCACGATCAAACCTGCAGATGGTGAGGCGGATGAGTGAACTGTATGCGCGTTAGCTGCTACCTACAGTAGAACCTCAAATGTTAGTATATTCTTTCAAGCTCGTAGAGTGAGACTGCATCATAACCGATTCGCAAATAAATCAAGTAGCGATAAGTATAGAACCGCAAAACAAGAAGTTACCAAAGAACGTTCCCTACCCATTGAAGCGTATCCAGTCCATCATAGACAGCTGTTGGGAAAGGATACTCTGGAGCTAGACGGTATTCAGGACTGACAACAATGACCTTGTTTCTCAGGGCTATGGCGCGGTTCGACTCGAAATCATCAAAACGACTGCCAATACAGAACCCACCCCCATGGAAAAAAATAAATAGGGGCAGCCTGTCGTTGGTAGGGACCTCTTCCGCGGGATAATACACAAGGGCGGGTATCGCACTGCCGTCACGAACAGGGATCTCTATGTCGCGTTCTAAAACGCCAGGATGAAGGCCATGAGATTCACGAGCGGATCTCCGTGCTGCATTTGTGATATCGCGCAGGCTAATCACGTCTATATTAGGCGGCAGAGCGGGTTCATTCCCTTGGGTCCCTATCAACTGTATATTATCTAGGAATTAGCTATTTGATTCCAAAGTAGTGTTTGCGAGACTATGATGATGAAACTTTGGGAGTGGATGGACGAGCCTTTTCAAAATCAGGATCTAGAAAAGTGTCTGCCCGCAAATTTTCACTGCTCAGATCCATCTTGTGAATCAGAAGCCAACAGTTCTCCCAAATAGCGCTAGCCAAATATAGAGGCACTACGGTCTGGTCAATCGCATGGAACACAGCTATGGATGGTGCTTTCGCGCCCACAGAGGCAACATCAATGACAATTAATTAATAGTCTTTTGGAACATTTGACAAGCGTCCTTGCGCTATTTTGGTGCCTGACCTCGAGTCGGAGCTCGTTGGCCAACGGACTGTTGATGTGAATGGCCAAATCTTCTGGGGCATCGGGTGGGGGCAATACCGGATTGCCGTAACTACTAAATCATACCGGCTTCCCGTAGTAAGTAATCTGGGATGGGGTTAGTCATATTCGCTGGAAGGATCTGGCGTAGCCCAACACAGGAGATGCTGTAATCTGCATTTCTTGGCTCTGCGTGTCACTGAAAGTTACCGGTTCAACTCGGATCCACGAGCTCTCTGACCGGCGATGGTTGTAACCATCAGGATTTGGCTTCACCATCTTCCCTCAATGTTTGCGGTAGAAGAATGGCGAGACAAAAACCGCCGAATCGACTTACGCGGGCAGCCGTGTCTACTAGCTTGGTTCCGCAGAAGATAGTGTTGCGCCACCTATTCCGAGAGATCCCTGCGGGCTTCCGACGAGAGACGCAGCTGCCTGTTTTTTGGGACATGTGCCCATTAAGTGACCTTCGTAGCAATTATGTAGTTCCCTTTCGCAAGGACGCGGGATGAAGTAAGAAGCATTTGGCCGCTCGACAGTTTCAAGTTAAGAGATGGTGGTGAGGCATTCGCTGTCATCCATGCGAACGGCAACGGTGTTAACATTAAATTTTGACAGAACATTGAAAGCCCAGTTGCCGTAATTGGCGCCGGTCCTGTTGGCTTATTCACTGCCCTTGTTCTTGCGCAGAGCGGGATAAAGGTGACAGTCATTGAGGCAGCCGAGGGCATTAACCAGTCTCCTCGTGCGGTAGCGTGAGTTACGACTTTATCCTCCTGTAGAAAGGGAACTGACGCTACGAAGTTACTTCCCTCCGGTTCTCGAGGAGTTTGCCAGAGCAGGTATCATCGAAGATGTAATCGAAGCTGGAGAGATGAATGCGGATGGTTGTGACTGGAGGACGGCAGACGGGGCTATTATAGCTGGCATTGATCCACCCCCAAACGACCCTACTTTTGCCGTGTGCCTCTCTCAGCCAGAACTCGGCGAGATCCTCCAGAAGAGACTTCTTGAGACTGGAAATGCGAAGATCTTTTTCAACCAAGAGTTTCAGCGGTTAGAACAACGTGACAACGGTGTTGTGTTTTGGATCAAGCAGGGCAGCGACGTCACGGAGTATACCTGTCGATATTTGATTGGTGCAGATGGCGGACGCAGCTCTGTGAGGCAGAGTCTTGGTATTCATCTCGAAGGTTATACATTCGAGCAGCTACAATTCATCGCTGTAAACTTCCAATACAACCTACGGGACTTCGGGTGGAAGGCAGCAAACTTCATCGTGGATCCTGTCGATTGGGGTATCGTTGTCAAACGTGGCAAGGGGACGAACTGGCGATTTGCTACGGGAATCCAGGTGAATAGCGAAGCAAAGAGAACACTAGACGAAGCCACCATCAATGTGGTCAAAAAGCGTTTGTCTCGCATTCTTCCGGGCGATACTAGTGAGATCCAGTTCGAAGCTATAGCCCCCTATGTTGTACACCAACGATGTGCGAGTCGCTTTCGCGACGGAAATGTTCTTTTAGCCGGTGACGCGGCACATGTATGTTTCCGGACTATGCGATCCATTACTCCTGAAATTTGTACTGACAATACTCATAGCTCAACAACCCTGTCGGAGGCCTCGGACTAACTACTGGATTACTCGATGCCGCTCATCTGGCCAAGGCTCTGAAACAAGTCTTACTAGAAGGAGATGATCCGGACGTTCTGACAACTTACTCCGATGTTCGGCGGCGAATCTTCCTTGAGCGGACAAGCCCTGCAAGCATTTGCAATTTACAGAGACTTCACTCGCAAGATCCTGATCACGTCAAAGAAAGAGAAGAAAGGTTTGCCAAACTGAGAGATACGAAGGACTTTATCAGTAAAACGCAAATTGGGCTCCCGGACTTCTGTCTAACTAGTACATCTGACAGATTCTTTGATACTCGTGGAGAGGTAACATGGTTCATATCGGTCACGCGTCTTCCCGAATGGACACTGGAAAAGTTCGTGCATGAATACAAAGTTGTTCACGCAGACATGACTCGCAGAGGAGCCGAGAAAGCCCCTGTTATTCGCCGATACGTGCAACTGGAAAATTTGCGAAAGTCAATCTCGAGAACGGAAACTCCTAATTGGGATTACGTGACTTGCCTTACATGGCCAAGTTTATTTCTTATTCATGTCGGATTGCAAAACCCAGATTATCGTGAAACTGCTGGCAAGCATATATTCTGCCGATTGGATCAGGAAGGATGTCTCATGACTAAGATGGATCAATACAGGAAAATGTCTGAACCAGCTGAACCGGCTGGAGTTAGTCCTATTGAGTGTCTTATCTATCACACCCGGCAAGATTCGAAGGATGAGTTTTCTTCGGAGTGGTTCTTGCAGCGAGCGGCGAAACTGAAAAACCTTTCAGTGTCAGACGGTCGACCACGAGAATATATTTTGTGGCGGGATGTGACACCAAAAACTACGAACTACTTCCAGGACTCACAATTTTCTGGTGGATCCTGGCACCAGTATAAGGCACTAGAAACATTGATTTTTGAGACACGTGATGACGCTATTTCATTTTTGGAGCAGCTCAATGACGATGTCTTCGGGGCTGGTGCAGGAATGACACAAACTGTTATTGGGGTCCCAAATATTATCATTTAGCCTGAAGTATCTTTGAACGTGCAATAGTACGCTACGTAATTTACCTTGAAAGCCAGTATTTATGCCATTCGTGACTCTAAATGCGGCGAGGTTTACCATCAACTTGGGGTTATTTAAACCCAAGGTAGCTCGAACTCGAGCAACGTAAAACAGTGGATATTTGAGATTCTGCTCGCTTGTCGCCGTATAATGCCCCGTCACATTTTCACTATAAAACGCGAATCCGCGCGAAAATGACCAACTCGGGGCGGATCACGTTGACCTATTGACGAGAATGCTGATACAAATTTGACTTGAGTTCCCTCTGGTGCTCTCCCGTTGTTCCAATACCAGCCTACCAGCCTATATTCGAGGCCCCATTAGCGATTGGGTTGTATGACGCGTTGTACAACGCGGGGTAATCGGTGGGCAGAATTCCTCATAGTAGGATAAGCCAAGTGATATAGGTACTAATTTAATTTAGCAAGGAGGAACACTAGACACTCCAACTAAAGAAAGCTTCATGATTTGGTCAGATCCGTAGATCTCTGCAAGACCAAATAAAAGATCGCCATAACGTTACAAGAAGTATGCATTGAGAGTATAGCTACAATTTCATCACTCCCCTACCTCGCGGTCTGCGTCCCAGTGAAGTAGCTTTTTAATGAAACCCCATTGCCATGTCACATGTCGAAGCTGGCATCCCCAGAAGTAGAACGGGAACATGCACAGAAACACTGCAGCAGATAAGCCTGCCAGGGTTCCGAAGACATTGATGTATCCAGACTCATCAATCCACTGATCAACGTAAAAGCTGAGTAAGAATCCGAACAGAGCTATACCGACGTCTTAGCCGCCAAACTTGTAGATAAGGGTAGGATTTTGCTCTGGGTAGTACAAACCTTTGAACACAGACTGAGTAACGATAACCTCGCCGGCAATTGGACGATATGAGTCGACGATATACACGATGGCAATATTAGTCGCCTGAACTGTCGCGAAGTTGACTGAAACATAAGATGTTAGCATTGATGTGGTGACAAAAGATACTCAAAGAATGGCGTACCTAAACCAATCCCAAAAACCGCACATATCCAGTGAAGCTTCTTGCCACAACCCACCCCATACAATATGCAGGCCAATGGGGAGACAATGAGGCTTACTACAAGAGCAGGGAGTCGCATTTCGGGAGTTCTCATTCCACCATTCCGCAACGTCAACTTGTCGGCGATATAATCAGTCAAATGGCCGCCCGCGAAAATGGCAAGCAAGGAGCCAATAATGGTAGAGATATATGTTAAGCCAGATTGCCAGGTCTCAAATCCGTATATTGTAGAGAAGGCCGTAGAGAAGTTGGCGGAGATGACAACAATCATACCGATGGTGACAGAGCTGATCAGTGTGGCCCAGAACACCGCTGGGAGAGTAATGGCAATGACCTGCCGCATAGCAAGCATGAAAACCGATTCATGCGTGTACGTAGTAGAAAATATACGTAGGTTTTGTGTCCAGGTTCGTTTCGGGGGCACTGTTTCGTCGAGTTCTTCACTATAGCCCACGCGGGACTTCGCATTGTCTTCTTCTGTTTCGACCTGATTGGTCGTCGGTTCTCGAATGTAACTGGTTTCCGGGAAGGTTAATATAACCAAGATAGTGGTGACGCCGAGAAGCGCGGTGCAAAGCCAGTAAATTACACGCCAGCTACTATGCATTGTGATCAGGCCCGATATGACCACTCCAGCACCAACGCCACAGGACAGGGCACAAGTATAGATCCTAAAATGTCATTTAGAAGCATTCAAAGTAATTTGGATGTGATTGGAATGTCGTGTTCGGGGCCACTCACACCATCACAGTTCCCCGCTGGTGGAGAAAGAATATATCAGCCAAGGTGAGGGGTGCAATAATTTCCGGGGCACCGCAAGCAGTACCCAGAATGACTCTGGCAGCCAGCTCACTGGCAAAACTCTTCGCTACACCGCACCAGACAGAGCATATGGTAAGGAGGAGAAATGAAGCAATGTATACCGGCCTCTTGCCATATTTTGTAGCCAACGGAACCCAGAAAAGGTTCCCGACTCCAATCATTAGCGAAGTAGTTGTCTGAAAGTATGAAGCCTTCCCTGATATATCTTTCGAAAGGTTTGGACCCTCCCCGAAAAATGAGATAGCAATAGATGCAAGTGCCACCGATGGTCCTACGGCCACGAAATTCACGAGGAACATGCCAACAGAGACAAGGGCCAGAAGATAGTACTTGTGCGCGGTGGACCTGGGTTGAGTTAAGTTGATACCTCGTTCGTTTTTGATTTCGTTTCAAGCAGCTTACCAGTTCAATGGATCATTTGGATCTCTAGACGGTTTTGGAACTAGAATAATCTCATTGGTCGCCTCATGGCGGAGCTGGACCGACCCGAGGTTTTGCATCGAAGGCTTACTCATGACAGCTGGACTTGAAAGGATGATCGAAAGATTCGCTTGCTACCTCAGTTATGATCCGAGTAGCATGTGCTGGGTTTGGTCTTGATGTATAAAGGGGTGGATCTCATTTTTTAACTCTCCCAGCCGGGATGCCTGCCGGCGGCAGACCTTTAAGTGGTAATTTCAGGCCTGGCATCAGACGAGCCTGTCCCACTTCCCGATGGCGGAGCGTAGCTACATTGTCACTCTGCAAAAAAGCGGCAGTTTTTACCGACCTTCGAAATGCGATAAACGCCATCAAAATGAGCAGGGGATAGGCGATGGCGGGCCATTAGAGAAAATGTTGCTCCAAGGTAGTGTCTGTCACCCAGAGAGTTGGCAAGGCCTCGCCGAGACGTTAACTACATACATCTTTCTGGTGCTCATCGAGAATGAATTTGATGGCTGCTAAACCCTCCACTTTCGGAGTCTGTGGGAATTGTGGCAAACGTCGAAGATACTTCTCCGCATGCCCGCTCTATACCCCGGATACAATGAACAACCCCAGCGTGGTCATTATTGTAAAAGTTTCCTTCCCCAGCCCCACGTGCGTCTCTCAACTTGTCAAAATCACCGGCAAACCGACTGGTGGGTCACCAAGGCTCTCCGGCATCCCGGTAGTTTACGCATACGTCTACTCCGTAGTAAGCTTCAACCTAATTTTCCCCGCACTTTCATTAAATGGTGAATCACTTGTTTGCCGCGAAGGAAAGATTTTTGATTGGATTATATGGCCGGAGGCACTCGCGTATGCCTTGATGGGAATGAGGAGGAACCATATGGGGTAGCGTGTATGATGCGGGATTGCTCGTGGGGCCGAGTAGCTATTGCCACGCTAACGATTCAATAGTCGAAATGACGACCTCAGTATATGGGTCCTAGACTATGGGAAAGGCCATTGTACGCGCGGATGTAGCCTATAACTAGAGCTCCGGTTTCCAGCACACTCAGGTCCTGATACAAGATGTCATAAACGTCAAATTAACTCATAATCTAGAAGATGAAAGCCTCTCTTCTACTATCGCTCGTGCCGCTCGTTACTGGGTCAATTGTTATTAACGATCCAAGCGACATCGTACCAGAGCAACAATGGGCCTCCGACAATGCAATCAAAGCCGATTATGATGTTCCGGTTATATACTACCAAACAATTGCCAACGTCGCTCCATATACCGTGTCGCATAATCGAGAAACATTTCAAAATGCGGTGTTGGAAGGCAATAACAACGACACCGGTGTCTTGATTGCTGCTAACGGTTCTGTGGTCAATGTGAGAGATTCCAAGGTTATCAAGTTTGGATATTCCAGCGACCTCATCCAAGCAAGTTTCTTTGGGATGAACGCAGCAGTACTTGCGGCCAATCACAGTCAACTTTACCTATCCGATGTGAACATCACCACTCACAACGGTGCGGCCAATGTTTACTCCTATGGCACTGGTACCGTTGTTGAGGCAGAGAATATCTGGCTGTACAGTTCGGGGCCCACTGCCCACGGTTTATATGCGAGCGGAAACGGGACAATCAATGCTAGAAACGTCCAAGTTTTTAGTGGGGGAAACCGTTGCTCTGCCTTTTCTGGTGATAACCCTGCAGGGTATCTCAACATTCGTGACTCTGTTGCCCACACTGCGGGAATCGGATCCGCAATCGGTTTTGTCTTAGGAGAGATGAACTTGACAAATGTGGTGGGCTATGCGGAGAGATCGCCAGCATTCTTCAGTATTGGCGATGCTGTGGGATATTGTACAAATTGTGAAGTTACTGCAGGACTTCTTGCTGGCTTGATCATTTTCGGTTTAAATAAAAGCTCGGGTGTCAATTACATCTATCTGGATCACACCAAAGTAACGGTCACTGAGGAGACAGCGCCTGCCCTTTGGTTTGGTGCTATTGTTGGGGAGGTACACGTCCGACATACCGAATTTGTGACGGCTTCTGGTATATTGGCAGTAGCAAATTACTCAACCATTACTCAAGAGTTCAACTTCTATGCCGGATATGATGACGACCCTAGCGCGATCAACACCGCAGATGGCCGAGTATTCGTGGAGGAAAGCACTCTGACTGGTGATCTTGTTGCCTATAACGGCAGCACCCTGGGATTGCATCTTACCGACAACTCTTTCTGGACGGGTAAGGGTTACATTGGATATGGGAGTGCAGATTTGGGTGTGTCCTTAGATACATCCAGTATCTGGAACGTGACGGGTGATACGGAGTTGCAGAATCTAAGCAATGCTGATACCACATTTTCAAATATTTGGAGCAATGGCTTCGCTATAACGTACAATGCCAGTGCACCGGCAAACCGCCACTTACAAAACCGTACAATCAAGCTTGAGGACGGAGGCACTGTCTCGCCCATGACTGGAAATTAAAGCCATGACAGCCTTGTCAATATGGTAGAAAATCGAGCCGAACAGACGCTGGCCCCCGTGTGGCAAAGGAGACCGAGAGATTGGACATGGGGCGGAAGGCGTGCGAGACATCAGTTGCAGTAATACTAGTATTAGCATTCCAATACCTATTGTAGCTAACTAGCGAATAGAGCTATCATGCAGGGTTATACTCTTAGTAGCAGATATTAGTATTAGTAGTAGTATTCATACGTGTGTTTTAGCCTGAAGTGGCCAGTAGAGCTATCTGATAGGCGAGCAGGGCCTCTGCTACTAGATAAGAATCGAATGTGCGCGGGTAGCCGGCGGCAGGGGCCTCAGGCTGCATAGCAGTAAGAAGGCCCATCATATTCCCAGCCTAAGTAAGAGTCCCTAGTATGAAAACCTTGTACAACACCACGCATATATATCAATACAGGAAAAAGCTTTTAATCATGCTGCGAACTAGGTTTTAGGTGCGTGTTCCATATATTCAGAACATTCCGACACTCAACGGATATGTTGACTTCCGAGAGATGCTTCCTGAGTAATGTTAGTAATTTCTTTCACCCTAGGGACGGAACGAAATTGATGAGGATAGATCAGTTCCAGCGTCCAATTTCTTGGATTCTGGCATATCTTGTCTAAGGGCCTCAGCAAGTGGGAAATACTGCGGGACGGACGATTTGAAGAATGTATCTTATGTTATTCTAGACAATATAGGTAGAGACTTTCAATGGTTATCCCAAGCTTCCCATTGCGTTCAATCAGACCATGATATATCTCGTTGCCTTGTTGGTAATGACCTTGAAATGCTTTCTCTGTATAATAGAATGCACTTAAGCCTTCTCGCGAAGGCTAGGGAGGTCAACAAGGGGGAAGGTGATAGCGTTCCATCTGTCCAATTCACGAGCAATAAGAGGAAGTTTCGCTCTTTCCCCATCTAACATGCTCCGAATATCATCCGAATGTTTCCACTTCCCCTTGAGCGTAATACAGCTAACATTCGAGTCTTCTTCCCATACCGGGCGTATATTACCATTTTGCCCTGTCATCAAAACTCCATTCGCACCACACACAATACACACAACATGATTCCCGTGACGAAACTCGAGCTTGAGCTGATGGCAGTACGGACAGCTCCCGGGCTCCTCAGAACCGAGATACTTTGCATCTTCAAAAGATCGACCCATTTGACTCGTGACACGTCGGGCTAGATTCTCTGCAGGGACAATAGCATTCTCAGGGTCTAGCAATACGGACCCGGCATTCGCGAATCCTGGTAGAATAACCTGATCAATAACCCGAGCGTGAAGCGAATATATCACTGAATGCAACGTTGGCAGAGCCATAGTCCACTGCTCTGGGAATGAAGGCCCTGATCCAGCCACCGCGATAAAGCCCGCCACACGAGGCTTGAGTTCGCGTAAATCTATCTGCATGTTCTGCGCTTCTGGATCCCCAGATTCCTGGAGAGCTTTGATGCGGTGGGCATCGGACACATCGGCGTACGGTCCGAGGATAGCGTCTGCTAGTGCTTTAAGGGCCCCTGGGGGTTGGTGGCTATAAACTGGTGTTGAGATGATGAGCGCATCGGCGTCCATTATGGCGTTGAACGCGGCTTCGCGATCATCTGGCTCAGGAAAGTTTGGGTGTTGTCTTCCTGTATCATTGCGATCAGGGATTATCGTAGTGTCTACCTTTAATGGTTTGTGGTGTCTGGGTAGTGCTACGGTGGGTACGTGCATCCATGATACTGTTGTGGAAGGGTCTTGATCAACCGCCGCTTTCAGGGCCGCCTTGAGCAAAATCTCCGAGTTTCCGTTTATGGAACCATTGCACAGTCCTAGAATATGCATTTGGAGCGACGTTCTGGTGGTTCGATTAGAATTGTAATGATATGGGGCTGTTTGGGCGTTTTACTAGGAACAAGTTTAATGAATATAAGAATTGAGAGGTCACTGGACTACTGACTGATGACCGATATTTAAGCAACCTGGCTCTAGTCTTCTCCTTGGTCTCTCACTGACCCCCTCAATTAAAATGTCCCTTATGTACCGATGTGGGTCTATGTATTTTAAATACCGGGTTCCCGTGAGGGTGGGAAACCTGGTTCTTGTTGCAAGGGCAGCATTGGCGAATTGCAAGCCTCGGACTGGCCTCCGAGAAGTGGAGAGACCATCCTATTCGGACTTCAGTGATATAAGAAAATATTTTGCACGTCAGTGATATGCAACGTGCTATATTACAACTTATTAATGGACAAGTTTAGACAGATGGAAGGATTACGGTCTTACTCGGAAATTTGGCATTTGCCGTGTTCCGGAAAGTTGTTTGTTAATGCGCCATCTGACAAGCGTGTCTTTCTGTAACCTTTCATCATTGATGCGTTTCATATATTCTATTCGTTTATTTGCGCAGATAGGCCAAATTTTCACATTTTCAAGAAGGAATTTATTTACTCTACCTACGGTGCAGGAGGGTCCGATGTATACCTCTTTATACGACTATTATTTCCATGATAACGTATGATTTAAATAGGTGACTCACAAATCTCAGAACTGTAAGTGGAAATATATAGCAGCGCAGCTTCAATTCTTCGACAAATTTCATCGAATTCTATCTTTCTACCTGCAATCATACTCTTCCAAAGACATAGCCGGCCTTCACTGCATTCACAGCACCTTCCAAATTTGTCGGGGGTGGTGTGTTGTCCAGGTAGTATGATGTGAATTCGTTTGCCTCAGTGAATGAAGGCCTTTTTGAACCGACCATAATTATCTGCCGATATCTCGCGTCTGATACCAGTAGGTTCATTTAAGTTGATCGAATTGAGCTGAGGTCGAGTATTGACTGCCAGTTTTCCATCTGTGCCGAAGATCTCGGTGGTATCCTCCTGACCCGCGGCCATCATGCGAGAACAGTAAAATTGTGCGATTTGCCGCCCTATGCGAAGATATCAGAAAGCGCCCCATGTATGTTCATAGATCCAAAAGTGAACAAAAATAAAACTCAATCATGCCAATGGCATTATCTCGGTCGTTGTGTTTGTGCAGGTCTGGTTGCACAGCTGTTATTCCAATTGCCGGGACGCTCTTTACCAGGCTATCTTCGCCAAAGACCCATGAAGCAAGGTCAATGTCATGGATAGAGCAATCAACAAACATACCGCTACTAAACTCGGCATATGCAACAAAAGATCCGGAGTGGTCAAGCTTGTCGCATGTCTGGAATCGGAAAACTGAAGGACGACCAGGTCACCATTGCTTACTCTTTGATGCGCGTCTTAGGGAAGTATCGAAACGGCGTGAAAAGCAGCCTACACTGTTTTAGAGGAGAAAAGTTTTCATAGATTGAGACTGTATTCAAAATGATCAGTTTCTTTAGTTGATAGATTGGCCATGGATGTATGAGGACGGTGCGTTCTCTTACTGGTTTAGCCATCTCCAGATTTACGGAAATTGTACCTTCCGCGCGTAGGCAATTGAGCCCGTTTGGGTTCTTCTTTCTTTATAGACCTGCTTCAATCTACGAAAGAGAAGGCGGGGTTGGTGAGTAGTTGTTGTTCTTGGGATAAATCTCGGGCGCTCCTCCCTCCTTTGTCGCTCGTTCCTTGGAGTTATCCTTGAACTGTTTCACTGCCTCCTTCCTTTCATTCTGCGCCCTTCTTTGATAGAATGTAGTATGTGTGTTTGCTTTATTTGAGAGACTTCCTGCTGCACGTGGCAGCTTGTCATGATGGCCAAGTTAACCCTGTGGTGAGACATCCTGCTTCATCTTCATGCGTCATGCATCCTTATGTCATTGGGGTTGTGTCCTAACCTGTCTATTGTATTCTACAGCGAAGAATGTTGGAGTGAGTTGACTCGCTTGCCGAAGATGAAATTCTTTGCGATCTCGTTCCCAGGCTGATCATGTACTAGGTCGGCATTTGAAGTGTGTGTGACACATCGCTCTCTGCAATCTACAAGTTCACTCTCACTGTGAGTCCATTATTCTTGCGGACTCAAGCTAAAGCGTTTTGCCTTTGTGGAAATTACAAGTGACAGTATGCTCTTTGACAAACTTGATCCTTATTGCTGTGGGTCCTGGTATTGCTCCATTCTGTGCATTGTCTTATGAGTCAACTTGGTTAAATCCACAGTTCGTCCAGTTGGCCAAATAATGCCTTTTTATGGATGCCGCCATCCGGATGAGGATTACCTCTATCGTGATGACTTTGTAAGTCTGAAGCAAAGACTAGAAGAGAGTCTGCATAGTTTTATGACTTTTTGGCGTCAAGACAACAAGCCGGAAGATTTATGTTCGAGATCGTGTCAGCAAACAATCGCAACAACTGTGTGATATCTTCATGGATGGTCCACTGTATCTTTTTATCTGTGGCTCCACAAATATGGCGCGAGCTGTTGCCTCACAGATTAGTAATAGTATCAAGACTTATAATAATTGGACAGACGATGGCCTACGATCATGGATGCAAAATCAGAAAAAGCACGACACATGGCAAGAAGATGTCTAGGGCTAATTTGCTATAGATGATATTGAATGTACTGGAGAAGTAGTCTTGAAATGAAATGCTGATATGAAATCCCTTCATAAGAGGTTAAATTGGCCTTCTTCAGCAGTCTAAAAATTCACAAAGACGTCCATCACGTGGGTAGCTAAGCTATGTTGATAGATAACCTTATATGTACCATGTAATAGGTTAATAGTGTATGTTCGAATGAAGTTTATTCCACACTTTTTATCCATGTGTCCCATGTAAAGTGATACAGAGAATAACAATAATCTAATCCTGTATTATTTTTTTTTCTGTACAGATATTTCACTTGTTATCTTAGAACAGTGCCCTGTGCTATGTATGAAGCTGGGCTAGATAAAGAAGTTTTACAACATAAAGTATAGGATATATAACGTCAATTTGAGACTCGTTTGCTACCACGAGCACGCTGGTGTTGTTTCCACTCCCGTCCAGAGCAGCGTGACTTATGCTCGCGCGGCGTTGAATGTGTATGTAAGGGCCTGTGAATGTAATGTTCTGGTGTGACACCCCAGAATTATGCCAGTCAAAAATATTTTGCATTGTCTGTATCTCAGTCTGCAGGGTTGATACTATCACTAGGGTCGTAGACTACAATCTCTGTACTGACTTTCAGGGCAAAATAGCAATCTTTAATGTGTACTGTTCTTTTGTGATAGAGTTATTCATATAGAGTTTTGTAATTTCAACCTGTATGGGATGTACTATTACACATTAAAGTAGAAGCTGGTAAAGCTTTCCCCCATTAAATATTGTTGTTGTTGTTGTTGTTTTTTATTTTTTTTTTAATTTTTTTTCTGATATAAACAAAAAGAATTGTTAGGCGACTGGTGCAATGTCTCGTTCCTATCCATCACTCTTCATAGTTTCGACGTCGACAGTTGTCTGAGCTGCAATCATCTTGTTCTTCTTCAAGCTTGTCTGCCACGCTGGCGTTCCTCTCATAAAATGCTCATCAATCTGCTCAAGCGACAACCGCGCACACTCCGGCACGAAAAACCAAGTGAGCACAATAACGACGACCGTGATGCCAAAATAGAAGTATCCAACATTTGTTTGCATGTTTCCGTATCCAGCATCAAGCATATAAGGTGTCCAGAAGGCACAGGAAAACGAAAAAACTTGGTAGAGGCCGGCGGTGTAAGCCTGCCCAATGTTACGAAGTCGGAGCGAGTGCATCTCCGACGAAGCAGCCCAAGCCGTAGGGCCAGTAGATGCGCCAAACGCGAATGCCCATATGAAGAGGAATGCAACCAGCACGCGCTGTCCATCGTAGTTTGATTGTCCAAGGCCAGTGGCGCAGGCGGCGGCAATGAGCATGCAGCACGCCATGACCATGTATCCTCCTAGCAGCGTCCAGCGCCGGCCGACGTATTCGCACAGAGATGGACCGATGAGAGCTCCAACCATAACACCCGAGTTGACCACGACGTTGAGGAGGTAAGGATTGCTCAAGCCAATATTTTCCAGGAAGAGCGCAGCATAAGTGCCGACAAAATAAATACCGGTCAATGCGTTCCCGAGGACAACGAGGACAGCGATGTGAGTGCGCTTCCCATCAATGCCCCGGAATATTTCAGTCCATGACGTGCTCTGGCTCATTTCCTGCTCGAGTTTGATATGACGAAGAACGTCTTCCACCACCCAAGTGATGCTTGCCGAGTGAGGGTCTTTGCCCCATAGACTGGCAAAGGAACGACGAGCTTCCTCCTCTTTTCCATTTAACAAGAGCCAACGAGGAGATTCATGAAAGAAAACCCCTAAAGAGCCTAGGATGACGGCGATAGGGATCTGGCAAATAATGACAATCCTCCACGCCCAGTTAGTGGTAAGGTTGGATGAACCAAGGCAAACTGCAGCGGCAATAACGGTGCCCGAGGCAAGACCGACGTTGTAGAGCGACACTAGAAACCCACGTTTTGAAGGCGCGATAGATTCGGTTCCCCAAAGAGGACCGGATGTGAGGATAAAACCAATTCCAATACCATCAATACACTTGCATACCATGTATCCGAGGAACGTGCCTTGTGAACCGACCATTCCCGACGCGCCGATGGCAATGAGCAAGCAACCAATCTGTACGCTGGGTCTGCGGCCGAGATAGGTCAGTGAAACGCTCGCCGCGATGCAACCCAGGGCGCTGAATAGGGTGGAGAGTTGAACCAGCGACTGCTGGGTCGTTGTGACAGAGCATGATTGCACCTGGTTGCCACTGCTGTCTGTTGTCGTCACACAAGTTCCAAATGCAGCCTTATAAGGCCCCATAAGAACGACGATGCCCCCGAATGCAGAGTCAAAGCTCTGCAGGCAGCCAAGGAAACCGATCCATAACGCAAAGATGACCATGCGCCGTGTGGTAGGCTGGTGATCCGTCGAGTTGTCAGCGACACTCTCATGAGTCGCGACATTTTCTATTTGCTGCGAATTTTGCATCGCTGTGTGCTAGTGTCGAAGAAGAAGAAAAAGAAGTAACACGATGCTACAAGAATAATGATAGTAGTTTGTGAGCTATTTATGCACAACCCTGCTTAGTTTCCCCGCGATGTCCGTTTGTGCCCCGGATTTCCGTACCCCGGATTTGTGTATTTGTTCCAGGGAAACATCTTTGCATATTCTGATACAAATTCCTCTCTACTTGCCTTCATGTCAAGAATTATTCATGAATAAATATCATAACACTCATTTCTTCATAGAATCTAGTGACATCGATCAATAACGCATAAAATGATTATAAACACCACGTAGTCTAATATTTGATCTCCATCGATGGGATAAATTTCTCTAGTTCAACAGTCGCAACCATCAAGGTCCTTGGGATCATAGACCCTCAGAAGCTGCCACGTTTGGGTACGGCTGATTTGCGGTTTAAAATTAGCATTTTGCCTCAGCAAACGGTTGGCAACATGCTGTGTCCAGCTCTTAGACGTTTCTCCGATGGAGTTCGTTGCGAGGACTACCAAATGCGATGCCGTAGGATTATTTGAAAATGATCGCTCCAGAATTCCACCCCATGTCGCTCCTCGGATCTCTGAGTTCATGAAGGCTAGCACAGCTGCTTTCTGTTGATTGGCGTCGCTATCAAAATCGTTCAAGTCGCTAGTGATGAGATATGCTGCCGGGGCGTGTATGTATGGTCCGTCAGCTATGTATAGCCCCGCTCGCTTACTCGAGGAATGGACAGCACACTCACACTGTACATTGTTTAGGTTCGGCGATGCAACAAGCCATTGGAAATGCCGCACGTCAAAGACAGCTACATCCATTGATGTCTTGCCTTCACCAAGCGATGCATGCGTGGAGGGGATTTTAGCCCGGCTCGCGGGCTCCATGGAACTGAGATCATAGCAGGCGTACGTCGCCAGCCACTGAGTCTCCTTCAAGCCACTGGAAGAATTTACTTTGGCGTAAAAGGCTGCCTTTGCAACGGAGCCTGTGCGGAGAATATCGAGGATATGGTGATTTGTATACCAATCTGTGTAGGCTTCATTAGATAGATTTGGGTCTGTTATACGCGAGGCAACATAGACCCAATACTGCGGATCGGGCATGACTGTTGTGGTGTTAGATATATTCGGTGGGCAACAGAAGTGCAGATCTCAAGATTCGTATTTAAAATACAAAGAAACAATGCCTTTGTACATGATTTGGTTTGTTCTTGCTCATCTTGGATTCTAATATTGATGCTCTTTAGCGATCCGTGGAATAGTAATAACCTTGTAGGAAAACGTGCCAGGTTAGTCTCCTCGGATAAACTGATTTATTATTTAGTATTTTTGCGGAGAAGCTTGTGTCAACAAAAGTGATGTATTCTTTCGTCGACACTTACAAACAAGAACTCCTCATTGCATTCCACACAGTCAAATGAAATAAAATGTTGCTTTCGCCAGATCACCAAGCCCTCAAAGCAAAGTTTATCTCTTCCGGCGGAATTTGGGGGCCAGCATGGGAAACTGTTTTAAAGACAGATCCTGTCTATTTCGCCTCATACCTTCAAATTTGCCTGGTTCCTATAGAGCGGAGCAAGTTGGAAAGAAAGATTCAAGAACTAGTACTTCTAGCTGTTTGTGCTTCCTGCAGCACCATGTATACCCCAGGCATCAAAGCACATACTACCGCTGCCATTGCCGCCGGTGCCACCGATGCGGAAATACTAGAGACACTGGAACTGTGCAGCGTTCTAGGCATCCATGCCGTCAACTTCGCGGTCCCCGTGTTACTCGAAATCCTGAAGGAGCAAAACCGGCCACTCACAAAGCCTCCGCAATGGGACGATAAGCGGCAGAAGCTGAAAGAAGACTTTATTGCAAAGCGTGGCTTTTATGCGGAGATATGGGACGATGTAATGTTGCTTGATGCCGACTTTTTCGGCGCGTACACCGAGTTGTCTACCGTGACAACGTTGAAAGGCCGGAATAGACTAAGTCCGAAGACCAAGGAATTCATACTTTGTGCTATAGACTGTTCGCCTACGCATATGAGTCATTTGGGACTGAAGGCGCATATCCGTCAAGCGCTGCAATACGGGGCGACGCCGGAGGAGCTCATGGAGGTCTTTGAGTTGACCAGCCTGATGGGTGTTCATACTGCTCTTGAGGGGTTTCAGGCACTTGTCGATGCGCGTGCTAAGCTATAGCTGTAAGACCCATTGTTGGTGTTGTTTGCAATCGCCGTTCGAGTTACCATATACGGTTGGCCCCTTGATAGCTCTGCATATTTGCTTTATTTTGTCTACGATTATGCATTTATGTATGATTTAGGACATCTGGTCATATTCTTCGTTTTGTCTCCATATTTTTCATAGTAAGGTCTAAGACTGAAAAATCTTCACTCAAGCCAGATCATTTAACACGAGTAATCAGAGCCCTAACTCTCATTCACTGTGCTTAGCTACTGTAGGTACTGACTGGGTGAGGTCTGATAAATAAAAGGAATAGCTGGCTATTTCATTGAGAACTCCATCTGTGCCCACCCCCCTTCCTAGCTCCAGCGCGCTCTACTAATAGCCCCAGATTTATCTCTCACTAGTCAAGGCATGATCTTGAAGCTTGAAGCGATTAGTATATCGACGAGCAGTGATGGAGGGGTAGGCAAGTTTCTCTATAGACAAGACGTACGATTGCCATCTTACTAGAAAACCTGCTGATAGTCTAAAAAAGTGCTATCGCGTTCGGTGGCGAAGCTACAGCTCCGTTGTACTTTAGTGGCACACTCGTAAGGAAAAAAGTCCAGACATTCCTTCGTTTGCACAACTCTGCCAGTGCTTCGAGATCAAAAAGCTCGCCCATCGGAGTGCCCCAACCGGCAAGTAAGATAGGATGAAGCATCCATTTCATGTCCATAGGAGCTATAAGAGTGGTTGGCACTGGGAAAGGAGAGCGACAGCTCAAAACTTGTGAGGAGATGACCAAACTTACGGACACACTCAACTCCCGGATTATCAGCAGCAATCGCTGCAAATTGCTGATCCCAAAGCCACCGTACCATGGCCTCATCCTGCTTCAGACCCGGCCAAGCGTGATTTGCGGTCTTGAGGTTCTCTTTGCCCGTTGCGTCGAGATTCAGATATGCGGGGACATAGCCGGTCCGGATTATGAGAATGTCGCCTGGACGGGGGTGAATATTTCTTGCCACCATGATAGTCTTTATTTCGTCGACAGAGATGCCATGCGTAGCTAGCGCGTCGTACGTCGTCACACCCTGCTCGGCAATCCAGGAGGCATAATCAATGAGGATGCCTCGACCGGCGATCGCCTTCTCCGCCCAACCATCGATGCCATTCACAGTGCTATTGGGGGTTCCGTGGATATCTTCTTGCGTTACACTGAGAGGAAAGATTCAGCAAATTGTTGATGATATGAGAGTCTGCATGCCTACTCACCCATTATAAAATTTACCTTCTGGCTGAAAGGCAAAATGCCTGAACGAATCGAGCTGCGAACTTGTTTGCGTGTTGAAGGTGATCTGGATTGGTGTGAGACGAATGTGCGCTAAGAAGAGCTAGCACCTTACAATATCGTCATTGATGACTCTTGGGGCTTTGTTTATCATTTTCTGCTCGAAATCAATTCGGCCAAGCAGCGCAGGTTTGATAGCGTCTAGTGCGAGACTGGGATAGTCAATATATACTGAGCGTTGAAGTCACATTGAATACATAGACATACTTCAACGTTACGCGTTCTCCGGTATGGACCTCCTCCTTAATTGCTCTGAGCACCACCTCATCTGTGAGATGGTTCAATGCACCGAGTGCTGGGTGCTTCCACAGACCCCAAGCGGAGTACTGCGGGTCACCAGCGCGAAGAGGCAGGTCGTCGAAGGACGGAATGGGCTGGTTTAGATTGGACGACATGATATTTAACGGAAGCCAAACCCAATAATAAAAACAATAATGATGATGATAATAGCTGTTATTTGTTTGACCAGCAACTGTGAAGACTTGATGTTGTTTATACGTTGATGGCGGACGTCATCAATCCTCGGATCACGGCTTTTGTTCCGGGGATAGAGCGGACTCTGCGGGGTTGGGGCCGATTGTGAAAAGCAAAGAGCAACTGGATGCATCCCGGATTCTACACAACGAAAACTAGAAAGAGAAGCGCGACCAAAGGAGATATCAGAGGGTATGATACCAGGTCGATCATAGGTATTGATATCTACGATTCGTAGATTTTCATGTTCATCTAAATTCGCCGTATTTCTGCCATGTTGTTCCAAATAAATTCAATTACATAAGAAAGCTAAAAAAAAAAAAAAAAATAAACCAGGCCTAAGGAGAAGACCAGGAGGCCCGCTCGAGCTGATGAACGGTTCTGACGCGATCTTTTCGAGGCCCCTCCCAGGCAAGGAGGCGTTCCGGAACTTGGCCCGCACTGATATCCGACGAAAGTTGAGTAGCAAGGGCCAGTGCGTCGTTGAATGATTGGGAAGTGCCCGGTAGCTCATCTTCGCACAGGTTGTCAGCTTTGTCGCAACATTCTTATCAACATGAGAAATCAAGATTGCTTACGTGGAAGAAACGGATGTGCTGAATCACCAACAAGGACAACTCTTTTGCAAGTCCAATTTTCAACGGATGGAAGGCTGCTTTGAATCCAGAAGTGCATATTTTTGAGGTCTACTGCTGCTAAGACCTGTACCAATTCTGAGTTGCCAGACTCCAAAGCCTTCAATAGATGCTGCTTCAGAGAACTTGGGATAAGTTCTTGTTCTAATACGCCAATTAGCAACAAGGAAAGAACGAAAAATGGCGGAGTTGCGGTACCTACCTAATTGCCCCTGTATTGTAAGATTACAGTCGAAAAATAGCTTTTCCGATTCAAAAGCATATACTTTGATTTCAAGCCCAGCGGCTCCTAGCCATTTCTCATACCGCTGAGGCTGACTTTGAAACCTCTGGTTTATAGAGCTGTCAGTAAGCTGTCTGGTGTCGACGCTGAAGTGGATTGCCACCGTTGAAGGCCCACTGGAAAGTGTATCACTGATGAACAGATTTTGGCGAACAGTGGACTATTCATAGCCTGAGCGATCTTCATACAGATCCAGTTGAAGAGGGAAGAGGAACATACATTGAACCCATCCGAGCCTACCACCACATCTCCCTCGACGACTTGTCCGTCAGAGAGAACAATTGCCGCAGCTTCAGCATCCACTGATATTACCTTTTTTCCAAGATGTAGGACAACAGGTTGACCCGGTCCACTGGAAGCAGTGGCCGAATTCAGCAGGGCCTTGTGTAGTCTGCTTCGGTGATAGTACATCCATCCAGGCTGTGATGGGTCGTTAACAAGCTTTCCCATCAAATACAGCCATAGTCTTCTTTCCTTACCGGTTGAGAGTTCTTTTCTGTAATCAATTCGCCATTCAAGCCAAACTTCGGGACCTGTTTGTCATGTGTCAGCCACAGCGATCATGATGGATGACTGCGATTTTCAAACTGATGCTTGGCCCGACCTCTTTGACGAGAACTGCTCGCGCTTCTGAAGCATCAACTCCCCATTTCTCGATGAACTCATTTGTTTTGGGTCCAAGATGTACAACTGGCCCCACGGTGTCCGCAAATGACAGTTGGGATTCCTCAAAGACTTGTACGTGATGACCGGCTCTTCGCAGGGAGACTCCTGTAGCCAATCCCGCCAGTCCGCCGCCAACAACGAGAACTCGTAGTACCATTTTCTCGTTACTTAGATGATTCAGTGAAAATTTGGTGTTCAAGATGAAAATATTCAGATGATCTCGTACTATTCAAAGCTCGAAGCATGGCACGGGAGTTGTTGATTGCTCCCCGGAAAGCCGCCCACAGTCTGCATACTCGTCGAATCAACGACAAAAGGTCTCCTCGTCATTACTTACGGAGACGACAATTGTAAATCCTGTCACAAAGAATGCCTGCCTATCTGCTGCTTTTTCTCGACCCTCATGTTAATCACAGGGCCAAATTCTCCCAATGGAGGAAAGAAATCTTCTCCACGTGGTCAGAAATATCACCAGAGATGTACTTAGATGCTACCGACCCTATTACTGAGACGAATAAATACCGCCATTTAAACATATACACCCTCAATCACATAACGGAGCCTCCGAACGTTTCACACATAGAAGAGCATTTACAACCAGCCTGTCAGCTATCAAATTTTCACTGGCAGCTATACAACCCCATCGCCGAGGTGCGACAGGCAAAACCCGATACTGATACTACCGCCGTCACTGCCGTAACTATGGTTACTGTTGGAATGACAATTCCTAGCGACAATGAATCATGGCACCGGGAACTAAACAAGTGGTATTCGCAAGAGCACATACCTGCATTGGCAACTGTTCCAGGATGGCAGGCATGCATTCGCCTTCAACTTTCGCATCATAGTCGTGATAAGTATTCTGAATACGCAGCACCCTATCTGGCTATTCATGGATGGGCTGAACCGAATGAGCTGGGCGGGGAGGCCTGGAAGAAGGCTGTTTTTACTCCGTGGTCTAAGCGGATCTCAGAGATGCAAAGCGCACCGGTACATCGTCGCATATGGCATCTGTCTAGTTAATATCATTTAGGTAGCGCCAGTTACCGATATCTTAAGGGCTTTATGGTGGTTTTCAGGAGTGCCAGAGGGGACTTGGCTAGTCGCCAAGTAAATACATAGCACTGAGCCAAATATTACTTGAAAGTTTCTGTGTATATCTGATTCAACAGACTGCTCTACGTGGATTCCAACTTGACAGAGATATTAATTTACGCCGACAAAGACCGGTAATAGGGACATTAATCGAGTTGACTATGTAAGGACTTCTCTCGAGAAATTTCAGGTTGAATATGTGTTGTCAAAATAAGCTAGTTTGGATGACTTTGATTACTCCAAAGAAAGGCAGTCACAACAGGGGAAACGCCTGTCTCCTAAATAAATGGCAGCCTGTCTTCCTCCGAAGCATTTCAGCTGAAAGGTCGGCGTCGTTGAATTAAAATCTATTTGGACGTCTCATTCACCAGCAATGGATATAGGATGCTCTCTGTTTGAAGGATTAAAAGTGTAGCCATATACCTTGACTTAGACTTCTGGAAGTTCCGGAACAGGAATCGGATCTTCTGCTTTAAAGCTCACACCAAGCTGTTTGGCGAGGAGGATGACTATATCCCGAATCATGGTGACCTCCTCTCGAGTGGCACCATTCCAAAGCATGCCTTTCATGTGATTGCGAGCCTGGTTCGCGCAGTCGATCCCGATGAGGCTGGATACGATTGCTTGGCTTGACTCCAGCTTGTCGAGGATCTTATCAAACGAGAAGATATGAGGATAGAAAAGGCCTATGAGGAATTACTCAATCGTTAGCATAGTCGGGTTTCTCCGTGCCAGGATTATAATTACTGACGGGAAACACAATAGAAGTAGTCCGGCGAAGTCTTGCGGACATAGTCGTCTTCTGTATTGAGGTCCGGCACATCTCGGTAGAGACTTTTCAAGAACGCATCGCCGCGAGCGTATGGGTTGGCAGTATCATCATTATCTCTGGTTTCAGGCCGTTAGTAGCCAACCTTCACATAGCCATTGAATTTTTGATTTATCAGAGACAAACCTGTAGCATTTATCATCAATGAGGTGCGGCGGCGTCACGAGATATAGCGCTCGAGTGGCATTTCCTGTCTGTAGGCAGCAAGTAAGTTCGTTCAGCCCCGGACATGTTTTCAAAGGGATGAGACAGGATGAACACCTACTTTGGCCGCACCATGAATGCCACAGGCCTTGACTAACGCTTCTTTAATCTTACGGGTTTGCTCCACCTGATCCTCAGGCGCGATATATTTCTCGAGGAGGTGGAGGTACAAGGGACCTATCTCTTCGGGATAATTGAGGGCGCTGAGAGCGACAATCGCAGTAAGGTACCATTTCACACGAGGATAGGGTTCTCCCAATGTCGCTAGCTGTTGAACAAATTCGTGGTCAATTTTAGTAGCAGCCATATTTTGAAGCACGTCCTTCCCGTATATTTCGACGGTTTGTTGCGGTGCGGAGTAAATAAATCCTTGTCCGCCTGCGGTTCCGAGGTTGCTGACATCTTTGTACGTATCTCTATCTTCCCTGGATCGGCTAATATCGGCGCGGTAGCCGAATTTAAAGAGAGAAAGCGCCTTGAACTTTATGGTTCGCATTGACAAACATGACTGTCGTTATTCACCCAGACATATCGCTGGCATCAGTGGCGGATCGCACCAAGGTTGGTTTTTATTATTTTCTATGACTTTAAATTTGTTCCGTTGATGTCCCGTCCTGATTTCAAGACAGTTTCTCTCCCTCGTTCGAGATGTGGCGCACGACACACAGGCAAATGAGCCGGATTGTCTCGCCTACTGCTGGACTCATGATAATTCTGTAGTGGTACAAGGCCTTGAAGTGTATGTGTAGCTCCCCATCCTAAACCAACGATGGCTGAGCTTGGCTCATTATGCGATAGATATAAATCGCAAGAAGCTCTTTTAGTCACGCATCGCAGCAGCGTGCCCTATAAGCATATGCGGGAAGTTGTCGCATCTACTGGCCTGATAACCTATCCGAAAGGTGGAGTGCCTAGTTACTCTGTTATTGGGGACGGTTTCCTGTGGAAAGAAGGAGCAAAGGAGACGGTTCAACCTGATGATTCCTTCCTATTCATCCAGTATCGTGCGCAAGACCAGGAGAGCATCGACAGCTTTGTGCAGGAAGAACGACTCTTCTGTCAGGATATGAACTCGGTCGATAGTGTCATAGCTCTCTGGTGCTTCGCTCGTGATATTCCTGGGGAAGAAGTGCCGATTACTATGTTTCTTCGCTTGTCTGGTGTGGGTGCCCACGAGGAACTAATTGAAGACAGGATTGATCAATTCGAGTAAGTCCAATCTGGCTTTTCTTCACTCTGACTGGTGACGAATAGTAACGTGCTTAGGACCACTGTGTTACATCACGATAAAATAAGGAAAACTGGGCTCTTCAAAAGTCAAGGGTTTGGCTTTTTTCGGCAAAACGCTAGATTGATTGCTTAGACTTAAATAATCGGCAGTAATTAATAGCTTTACTTGAAGCTGTTATTTTTTTTTATTGCCAGAATGTATCTTGTCTAACCGTAGCTCGTGATTTGCATGTTTGCATGGTATAAAAATGCTTCTTCAATCCGGGGAATCCTTCCCTTCCCTGTAAACCCGGGGTGTACGGAATACTCACTTAAACCGACCCCAGCCCCTTTCACTGAGGGTTTAACATCATCATTCAGCTTTCTTTTTGCCGTACTTATATCTACCTTTTTGTTGAGTCCGTGTACTGATCTCATACGATGACCTCGAGCAACAAACCGCCATTGAATTGGCGCACCTTTTTCATTTGTGTCGCCATCTCCTTTGCCAGTTTGTTGGCGCCTATGAGTCGACCATCAGTGGAACCATTCTTCAAGAGACCGATTTCAAGCAGCGTATGGACTGTGGGACAGCAATGGCAACAAGACACACCGATATTATTCTCTCGAAGGAGCCAGCGTAGGCCAATTTCGGCATGGTTGGACCTTAAGAGTTACCACCTTGGAAGACTTGCTTACTCCAAATCCTAGGCTGGAGGGGTCTTCGGTACGATTGTTGTTACTGCGGTGATGGAGCGATAGGGTCGTAAGGCGGGCCTGCTCCTTGGTTCAGTCTTGTCTCTCCCAGGTCTAGCAGGAACAACAGAATCAATGAATATGGCAGAATTCCTGGTCTTCAGATTTATTGCTGGATTTGGCATATGAACCTGTGGAACAGCTGGTTAATAAATTGAATTATTACTTAAAAGAGCTTGCATACTGACAATTCTATTACTTTATATAGCTTCCGTATACATACCCGAGCTTGCTCCACGGGTGTATCGAGGATTATCCGCTGGGCTGAACGGCGTAATGATCTGACTCGGTCTCACCACAGCTTTTAATGTTGGATGGGCTTCTATTTCTGTAATAACGACGTGGTAGCGTGGCGTGCTCCCATGGGCATTCCCTTGATTGCTTCCATCATCATTATCTGTGCTCTGCTGTTCTTTCTGGAATCACTACGCTTTCTTCTTCTTGATGGTGAGCCATCAGAAGCCCGACAAGTTTTTAAACAGGCTTATTGTGAGTCCATGATCAGATTATTGTATCTCGAAGAAGGGCGGAACTAGATGGAGCTGCAGGCTGCTTATGATTGGGTTATGACCTGATCTTGGAAAAGTCTGTTCATGTGTTCAAGTTATCGCAAATGGATTATTATAAGGTGTACCCCGGCCTGTTTGAACCAATGCACGGGAGACTGTGATTAATAATTATGGGTAGATATTCTATCAAAGTCTTGGTTTCTTGCCAGCAGCTTGTCAACCATTTCAGGGTAATTGTGATATTAGTAAGCCCGACACTCTGGTGCGATTTTGAATGCCTACTTGCTCTGAAATTCTATGATAATACTATGCTTTTATAGTTGTGCTTCTCGATAATTCTATAGGATCACGGGTCATTGACCGTGTTGGCAGGAAGCCTCTTCTCATCTTCGCAACAACGGGCTGCCTCGTCTGCGTTGCCCTCGAGGCTGTCATGGTCGACAAATATGTCAATATTGACAACACAGCCGGAAAAAATGCCGGAATCGCAATTCTCTACCTGTTTCTCTTCTTCTACGCTTCCGGCATTGATGTTGGAACTTATGTCCACCTGGTTGAAATGTTCCCCAACCACGTTCGCGTCAAAGGCGTGGGTGGGCCTTGCTTTTGCCTCGCTTAACGTGACGTCAACGATACTTCTTTTTACGACAAGCACTGCATTTGCCGCGTTAGGTTGGAAATACTTCTTGGTGAGTGACTTGCCTGTTGTCATTCGCGCTGCCGTGAATACTGCCTAGAGATCTCTCTCTCCCCTTCGGATTTTCGCCGCACTCACTACGTGTGGCATTATCTGGATTGTATTTTCTCGTTCCAGAGACTCGTGGAGTACCACTATAGGAGATCGAGGCCATATTTGGCAACTCTGAGGACATCATGGCCTTTACTTCCCCCGAGAACCGCGATCTGGAGAGACCAGTGGGAAAGGCTGCGATAGCATATTTAAATAGCTAAATACGCTTAAGTCAATATACGGGGATCTTACCTGAGCCATTAGTGTCATATTCTGTACCATTTTCACTTGCGGGCGTTGTTCTTCTATGTGCTTGCTAGCGATGGCTGCGATGTGGATAGTGGCTTGAGATATTGTAGTCTCCGACCTCTTTTAGGCAATTGAATACAAGCGTATCCTCCTTCAACACCCACTTCTAATGTATGCTTATTGGACAAGTCAGCCAATCCATGGATAATCTCCAAATTGGGAAATCGCTCTTATACTGTGGAACTTGGAGAGGTGTTCCCCGGGTCATCCCAACCTCTCGACTCTGATCCACTTTATTTATTACACCGTCGTCGATACTCTCTAGTCTAGATTCTCAATTCAATATGAACAATTCACACTCTGCGCACTAGACAATACGAACGGAAAACTATGGGCACAGCAGCTGCTCACAAAAGAGCTTCACGAGCAAAGATTGCCTGTACTCGATGTCGTCGGCGGAGGGTTCGCTGCGATGTCTCGCGTCGAGGTCATCCCTGCATTAACTGCGAGGTAGATGAAGAGCAATGTATTGTTCTCCCCAGACGCCACTCCTCCAGGGTCATGTATGAAGAAGAGGAGTCGCCGCTTGCCAGCCGACTCACGTCAAGAGAGGTTGGTGGTGACAGTCACATCCCGATGGAATATCATCATCGATCATCTCAGCAAGGTAGTGATCGGCGACAATTAGACATCACCTTCCAGGCCTACTCATTTATCAAAGCCGACTTCTTTACTCGCTTGGGCCAAGACGAGGTTGGCTACCTCGATTCACAGTCTTGTTTCCGTCTTCCCGTGCGTTCGGTGTGGACTAGTATGGTGCAGGTGTACTTTCGAAATATAAACCCATTCGTGCCGGTGCTCAACGAGCAGGCTTTTTGGGAATCATGTCGAAACAATGGGCCGACAAAGCTATCGCTCTTTGTCGCCCAAGCAATGCTATTCGCGGCTTGTCCATATGCCTGTCAAAATATTATAATGAGATGTGGATTTGCCAACTGTCGGGAGGCAAGGCTCGCCTTTTATCAGCGAGCTAAAGTGAGTCGACGATCCCTGATCGTACTCTTAATTGCATATGACCAGACCAGCAATGGCTTACACTTTGAGCTAGCTACTCTATAAATTAGAAAGCGAGCTTCACCCACTCGCCATCATTCAAGGCTGTCTTCTCCTATCTCTGTGCTCCTCTCCGCTGCCACAGAATCCCGTCAACTCAGTATGGCTGAGCATTGCCATCCAACACACGCAGAGTCTAGCAGGCCACGATCCTCAACTCCCAGCAGTGGCGTCGTCCCTGGACGACTGGCTAGAGTTGAAGCGATTATGGTGGGTGTGCCTAGTTCGAGATCGCATTATCTCCCTGGGATATCGTCGTCCATTGCAAATAGTCAATTCTGGGAACTTGGATGCCGAGCTCGATTTAATCTCGTCGCACCAAGTGTGTGACGAAATGTGCCGTACAGAGCTGTATTCTGATCCAGTCAGTCGTGCACTGTTCTTCGTTTTTCTTTCTCTGTGTCGGCTTTGCGCTCCTCTCACCGAAATTCTCACCTTGTTCACCACCACCACCACCACCACTGCAACCGACACTACTACTGGCGAGCTTAGAGCTACTTTACAACAAGCCGAGGACGTTTCAAACTCTTTACAACACTGGCTTGAAGGAATCATTAGTCAATTCGAGAAGTTCGATCACGAATCTAGGTCGCATTCGTTGGTAGTGTTGCACTATCACTTGCTGCATATTTATTTTCAGTCAGTGCTCCCTCTTCGCGGATTTAATTCTCATATTCATCAATCACATCGTGGCTCACCCAACTCTAGCGTGGCCAATGTTCATACTCTCAACTTCAAGATCACAACAATTGGATTGAAATCCCCCCAAAGTACTTCTGACATGATGGAATGGGCAAGAAAAATCGAGGGATCGGTAGTGGCCATAACGAGCAACTTGTCCAGTCTCGCAGAGCGCGATTTGGTCAAATATATGCCGGCTGGCGCGTGGGTTTCATCCCCTCCTCTTTTCACTCGCATTAGTTTTTTTTTTTTCTCATTAATTTTTTTTTTCTTTTCTAAAAACATTCGACTTTGGATTAGTATCATGTGCACCGTCCTCCCATTCGTTATCAACTCGGTACACGTCGAGATATTACCGCAGACAGAGGCATCCAAGAAACGAAGTCAAGTATTCCTCCAATCCATGAAGGCGCTGCAAACTCGGCGCAACCACGTAAACCAAATTATCGATATAATCCCAAGACTTCTCACGTCTAGTCAACCTATGAAGGAGTTGAGAAAACAGCAGCAGCAGCAACAAATTATCGCCCTCGAACCTGGGTATTATCCTCGAGTGTTAGAAACGCTGGATTTGGCACTGGCAACAGGCAGATTTTGCTATACTTCCGAAGAGCAAACAGGTATTGTCAAGTTGAACGCGCCTTCTCACAATCCTACGAGCGGTATAAGCGGAGGAGATTCAAACGAGATGGTTACGATAGAGCCATTGGAAGCAGGCAAGGACGGAGACCAAGTTCTATATAAAAGATTTCAAGGTTCAGATTCTTCTTCACATCCGTCAGAATTAAACAAGTGGCCTTATAACGAGGACGAAGATGCCAATGGTGGTGGTGGTGACATTTTCGATGAGAATTGTTTGAACTCGTTAGCCCAGGGTACGGCACAGATAGCAGACTCACAGCCGGAGTATCCATTGCTTCGCGATATATTTGGGCTTTGTCGTGACCAGGATATAGATACTTTGTTAAGAATTTTGTAGCTTTGTATCTACTGGGTTATGCAGAATCGAATGCATGAATACTACACTTCGTTATACGTTGATGGGTATAGGATTGGCAAATGTTTTAAGCTTTGCTTACTTTTCGGTATAAGACTTGAGGATTATTGGCACATGATTCTAACTGTTACCCGCACGAATTTGCAGGAATTGAATCTAGACGTGGCAATGGGAAAGGTTCTGGGTTGATACAGATTTGCATGAGCAACAACAACAAAGAGACAGTTTCCGAAGGACCTGCTTCTTCATCTCGACGAAAAACTTATCTATTCCGAACGTTTTTGGTTCCGATACAACCGCAGCCACTCTCTCCCGTAATCATTCCCATTTGGTGTCCTCATAATCGTGTGAATGTGATACTTGGCCGGCTCTTTGTTAACCAGAAAAACGCCCGAGTGATGATCAAACTCGACGAGAATTACCGGGCTCTGGATTCGATAGTAGAAAGCATCTTCGTCACCATAGCCGCCAATCCAACAAAAATACGTCTCTTGCCAATGCCGTTCGATTTGTTGGAGCCGTGCTATGAAAGGCATCTGTGGTAATATTTGGATATACAAGGAGAGTACTTCGAGTATTTGATCTTGTTGTGGTTGCGGCATCGAGGGCACTGCGACTCCCTCATAGGGGATTATCCTATTATCTTGAAACGCACCACCAAGATGTCTCTACTCGACAATAATTAGATGTCATGCGCGGTTTTAACGTCCTAATGGATACATAGAGGAATGAATGATTTACCTGATCCGCAGGATTCCAACGGCCATCAGGCATTTTCACATCATGCAGTTTTTTGAAGATTTGAGCCGTCTGTTGCAAATGAGGCGGAAGAGACTGCATTATTGCGAGCGGTAGGTCTCCTGCCATGTCGAGGATGCGTACTCCCGCATTTGGACCGGAATCAATAACCTGTTTGTTGTCTTATTAGCAGAAGGACGAACAAATGCAATGGCCCTTTTTGTGTATGTAACATGCATTTGGTTCTGCCCCAATGAATACTGGGCTTATGGTCATTTGCTTTCCGAGCACAAAGATATTTAAACTGAGATGGTGGCCAAATAGGGAATATCCCCAAGGGTCGGTGACTGACGGCATTCCATAGAGGGAGAATCTGGAGAAGTAGAACATTTTAGAAACGAAACAAAACATCACTCAAAACTTAGCCCGGCTGTGGGAGGTCCGCACTGATAACTGTATTTATTGAGTATAGGCTTTGCATTACACAGCTCACCGAGGAATTCATTCGTCTGCATAGCACCCAAGATACGATTGTATCCGGTCGAACTGGTGCTTGCCTGTACTAGAGCCATAATCGCCTGTATCTGAATCTCATTGAGATTTTCCAAACGGACTCCAGTGCGATAGATGATGAACTCCGGGTTCGACCATTTTCTCCTGCATGAAGTAAATAAGCATCATGCCTTTGATAATAACATAGATGGACAGCATTTTCCTTACCAATTGTCGGAATCAACCTCGTGGCAGAATTGTTTTAACTCAGTGGATGTGAACAAACTTGTGATTCGATTGGCACAGGCGACCTAGATTAGACGCGTGTGTATGGTTAAAGGACTGACTGACTGACTTGTTAGAGCTGTGCAGTTGCTCACCATTTCTTCGGTAGGAGCTCCCTCGTCCGAAAGCGCGAAAAGATTCCCTTTGCGTTCACCATTGGATGTTACTCCAAAGTAAGGTGCGTACAAATTTGCTTTCCATTTTGATACGATCTTCTGGACTCCCGGCTTGCTAAGGGTGTCCGTTGAGTATTTTTGCGCGTCAGTTTTGTCGAGACCCTGCACTCGTGAGTCATCTAGGTCATAAAGTAACAATTAGATTTGGTTTCTTATGTCGGAATGGCAATATCCAAAGCCTTTTGTTTTTCAATCCATACCACTTGACGGGATAAAGTTGCGGAAGTTTGCTGACATTGTCCTGGATAAGACGATAAGACGCCTGATTGGAGCAAGTGGTAAATTGTAGAGACAAGATGTAACTCGGCTACATAATATACATTTCTGGGTCACAAATTCATAATGCAAAGGAAACTAGCTGCCTGCTGATCGATAAAAATAATTATTGCACGAGTTATGGAGCTGTCTGTGGCCCCGGAGAAGTTGCTCCATGGAACAAGTCCCCGGAGTAACCTCGCATCGCCGAGAGTATGCTGCGTGGAGGTTCGATTCTGCCAAGACGGGAAATGGAATTAGAGAGAGCTTGTGTGCTCTGTGTTTCTGTCAAGACTATCTGTGTCGCCAAGTTGGCGGAACGGGGCCTTGCCTACGAGGCGGGCCTGCGGATTTATCGAAGTATGCAATAAGGTTGCATCTCATCAGCTGTTGGTAGGTTATACACCAGCTATCTTTAATACATAGATAAAGCAAATTGCAGAGTTGCCTGTCATGTGCTTGATGTTCGATCTGCGTGTAATATAATTGCTGGATGCGGAGGTGCGTTATTGACAGCATCTTCCGCGACCTTGAGCATCACTTCAAATAGAGCGCGAAAATGACTTCTAGATCCAATGCCGTCTGTTAACATTGTGATATGCAATGTTCCGTTCCGCATGTGCTCTAGATTAGCGCGTGCACCAGGTTGATTGGGCTCCTTTAGAATTTGTCGATAAAAAATAGAGATAGCGGCCATGCAGTAAGGAACGACAAAGGTCTCCGGACTGTGTGCAACCTTGTGACTAGACATCCCGTTCAACACCTCGATGATAGACCGTGCAGACGTTAGACAGATAGACTCGCTTGATCGGAGTCTCGGACTGAGGGTAGGCATTTCCCCTCCGATTGCCTCACTGGATAATGTCAGCGAAATCCAGTGAATAGTACGCATCAGGTTGTGGTATTTCAAGTGTAGTAACGCGACGAGATAGTAGAGGGAATTATCGGCAAAAATCTCATGGTCCGGTCTGAGTTCCATCGGTATAGTGTCTTTCCATGCCAAGAGCTGAGCATCAATATTGGCGATCGGCACCAGTGTGTCGACTAAGGGCTTGTTGTTCTTCAATAATAAAGTCTGAACTTGGTTTGCGATCATAGCCAATCCAATATCCCACTCATGAATGAATGTGTCTACCGAATTGGAGGTAAATGAAATGTTATCTTGCTCAGTGAGGCGGTGCGGTGGCTCTGCTATAGCTGGTGGTCGCCCTTCGGCGAGTGATAGAAATGCGTCTAATGTATATGCAACGGACCACAGTTTCGATCTCAGACTGAGACGTTCAGGACTCAAATCTAGTTTTGGCGGCGTTTGTTGGTGCAACCCTAAGGATTGGGCGATCCGCACAGCCATACCACAGGTCATCCAAGCGATACCGGTTTTGCCGCAATAAAGTAGATACAGGGAGTGTAAGAGAACTACTTGGAGGGACTCGGTGAAGGGACTTGCTAGGACGTGATTGATTCGAGACCAGGTTTCCTCGTGCAGCAACTGAGCTGTATTCCAGGTATTCACATTAGAACGGGACGACGACGCTAAATTGCCAATTACGACAACAAGACAGAAGCGGGAATAAGCCACGGGGGAGAGAGAGAGATTGCTATCGTTATAGAATTGATACCATTCATCAAGAAGCTGAGTTTCCATGACTGGATATAATGGATGAATGGAGGCGTAGTATGCTTCAACACCACGTTGCGCAAAGTCTCTTGCGGGTAATGGCGGATTGCGAAAAGATGTCGATAAAGCAAGCTCATCAATATGTCGGATTCCTCGGACTAGGTGATTGAGAACTTTAGATTCCATTGACCCATCTCCGACGGGAGCGGAATACCGTAGACACTCAAAAATAGTCGATCCAATAGATCCCATTCCAATAAATTTGCTATCAACAGGGCCCTTTCGCAAGAACAGTTCATGCGCCGACTGAGAAATTGTACGATCCGTCGGCTCCGGACGGGATGCCACAGCAAAGGGCGCTGAATGCATATTCTGGCCTAGGTCCAGATTTTGGAAAACCGATGTGAACGGGCCATGGTCACTCAGTTTGGGCGACGGGAGATGTGCCTGGTATGAGGGTAAACTCGACAAAGAACTATCCGGCGCGGTATCCAGGCTGCTCGATTGGAGAGGCGATAGCCGACTTTGTGGCCAGAAAGGTGCGACCACGAGACCCAGTTCATATGCACACTGGTCAAAGTCTACAGTTGTCTCACTCGGCTGGACAAGAGGAGTGATTTCGGGCTCGCTGGTCGGATTCCATGGACGGGGTGTTTGGAGCGAGGTCTGTTCGGAATCAGGCTCACTTCGCGCGGGTAATTGCCGCTCCTCGCCTGGGTCGGTTTGTTCGATCGTCGAAGTCTGTTTTCGCTTCGTTCCTCTCGATGCGTTTTCTGAGTCTCTGGGATGGTCGGATGTCGAGCAAGTGGCTCCGTAGAGCTGGCAATTCAAACACGGACGTTGGCCCGTACATTTCAGCTGGTTAGGTACGTCTGTCAGCGGTGCAGCAAGATCACAGCAAGATTCGTAGCACTGACCCGTTTCTTCCGACAATAGTCGCACGCTCGGCTGACTCGTTTCTGGGATGGTGGAGGATCCATGTTATGAGTGGAGGGATTAAATACGATGGAGGACGAAGCATCCGCGGCAGCTGCCACCGGCTTTTAACCATACCCCGGAAAAACTACATAGCGCGGGGGCCCCGGACTGCCTGATGAATGATAAACCAATGAAAGCATACCCAAAATTCTCGGATGGGAACCTAAATATTTGCGAAAAAAAAATTGAAGAACTACGAGTTTGAAAACGCATACAGATCTCCTGGTCACCTCTATTGACCGCGCCATTGTTAATATTATATAGACATAGAGCCAGAGAGAGTGTGGATTCTCAAATCGATTTTATTTCAAATGGCTCTGCAACGGGGTTTTGGAGTGCCCAGGAGGTGCCCTCCACCATCACCTCATCATATCTCCGGCTTGCGGCCAGTTTCCTACCAAAGACTCTAAAGCCATGAGGTACACCGCTGAAGACATTCACATTTGTTGGAACTCTGCAAAATCGCTGCAGTCAGCGCAAACAACCAACCTACCTTGGTTGGGAGAAGAGACATACCCATTCTCATTGAGAAGCTTTGCATAGAAAAGGCCCTCGTCCCGAAGCGGATCATAGCCAGCAATACCAAAAGTCGTCGGTGGTAATCCCCTCACTTCTTCCCCCGTTGTGTTTCCTGGCTGTAACAGAACTCCATCGCCAGCTCCAAGGAGAGACTTAAACAGTTTGATTCGGCTAAGGGGGAGAATAGGTGCCTGCGCACACTGTACAAGACTCGATAACTCAGGACTACGCAACATCTCCTGTATAGGCGCATAGTTCTCCCACAGCACCAGCCACGGAATCATCAGTACCTGGCCTCGGATCTTGGGACATGATGCTAGTTTTGGATGTTTATCAGCATGTAGTTGCGCGCGACACAAATAGGCGGCTAATTGGGCTCCAGCTGAGACACCGCCTATTATGACTTGATCCCTGCGTCCGCCGATCTGTGTCATGTTTTTATGGATCCAGATAAATGCTTCTTCGGCATCACGCCAGGCTGTTGGGTGGCGGTATTGCGGTGTATGCCGGTAGTTAATGCTGCAGACGACGCATGGGATGCCCTTTTCTACGAGGGATGAGACGATACGGGAGCAAGTTGCATCTTCAGTCGAGAGGCTACCGAAGAGAAAGCCACCACCGTGAAAATGGATGTAGACTGGAAGAGGTTCCGACGGAGGCAGACCAACCGGACGGTAAGTGCGAGCTTCAAGAACTTCGCCATCGTGGCTAGTAAATTTATAGTCTCGTAGTTGGAGTTTGGATGTCAGGCCTACGGGAAAGAGTAAGCGTGACACCACTAGATAGAACTTTTGGCGAAATAATGCGGTCGTACCTTCGTCTATCATGGCCTGAGCAGCGGCCTTCTCACGCGAGGCATTAGTCGTAAGCTTCAGTTTATCAATCGGCAAATCCACCCTAGGAGGAAGTTGGGCCTCTAGCGCAGTCCATTCAGCGCTGGGGCCCGTGAATTCTGAGAAGTCAGCCATTATTTCGATTTATCGTTGGTGTTGATTATTTGCTAGGATCTTTTACGCTGGTCTTCCCTCTTCGATTCGGCGACTTAGAGGGTAGCTAGGTAGTCCATACAATTACATCGCAACGACTGCCTTGCAGTCCACTACAAGATGTGCGCTTGGTGCAGCTATTGCAGCCAATCGGATGCTTCTCCAGTATGGATATGCATTCGTCTGCGGCAAACATCCGGGGAAGAAGGCCTTGGGCTACAGTATGCTTGTATCTGTGTGATGCCGGCAAACTGGGCGGGCTTGAGCGTATAGACCGAGCTTCACATTTCCAATGCCGAGGTAGCATATTCATTATCGCGATAGTTTGCACCACGTTACACCGCGGTTCTGTTTCTTTTTAGCCCTATGGACCTCGCCGTATGCCCCAGCAACGATTGAAAAACGGTAATAGCAACCAAAATAATTTCGAATGATTAAATCACCGTACGAGGCGGACATCCCCGTCGTGGATGTTGCATCTTTTGTGTTCAGTTCGGGAACGCCATTGGCACGAGAAGCACCACAATATTTTGATGCAGCGTCGCCATCAAAATGCTTTAGCCTGGAGCAAGCCGAGGGCTTTGTGAAACGAGTGGCCAAGGGCCTAGAAATGCTTGGGCTACGACCGAATGATAAGGTGCTTCTTTATTCGCACAATCGTCTCTATTTCCCGGTGCTTCTGTGGGGTGTTTTGGCTGCACGCTGTGTTTTTACTGCTGCCTCGCCCACCGCGTCAGTCACAGGTGAGTGAGCGTGTTCTGGGGTTTGAAGAGCGTAACAAAAGGACAGATGACTAACCGATGAACAGAGGTGGAATATCAACTGCGCAACTCGGAGGCAAAGTTGATTTTGGCAGGTTCGGATCAAGTAGAGGTTGCCCTCAAGGCCGCTGCGCAGGTGGGCTTGAGCCGAGATCGTGTGTATTTGTTTTGTGATCTCGAAGATGAAAATTTTTCATCGCAATTGGTTGCTCCATGGACGAATATTTGGCGCCCTGCCACAGAGGTGGAATCATGGTCCTGGAAAAGAATAAGTAACCTGGAAGAAGCTAAGAACACAACAGCAATCATCAATTACTCGAGCGGGTTTGTTGGTGATCAAACAAAATGACTGCAAGATAAATCATTGACTTTTCTTTGGCAGATCAACCGGGCTGCCTAAAGGTGTAGAGGTATCTCACTACAATGTCGTCGCCAACGCGTCTCAGATTGTCTTCAAGCGAGCGCTTGTATCAAACGACCAGAAGGGTTTGAACCGCAAAGCAAGACTCGATGTTTCGGGAGAGAGATGGTTAGCACCTCTTCCGATGTACCATGCATATGTAAGTTATCCAGTAGACTCTGTCCTTGTGGCGTTATTATGTAGATCTGACAAGTGATCAGGGACAAGCTTATTTCTGTGTGAATGCTCCACGTCTTGGAGCCAAAGTATTCATCATGAAGTCGTTCAATGTCGAACGGTACCTTTTATATCTTGACATCTATCGAATCACTTTCATGGCCACAGCGCCACCAATTCTAGCAACAATGAGCAAACAGCCAAACCCCGGGCGATACAATCTCCGAGCCATCGAGACCGTCACCAGCGGTTCAGCGCCCTTGAACCCTAACCTCGGCCGACTAATTGAAAAACTGTATTTACATCCCGCTGTCAAAGTCAAGCAAGGCTGGGGAATGACGGAGACGACATGTTCCATCACTGGGTTCCCCCCGGATGAACCTGATGATGGCCGATCTATCGGATCGCTGAATCCAAACTGTGCGGCGAGAATAGAACCGCTTGAAGGTCGAGACTTCTCAAGCGTGGCTCCTGCTGGCGCCGTTGTGGGTGAGATTTGGGTGGCCGGACCGAATATCATGAAAGGGTATTATAAGAATCCGACTGCCACTGCAGAAGCAATTGTGGAATCCGAAGGACTTCGTTGGCTCAAGACCGGCGATATTGGATACATTGATGATCGTGGTTGTATTTATATTGTCGATCGATTGAAGGTCCGCTTCATACTCATTTAAGCGGACGAGTAAAATGCTAATTTTCCTTTTAGGAACTCATCAAAGTCAAAGGTTTACAAGTCGCCCCAGCAGAGCTAGAACAACACCTATTAAGTCACCCAGACGTCGTAGATGCAGCGGTGATCGGGGCCAAAGTGTGAGTTGTATTTCCACCCACTACCTTTCAAGTCGTACTGACACGGTGTTACTGAATGAAGCAATGGCGGAGAGTATCCACGGGCATTTGTGGTTCGAAAGAACGGCGTTGTGACAAAAGAAGTTCTCTTGGACATGATCAAGAATCACTTTGCTCCTCACAAGTGGTTGACAGGTGGTCTGTATTTTATTGATGCAATACCGAAAACAGGCAGTGGGAAAATTATGCGGAGGAGCTTGTCTGCTCTTGACCCTGAACATCTTCAGAGGCGTGCCCGACTGTGATGAGCAGATTCATTCTACTAGTGATAAATCTAGCTCCTGAATTGGGACCTCATATAGCTCTTTGTCTCTTTCTATTTATTCAAGAATCCACCAGCACTTCTTACAACTCAGTTGTTTTTTGGGTTTACTATTATCACGTTAACCGCATGTAACCGTGAAAGTAACCTAAGATCCACCCCCTGTGTATGTATGTGTACTCAGCAATATAATACAGAAACGGAAGTTGAATTTGTTATATAATATGTATAGGTACAAAAACAACACAGACCCTAGGCAAGACCCTATACATCATCAAACACGTGATAGATCTAGTACTTAAAGCAGCCCTCGGCCAAACTGCATAGTGATCGAAACCGGGACATTCAACTTCTTCGCTGCTGAAAATACCCAATTGGGTTCTCGCAAAAACTGGCGCGCCATGAGAATAACATCCGCTTTCGCTTGGTTGTTAACATCCACCTCATTGTCATCTGCTCCTTGAACAATATCGCGAGCAGGCTCGGCCTCTGTAATAAGACCAACAGCTCCCACCAGCGTTTTCTGGCCCGCCGCACGAATATTTTTGCGAATCTGGGCAGCAAAGTCAACTTGATAACTGGAATGCGGTTCAATCTGCTGGTCCATATGGTTTCCGCCAGAGCTAACATCGATCAGATCCACGCCAAGTTCTGGCAAGAGCTTCGCCAGTTGTATTGAAGACGATATGTCCCAGCTACCGGTCTCGGCGGCGACGGGACAATTATCCAGCCACTCCGTAGCGCTGACCCGAAGGAAAAGAGGGACACCAGTGGGAATTGTAGCGCGGATCGCAGCAGCCACTTCTCGCACAATGCGAGTGCGGTTCTCAAAACTGCCTCCATAGATGTCGGTGCGACGGTTCGTCACGGGGCTCAAGAACTCGTGCAGCAGATAGCCATGCGCGCAGTGGAACTCAATGACGTCCACACCAGCTTCAACGGCTGTCTTTGCGCTCCGTGCAAAGGCCTGGACAACATCTTGTATTTCAGCGATACTGAGCTCCCGAGGCGCCCAGTACTTAATCGGGCCTGGAGCCCATTTGAATTCCTCACCGCCAGTAGGCGCTACAACATTCGATGGCCAGCCGCCCACGCTTTCATCGGCTTTAATTGGACCTCTTTCTCCCAGCCACGGAGTGACCACACTACCCTTCCGGCCAGCATGCGCCAGCTGGATGCCGACTTTGGCACCATGGCTGTGCGCAATATCTACCAGGCGGCGTATCCCTTTGAATTGCTCGGAATGCGGGCCTTCTTGCCACAAGCCGGAGTCATTAGGAGAAATTCTTCCATTCGGTTGGACGGCGGTCGCCTCGATCATGATAAGCCCGACCCCTTTGGTCGCGAAGTGGCCGAGATGAGCGATATGGAAATCGGTTAAGGCACCGACGGCAGGCGATGCCGGATCGTCTTCGGCGGAAAACATGCACATTGGCGCGACGATTATGCGGTTCTTCAACGTGACATCTCGAATGCGAAGCGGACAAAATAGTGTGGGCGTGCTGGGATCGCTCGGCCTCAGGGCTGCCCCAGGGTTGTTGGGGATGATGAAGTATGGAACTCCCTTTGCCCTCACGCTCGGGGGTGATTGAAATGCAACAGAACCCATGACATGTGTTGAGTCAGTATTCTTTGTATGGATCAAGATGATGTTAAATTCCCACGCATCATTTGTTAATATTGTTAGTAAGAGAGAATGAATTTATTAACCGTTCCATGGAAGCCGAGGTAAAGTTTGTTGGGATATCCGAGGATAGATGGTTGACTCCCTGGGTTTGGGCTGAGCGATACACTCACAGCACTCGGAGTTGAGAGCAGCAAAGAGATTGAAGAGTACTAATTTACAAGGATTCGTGAAGTGAGAAGAGTTTAATATGTCAGGTCCATTCGACATCCGAGTTTTAGGCACATGTTTCCCAGTTACAGCATCTGCGAGATGTATCCCATCTAGAAAATTTCTCTCAAATTGCACAGAAACAAATTTCAAAAGAAGTATTCTAGCTACAGTGTATGTGTGTGTGTGTATATGCATATCCCAGCCCCTACGTACCAATCTATATCAAATTTCCTGCAACCCTAAGCAGTCTTTCCACGTCTTCAACCGACTTGATATTTCCCACAATATGTTGATCCGGCCTTACCAGTAACGCTGAGCCAGGTGCGGATAGCCCAAGAACATTTAGCCATGACGCGTTGGAAAGAGAAAAATCGTTACCGACCAAAATAACACGAACAGGCAGGGAAAATTGACTAGAAAGTAGATTCCGCGTAAACTCGCTGGGAGAACCCGGAGATACGAGAAGAACAAAGGACTGCCCATCAATAAGATCCAGGGTAGATATCCTTTTACTGGTAGCAGAAGAGATGATCCAGGTATGAGGTAATCTAGCCCCAGCGTTGCCAGAAGGTATATACCGATCACAAGGTCCGTCAGCAAACCCGTCATCGCCATATATGTACCCAATTTGTAAGTTAATCGAGTCAAAATGCTCTGCATTCTCGCGCAGCGCATCATCTAATCTTTTTTTCCATACATCCCACTCAGAACTATTTGAAGCTTGTGATGAAGATGTACTTGCTGGAGGATCGCGGAGAGCAGCCTTGAGATAGCGTAATTTAACCTGGTTTTTCACGCTTTGGCGGGCATTTGCAATAGCTATGGGACGCCTTTCCGCGCTGTAACTGGAAAGGATCCTTTCATCGGCCCAGGATTTCTCTAAAGCGTTGATCTTCCACGCCAGGTTGTGTGCATCTGCAATGCCCGTGTTGACACCGAGACCACCCGTGGGAGGAAAGGCATGGGCAGCGTCGCCCAAAACAAATGCCCGAGGGAAACGTTTGGATTGGTAGAACTCGGCTGTTTTCGGCCAGGTCGACCAGAGAGTGATGGAAAGGAGATCGTAGGGTACTTTTTCGCCGATGGCCTGCGCATAGTTAGTTATCAATGATCATCAATCATAGCTCACTCTCTTAAAAATATGACAAAGTTGCAGTTTACTCACATTATCCACCAGATCACGACAGTATTCCTCGGAGAATGTCTCAGGCGAGGCCGTTGTGGGGTCATAGTATGTTACAAAGACCCAGTTTGAGGATCGATCGTAGCAGATAAACGTGCCTTCTACTGACGGAGATGATATCCACCACAGTGTCCCCGGCTTGAACATGGTCAAATCGGCTTTGATATGGACGGAGACATGGTGGACTTCATTCTGCAGGAACTCTGGCAAAGGCGAAAACGGAATCTCCAGATGCTGGCGAACTCGAGAATTGGCACCGCCACAATCCAAAATGTATGCGCTTTCGATTATCTTGGAAAGGCTGCTAGCTCTTTCGGTAATTTTGGATGATAAGATGCTCTTTTCGACTTGCGAGCAGCTCTCCCATTGCGTGCCGCGATAGAGGCTTACTAGTTCACTTTTTGCCACGGCTGCGAAAAGAAAGTCTTCTAGGACAGGTTGAGGTATATTAAACAGAGGCTCAGGGGTTATGGCCTGGGTTTCTTCGTCTTGTCGCTCATAAGGCAACGTGCCTAGCTCTTTGCCCGCCATTGAAACGACAAACCGTACAGTATCGCCATCTTCCGGCGGCACACCTTGGTTTCGTAGTTGCGCTGTATCAAGGCCGATTTGTCGAAAGATTTCCAAGGAGCGCGGGTTAATGGCATGTGCTTTGGGCTGTCCCGTTCGATTGAAATGTTTCTCTATAATGATGCTGCGCAGGCCATAGGATGCGAGCAAAAGCCCGGCAATCAGCCCTGTTGGGCCGCCCCCGACAACGAGAACGTTTGTTTTCGAGTAAGGAGGTAGCGTAGCCATGTTGCAACCATCTTAGAGAAAATTTCTGTGCAGCTAGAATTAATAAAATTGGACAATCCAAATAACCGAGCCGCTAGACTGTATATCAGTTTGCGTCATCCAACATTTTCTCGGAGGCATTGTGATGCGCGTTCTCCGGGGATCAATGGATTCCGAGGGATCGTGATGACCAACATCGGTCAACCAAAGAATCTAGGATGCCCTAATATCTATTTGAGTGGTTAAAAAAAGAGAAGAGAAAATGGCAAGGGTTCTTGACATTAAAATTCTAGCCTGGATACTAAAAGATGGAGACCGAATTCGCAACCAAGTATACAAATGCCAACATTACTCAAGATGCAGCGCAGTATGACTCTGAGCTGTTTCTCCGGCAGCACGAAAAATTGGCTAAGGTTCTATCTTCCGGCGACTTAGCCTCAGCCTTGATTGTGAGAACATTTTTGTTTCTTTCCGATCTTCAGAGGGTTCGTTCAACTGACCGATATGGTAGTCTGTAATTCTTTGTGCCCAAGGCCGTGGTGACTCCGTGGTGCGACTCTTTCACGATATCACCGATGGTAAATCAGAATCAGCTGCCCGAGAAACCTTTACTGTTGTCCGCGAGGGTCTCATTATAGCCTTACCATTTGTTGGACTCCCGAATTGCATGCCGGCATGTTTTGGTCTTATCAACAAACTAAAGCGAAGTTGGGGTATTGAAGATGTGACGGCCACAAGAAGGTACAACAAGATCTGCTAGGTGTAAGAAACAGAGAAACCCCTTTTTTTAACATTATGAGCTAGGGAGAACATCCAAGATCTCGATTTTACGGCGCGAGGTCAAGAGACTACTGACACTTTGTATCGTGGAGTCGGGAACCCTGAAGTCCGGCAAATGATCCAACAATACTTCCCGGAGATTTGTACGTTCACCTATAACGTGTGTTAGAATAACACACTGACTAGTTTGGATGGTAGCATACTATGGCCGAACAACTATTTGGGGTTACTTAGTTGGCTCAAGTCCCATTCTGGGGCTGAAGGATGCGGAAATCCTGGTTACTGGCGCAATCGCTGGTGTGGGGGCTATTCGACAGGCACGAAGTCACGTAAAATGTTGCATCTCCGTGGGAAATAGCATAGAAGCCGTTGCTGCAATGATTGAGACTGCGGAAGTGATTGCGTCCTGGAATAAAAGACCTCTCTCTGGAACGATAGATGTTCGTCAACTGGCAGACGAGCTGTATCACAACTTGGCCCAACTCAACTAGCTTACAGTATTGAGCACTTGATTTCACGTTCAACACAAAGCATACTAAGAAATAACAGTGGCATATTTCTAGAAAGAGATTCATAACAGGGGCGCTATCTAATAAAAGCTACGCAAAGCCAGAAATCCAATATGGAAACAATCTCGTGAGGGTGAACGATGGCGTATTCGATTGCAGTTATCATGCAATCAGAGGTGCAACTTGGTCACGAATTTTGCCAGCTTCACCAACCGTAGAGACAGAAAAGTGGCGCCGAGGAGGTGTTCCGGGGAGAATAGGAGGGGTACCGAGTACAACTGGAACAGAGACGCGAGTGGTTTCACATTTCATTGCCCCGGATTGTTGCAGTACCGAGCTGTTAACAGCATTAATTATCAGCCTAGCTACCGATAAGGATGATGTCCTCTCTGTTGAGCTAAGTAGATGCATCGGCTACTTACGGACATCTCAGCGAGACAACCTACTTCTATTTCATTCCACGATCCGGTCATTCCTGTCAGTGAAATTAGATATTCCCATATCTGCAATAAATAATTTCATACTTGAGCCCAAACACTTTCTATCTCTGGCCAAAATGTCTTCTTGGACACATCTCATTCGATTCATCGCTGCCGAGGACAATCAAATTCATCTCGGTCAGCTGCTTGATCCGTCTCAAGATGTTGGTCGAGACTCCGTGGAAGGCAGGGAAATTCTCGCGTATCTGATTGAGGGGACAATATTTGATGGAAGGGTGACAAAGGTGATACGAAATGTAAAACAGGTAGGTATTAATCAGGACATACATGCAACATCCCATTCGGACTTTCATTTCATACTAAGTAACGCTCGCTCCAGCTGCTCTCTCCAGTCTCCATAGAAGAGTGTAACTTCATCCGCTGTCTTGGACTAAATTATCTGGAGCACGCCAAGGTAAGCCTTTCCCTCCTTCACCAGTTATATAGGTTTGGATTTGACGATTGGCCATTACATCACCCAACAGGAGGCGAATCTGCCGCTCCCCAAAGCTCCTATCCTATTCGTCAAGCCTAGATCTGCACTCTCAGGTCCATATCCAGCTTCGATCAACATTCCCAAATTTGCACAAGATGGAACAAGCGACTACGAGGCAGAATTATGTCTTGTTATTGGCAAGACTGGGAGGGATATCCCGGAAGAGGAGGCCCTCGACTATGTGCTTGGGTACACTGCATCCAACGATATATCAGCGCGCAGTCTGCAAAGGATTACTCCGCAATGGTCTTTCTCGAAAGGACTGGACGGGAGCTGCCCCATTGGTAATTTAATCTTAATAATATATTTGCTTTACACTGGATATAACTGATTATCTAAATTCAGGGCCTGTCATGGTTGCTCCGTCGATCATCACCGATCCGCAAGTGTTGGATATCAAGGCGATCTACAACGGTGTCGTTGTACAAGACGGCCAGACGAAGGATATGATTTTCGATGTAAAGAAACAAATTTCATATCTTTCTCAGGGTACCACTTTGGAAGCCGGAAGTCTTATTCTCACCGGCACCCCTGCCGGCATTGGCTGTCTGCGCGAGCCCAAAATAGTGCTTAAGGATGGAGATGAGATCGCCATACAGATCAGTCAAATTGGGACTCTTGTGAATAAGGTCCGGTATGACACTAGATAATTACTCTATTGCTTGAACTTATAGAAGAATCGAACTCTCTTTTTTTTTTCCTAAGACAAAATTCTACACTAAATACAAAGTCGTACTACTAGTCATGGATGTCGGGAAGCACAAACAACCGCCAATACTCTTGAAATCCTACAGTTTGTGTAGTCCCAATAGTACCTCCATTCGTCTCTCTTTTGGTAAAGCCGTTGCCCAAATATGTGAACCGATTCGCTTTTGCCGTTCCAAGATGGTCAATATGAAAATCTTCCCAACGTGGGTGTTTGAGCGCCTCCATGAAATGGAAAGTAGTCCCACCATAGACAGCTACCACGGGACCGTCAATCGAGCCACGCTTATACCAGCTTCGACAGCCTCGAGTCCAGACAGTCCTTTCCAAATAACGCTGAATATGCTGATTATATTCATTGTTCACATCGTCGCGTACCTCGAAGCTGCGGATCATCTCTGTCTGTAGCTTGTCCAACCACTTGTATATATAAACTGCAGTAGCTTGGATCCCAAGGACGAGTGAGCCATTGCTAATAACAGCATTTGGCCCAATAAAGCAGAAATAATTCGGGAAATTAGGAACCATGAGTGAAAAATAAGCCTGTGGTATCTCAGTCTCCCATTTCTGCGCGAGGTTGATTCCGTGGCGCCCAATAAGGGGAAATGATGGCTGGAAAGAAGTGTCAAAGCCAGTTGCGCAAACAATCACGTCGTATTCCTTTTCCTCTCCTGACCGGGTCTTTATTCCCTTCTCAGTGATGCTTGCGACGTCGTCCCACTGGAGCTCAACGTTATTCTGGGTGAGTGCCTCCAGGAAGCCCGGTCCAGGTGTTTGACGTCGACACCCAACGGGGAAATCTGGGATCAAACATTCAGCTGCTTTCTTGCCTTTGAGACTATCGCCTAATCTTTGCGTCATGGTCTTTCGGAAAACCTCCTGCGCTTTCTTCTGCTGCTCGCTTTCTGCAATTGCACGTGTGAAGTTGGCGCTTCGACGGTCCATAATTGCGGCTCGATAGTCCCGAAGCACCTGTGGATCTTGGAATATTCTCAGTGTATCTTCGGTAAAGTTGAGCTCCGCGTCCATATCCGGGTCATTCTCCGTGGGCTCATTAACACCTGGGGCCGGTGATATCCAGGTCTGAGACCGGACATACACATCCATTGAACCAACCACTTTGGCTAACTGAGGCACGATCTGGACACCGGAGGAACCGATACCAATGTTCGCGACCTTTTTGCCGCAGAAATCGTAGTTTTGATCCCATCGCGCAGAGTGGATGAGCTTTCCCTTGAATCTATCAAGGCCCTCAATTTTTGGCCAAGTCCAGTTGCTGTATGAAGTTAACGAACCCATACACCGTGATCTTCGGTTTGGACTCACTTCAGCACTCCCCCAGCGTTAATGAAAACGTCGACCTCGTCTTTGAATAGAATCTTATCATGTTCAACCTCCAGTTCCCACTTGGCTTTGTCTTCGTTCCAGATAGCCGACTTGATCGTATGTCGGTATTTGATGTATTTGTTGGAATCATATTGATCAGCTACTTTGTGCATATACTCATGAATTTGCTCCGAGGTTGCATAGTAGTTTGGCCAGTCCGGATTTGGCGCAAAACTGTACGCATAGTTGTGCGCGGGAATGTCGCATTTGCAACCGGGGTAGCTGGATTATCCCATGTCAGCCACTTCATCACAATCTGGATAGTCAAGCGTTTTCCCCAAGGCAACGTGTAGTCTAATTCACTCACCGATTCTCAAGCCATGTTCCCCCCAGATCCTCATTATGTTCGTAAATGACAAGTTCCGCGTCCTTGTCCTGCATCTGCTCGCTGAACACTATGCCCATCATGAGCCCCGAATAGCCGGCGCCCATGCATGCGACCCGAATCGGACGTCTGGTCCTGATCGGCTGCTCGGTGATTGTATAATGAGGGTCTAGACCCGGGATCTTGGAGCTGTCATAGCCAACATTCCCATTTCTATCAGTAGCCTCTGCAGACATCGTTGCTAATGTTGCGATAATGCGGTTACTCTGGAATAATCTTTCATTTTAATTTTCTTTGTATGTTCACGATACTCTTGGCCTTCATAAAGAAACATGGAGATACTATGTACATGTTAATTTGTGTTGGGCCTCGGAAACGTTGGAACATGCACTTTGTTCCGTGGATATATTGATTTGATCCGGGGAGACTAAACCGCGATGGGAGGCACCCCTCACAAACCAAGTTACATGGTCTAGTACTACAGTCCGTTTAACCCGTCACAATGATAACTATCTTTATTAGACCAAGACCTAGGCTCCAAAATTGGGCCATACAGCCCATACTGCCTGTGCCATTGCTCAATTTCTTTGCGTAGCTCTACACGAGGGAAGCGGTGCAGAGTTGCCGAGGAAGGTAAAACCGCGACCTGTGCCAAAACAATTACCAGATCGAGTTAGCAGCCTGCTGGATCGGTATCCCGCTGACCGCGCAGTCCGTCCACTTCTCGAGTGGAAGAGAACTACTTCGCCGGCCGCCGATGAAGTGCCGAGATTGTTAGTTAACGACATCTCACCATCTTTTTAAACCTCAATTTGCGTTGTCACCCGAAAAGGTTTTTCAAAACGGATGACACTAAAAAAAGAATTATATGAATCAGGGCGGATAACCCGTGTCAGGATGGGATGTCTTGTATGTCGTCTTCGCCGGAAGAAGTGCGAAGAGACAAAGACCAATTGTATTGTATGCGAACGAAACAGACTCGCATGCACTTGGCCAACCAGCGATGAGGCCTGGCGAAGGTGTCTTCGAGTTGGGACCCAATCGATCCTGAAAGCTGTGCCGCACTATGCGAATACTGTAGCAGCAAGATTGCTATCCCAAATGGCACCGGTATCTATGGCAAAGTATAATATAACACAATTCAACCATGGAGTATCATTATGCATCCTGGCATTACTTATCTCAGACAAGCCAGCAATGGTCTAGATGAAACATGGCTCCCTTCTTTTCGAGCATTTTGTGAGAGTTACGGCTCGCTGCCTTCCAGGGCGATTAGACCGTGAATCTGTGGCTCAGCTACTAAGAAGGCTACATATAAATAATTGGATATTATACACTTGGGGACACTCTTTATTCATAGTTGTATGTAAGTGCTTTGGCGGCATGTTCCTCAGTAGAATAAAGAAAAAAAGATATTCAAAACTAGACGCACGGACTGAAGTTTTCAGATTATTCGTTAGTTGTGAAATTTGTGTTATTGCGACCTCTCGCTTTTTCGCACGGCTTGAAGTTCATTTTAACTCTCCAAAACATACTAATAGTATTGGATGCAATTGAAACACAACAGTATCCAGCCGAGTGGACAAATAGAGTGCAATTCCATAAAACAAAGGCTATATTCACTTCAGAGCCTCTGACAAAGGAGCTTTTTCATTCTTCACAATCAGCATGTGGAGCCGACCACGCTACATGCCATTGTCGAGAATAGCGAATATATGACGCAAACGCCCGGCAAGCCGAGGGCTTTGAACTTTATTACACCAAGGAAAAATTAAATTAAGGAAAACTAACGGTGGACTATTATTATTATGTCGAAATATGCGAGGAATCCGCAAAAAAAAAAAAAAAAAAACATATGCTCGAGGTCAGGAAGGTGTGAAAGTGTTAACAAAGTCGCCGGATCGTTATATACCAAGTGTGATGGTGAATAGGGCGCTTCCGAACCATAGATCTCGGTATAAAGACAAGAGACCCGGAGCTGGGGGCTTATATAGACCCAGTAAGGTATTCTAATCCTTTCATACTATCATCGTGCAAAATTCACAGAGGTCGATTAGTACACTACACCCAGATACTCATCGTTGAGTGCTCTTGCGGATATGAAATCTTCTGGATCGGCGCGAGAAAATAGATGAAATCGCGGCGCTGGTCTCAGAGAGATGCTTGAGGTAGCGGAACCTGCTTGTTTTGATGGGAGATATTTCATGGTAGACTTCTGACTTCCAAGAAATCACATTATGTCGGCTATTTCAGTAGAGTTTCCATAATGGGCAAAAACATTTCAATCCATTTAGGACTGTGACGATAATGAACCACTCGACGCGCGTCACCTTGGTGTAAAATACCAATCTTGATGCTCCAATCTTTCATCTCATTGGAGGCTAAGTTAATTAAGTTAACTAGTTAGTCAGGACTATTATAAAGCAATTTCGGTGTGGAACCGGAATTTGGGGTTGTACTAGACTACATCTCATCTAGCCAAGAGTTAAACAAAACCGTAGGTATTAAGCATCGACATTATGATTCTCGGTGAAATTCAACAGCGAGACTCACTAATCTTGATTAATCGTGGGGTATTCGATGCTATTCTCGTTGAGTGTTGGAAAGCGGTGGTGTAGGCTTGGATTGCGGCCAAGACTCGGACTTTCCAACATTTCGTATACTAGGGCTACACTGTAGCTTACAATCTTCTTAGGACCTGGTTAAGCATGTAGGCTCGGGTTAATCACCACCCGAAATGAGGCCTGGGGTAATCCATCAAGACAAACTACGCACTGCTGATTACTGGAGTACATGTGGTCAATTGCTTAAATGTTGAAGATAACTCGGTCTGAACGCTCTTAATTCTTTGTCTCGAGAATCTTCCTAGTAGTATTATTTTTCTATCACAGCTTAGAGATCAGCCCCAATCATGAAGCATCTCACTGTCAGAGCGGCAGCATTGGCGGTAGCACTCAACCTTACAGTAGCTGAGAATTCATCCAACTACGGCTTCGTCGGTACAGGTATGATAGACGCCCTTGCTCCAGTAAGTGATTAGGACTGATTGGTGTTTGCTAGTCAAACTCGGCGACTGGGAGCCTGCATATCAGAAAGCTCTGAACTTTGCAGCCAACTTAACTCTCCAACAAAAAGCAACCATTGTCACTGGAGGCAATGTGTCCAACTCGTATACCAATTAGTTCTTCCCGGGCATGCAAACTACCGACGGCCAGCAGGGACCCGATGGCTACTTCCACGTTACCGGCTGGAGCCAGCCTGGGTCCTTGGCTTTGACCTGGGACCGCAACGCTACTACGATCAGGCCCGTTCTGTGGCAGTTGAGTTTTACTTTCGAGGTTACGATGTCATTGATGGGCCGACAAGCTCCCCTCTGTGCAGAGTTGCATGGGGTGGCAGGCAGGCGGATGCGGCGGCTTTTGACCCGTATCTGAGCAGTGTTACCTTTTGAATCTTGACCAGAGCAGAAATGGATGCTGGCATTATTGCAAGTGGTAAGGTGAGTCGTCCACTCTTTCTAACTTCGTGAACTTTCTTCTGTGATACCATCTTGCTGATATTACTTAGCATTTCTTGCTCTACGAACAGGAGACAGACCGCATGAGCGCCGCTACCAATACATACAATCTGACCGCCTACTTCTTTAACGCCGACGACAAGACTATCCACGAGACCTATCTGTTCCCATGGTATGAAGCTGTGAAGAACGGGATGGGCACGGCGATGTGTGCCATGAACGCTGTTAACGGGACCTACGCCTGTGAGAGCTCGGCCCTGCTTCAGGGTCTGTTGAAGACCGAAGTAGGCTTCCCAGGCTTTGTCGTGCCCGATATCACCGGTCAACGCACCACTGCAGGATCGGCCAATGCTGGTCTGGACTGGGCTAACAATCAGCTGTGGTCAGTGGATATTGTCAAAGATCTGGTTACCTCCGGCAATATCAGTGAGGCATGACTAAACGACATGGTCATCCGCAACATCATCGGATGGTATCGAGCTAGCTTGAACAATGGATTGATCGCGTCCGTGGCATACACGGGGAGTTATCGCCCCGTGCCAGATCTCCACGCCCACCGCGCTCTTAGTCGTCTCAACGGCGCGAAGTTGATGGTCCTTCTTGAGAACACTAACAATGTTCTGCCATTGGCGGCGCCCAAATCCATGTCCATCTTTGGTCCTCATGCTGGGCCAGCCATGGCCGGCCCCAACGTTGACAGTCTGTCTGAGCAGCAGCACACGTTCGATGGCCATATGGTCTGCCCTTTTGGTTCTGGAGCAGACCCTCTACCATATGCAATCACTCCATACGAAGCGTTGGGCCAACGTGCTGCAGCCAACTGGACCAGTTTCGGTGGATCTTGAATAATACGTACTCAACAGGTACCAGCGGCTATTTTGTATCGTCCAATCCAGCATCGACACAAGCCATTGCGAGTGTTCCCAACTTTGCGAGTGACACGGAAGTCTGTCTTGTTTTCTTGAATGTGTGGGGCGGCGAGGGCTACGATCGCACCGAGCTTCGCAACTATGAGCAGGACAATCTTGTTCTGGAGGTCGCCTCCTATTGCAACAACACTGTTGTCGTGGTGAACACCATCGGCTCTCGCATCCTGGAAAGTTGGATCGAACATGAGAATATCACTGGAGTGTTGTACGGCGGACCTCTGGGGCAAGAAAGTGGAAACTCAATTGTCGACGTGTTGTATGGCGATTACAACCCCATTGCCCGTAACGAGACTGACTACAACGCGCGTCCCTGCACGGACGTCTGGTGTGACTTCACCGAGGGAAACTACATTGACTACCGACACTTTGACAAATATAACATCACGCCGTGCTACGAATTCGGCTATGGACTCAGTTATTCTTCCTTTTCATACTCTAGTGTCAAAATCAAAAGCAGTGCAAAGGCTGGTGCTGCTACCGGTCCTCGGGCTGTTGGTGGCCGCACAGACCTGTGGGATGAACTAGTCACCGTTTCCTTCACCATCACGAATACTGGTGGTTATGATGGGACCGAGGTTGCGCAGGTGTATCTCTCTTTCCCGGATGCAGCAGAGCAGCCCTTCGTCCAGTTGAGGGGCTTTGAGAACGTCTCACTCGAGGGTGGGAAGAAGGCCAAGGTGAATGTTGCGCTTCGTTGAAGAGATATCAGCTACTGGGATGTGTCAACGCAGGAATGGACGATCGCCAGCAGTACCTACACTGTTTTGGTCGGGGCAAGCTCCAGAGATTTCCGTCTCTCCCAGACTTTTGTTATTTGAACTGTGTATTAGCTTCTGCCAAGATAGTTATCATTACATATTTCTTGTTCATACAGTCCTATGTAATAATTTCCCCAAGAACGGTTACCATTATGCTTTTTTTATCCGTGCACTTCATAAAAAGCAATAGAGTTGCAGACAGGTTGTGCTTTTGTCAGAAACTTCAATTTCTTACTGACTCCTGACATAGATATCGCTAGCAAGAGTTCTACAGTGGTGAGTCCTTATTTGCTTCGTTCCAGTTACGCTAGACCTAATAAATAACCTTTAAAATGCCCACCAGGGAGACATTTATGCTACAGTTATGCCCGTAATTCAATCAGGGCACGTCCAATCAAGTGGTCGATTGGCCGATGTGCGTATGTTAGTAACTACGGTACGGATCTATTAGATCATCTCGGTGTGGGCAGATACCTCACCATTGGCCATTAGGTCCTCTGTTATCGGCTTTTGCACCATGTCTCAGTGCATCAGTCCATTTATCTCGGCCACCATGTCGTACTACACCTCTCAGTGGGACAATGACTGGTTCTGGAAGGCTCTGCTCTGTACGCAATGGGGCTTTGCTGCTGTGACGTTTGTTGGACAAGTCTTCATGGGCGAGTTCCCCGTGTATCTAGTCCGAAAGGGAAAGCTTGAGGCTACTCGCAAACCCTCAATAGCCTCCCATTCTTACCCCATTCTCATCAATGTCGCTTACTACAAATTAGGTACAAGACCTTGGGCAATTCATTCTAGCGCGATTTAACTTTACCAATTTAACCGGCGTAATTGTAGATAAACATTTACGCGTGTCGCCAACTTTTAGCAGAAAGTAGCCATTAACAAGTATAGAAAAATAAAAGATTGGAAATTAAATTATCAAACTTTGGTCTTAGGGTTTATTCCAGCAAACTGGAGGCCAGTGCAGTCCCACAACGAGATTCACGTCCTAGAGTCACCACCGGGAATCCCGGAGCCATATGTGTAAAAGATAACGTTATCCTGTTGTGTTTCACTATCCGACGGTCTGGGATGCTTAAAGGGCGGGAAAAAATGACCATTTGAACCTTCGTTTTTGCCTCATTAGGCAGGTCATATTATTCGTTCCTGAGACCCCCATTCGCCTTCGCCAAGAGATACCATATATTCGCTGAACACGATAAATACTAAACAGCAATTTTTGTTCTGTGGATAGTTTCGCTTAGACTCTGGCACGTGGAGTAACTAGCTAACATAAATGACACTTAAGTAACTACTTATATGGGTTAGTTATGTGCACAATGAGTATGGCTCGGCTTCAAAGCCGACAAGGTTACATTCGACGGCTTCTTGTGGATACCAATTTCTGTCAATGCCATTTATATTATTAAGGACGTAGTTTATCTACTGTACCCCCATTTTTACCCCCGTTCCTAAACTTTAATTGGGACAAAGCTACAACAGCCATTTCCGATGTCGCTATCTACATTAATCGCGCTATCAATGTTCATGTAACCCGTGAAATTGAAATTGCTATAGCTAGATGATATATTTATATCTCTTCTACATGAAAGGATCTAACTCATCACACGTGAAGTTCAAGTTCACTCGCCTACAATATGAGGGTTGTTTTCGCCGAGGTGCTTGTTTTGGCCTCAGTCTTCTTGAAACAGGCAGCCGCGTTTCGGTCGACAGACGGTCTGAAAAGACAATCTGAGAATGGTGGAGCTATAGAAGTTGTTCAGGCCCAAGTTCCACCACGCCAGAACTATGACAATCCAAGTTGTTCGCAGACGATTTTCAACCATGTTTTTTCAGATAGTTATGGTATACCTTATGTTGGTAGGCATTTGAAATCTCCATTGACGATCAATTGATGTCGCACTATTGCTGAACTTACCTTCTCAGGCACGTACAGTCCACCTAAAGACTGTACCTTTACTACCACTGTTTTTAATATCTCCATAACTTCATCTGGACGGCAATATGATCGTCTTGCCTTACTCTTTTTCGGAGACACCGAAATATGGCGAACCTCGACTGCAATGCCTGGGGGCTATGATATTTATTGGAACTACCAGAAAGATATGACTCTCTTCGACGCCTTGCTTCGGAGCGAGCAGAAAGTGATCTTTGACCTCGATAATGTTTACTCAGACTTATACACAGGAGCATTCAATGTGACACTAGAAGCACTGTATTTCAACGACCGATACACGGAACTTGATCCGGCTCAGCTGGTGTACCCAATATCAGCTTTGGCTGCTGCTCAAAATACATCATCAGTTATGTCTCTTCCAGACGACAATGGTACTGTTTCGATCACTTTTCCTCTAAATGTTAGAAGAGCTGTCGTGTCCATCCTTGCATCCGGAAATGGTGACGAGGAATTCTGGTACACCAATGTTCCATCTGAATACGTTGACACGTTCCCGGGCAACCCGGGATGGCTCTATGGATACAGCCCATTCCGTGAGATTGAACTACTCATTGATGGAAAGATCGCGGGCGTCTCATGGCCATTTCCTGTGCTATTCACTGGTGGTGTTGATCCGGGACTCTGGAGGCCAATCGCAGGTATTGATGCGTACGACCTGCCGACGTTCGAAATCGATGTTACCCCTTGGCTTCCATTGCTCTGCGATGGCCATGTTCACACATTTGGCCTCAAACTTGTTGGGTATGACAGCTTCACGGAAAACCATATCGGGACAATTGGAGAAAATTGGTATGTCACAGGGTCGGTGTTTGTCTGGCTTGATGAAAACGGAAAACAAACTACGGGAAGCGTATGTGTATTTTCTCTTCCCTGGGACATTATATACTGAGACTGTACAGACCATTGAAAGCCACATCCCTGACCCAGTATTTTCATATCACCCTGAACTCACTACGACCACAATAAATGGAACAATGACAAATTCTTCATTTTACTTCTCTCTCACAGCAAAGCGAGAACTCTCGATATCTTCAACCGTTCACACATCGGAAGGCTCGAAATCAGTATCATGGACACAAGACTTATCTTTTTCAAACATTCAGAATATGACTTCAGAGGCTTATAACCAATCCCTTGCAATGGTCTCTTCAGGCCACTTTTCTAATTCCTTTTCCAAGACCACGAATTGTTACTTTTACCCGATAAATCTTTTCAGTGCTTACGTTATTGCCCCGTCACTCGAAACGATCTCCTCTGTCTATACTCTGATTGATAGAAGCAAGATCAATTCTGGCATCATGACTTTGCCTTATCTAACCGGAACATCAAACGGACAGGAAAGTCTCGCTACTAGACAGAACGCATCGAGCATGTACTACTGGAATGAGACAATTGTCGAAGGCACCAGTGCCGATACTGGTATCACGGAGCAGTGGTTTTTATTCAATGGTAGCCCAGGAAACTTGAAGAGCGGTGTGAGCGAATACTCACGAGTATTGAAGGAGGTAAACGATATTCTTGTTATTGACCAGCAAACTTGGGCGCCGATAGCGGTTCCATCGACGGAGCCGCTTCCAGTGGTTGAAGGAGAGCCTAGCGTTTGACGGTTTATCAAAACCTAAATTTATCCAAATGAATACGGTAATCTCAAGGTGAATTCACTAAGGGTTCAGATTTTGGGTGACCACTAAAACGGAAGGGGAACGTCGCGCAGCGTCAAAGGAAGCCAACTACATATATGATGGTCGGCCTTTACATAGTTGATTCTCACTACCTACGGTATATTCAACGGAATAAAAAGCATGAGAGAGGAAAAAAAGAAAACTAAATTACAAGATTTCTAATAATTTTTTAATTATTAAATTAAATGCTGCTTCTAAATTAATAATTAACTTTATATATTTGTAAGGCGGAACACAGAATAGACGTCCAAATGGCTTCATGTTCTTTAAACATGTGAGGCCCACGGCCTAGATCCCAGTTCACTACGTTCTCGTAAACCTCCTTCATAATTGAATAATAATAAAAAAATGATGATGTAGTAATATCAGGACTTATTAGATTCCACATGGACAACATGAGACGAAAATTCGCACTCGGCATCCTTCGACGCCCCGGTGATATTCGGATCAGCACCAGTCCTTCGATAGTTCTTGAAATCTTTTAGGGGCACATGTTTGTGAAACATAAGATCGATTTCCTCCAAGCTCTTGCCTCGGCATTCTGGTACCCAAGAAAAGACAAAGAACAGCGGGCAAAGAGATATTCCTCCATAAATGAAGCCGACTTTGCTTCCATGATTAGCGTATGGAGCGTCAAGCAGATACGGAAGCGTAAAGTTGACCAGGAAATTGAAGAGGATATTTGTCAATGCGGCCACACGCTGGGTTTTGTCTCTCAGCCTCAATGCTGGAAGTTCAGTAGCGACAACGAAAGTCAAAGGTCCCCAACTTACCCCGAATCCAACAACGAATATAGACAGACAGGCTACAATGCCAGACTTGTGCCCGAAGGAAACAAAATTCTGTACTCCCAAGGCACCCATAGTCAGCAAGGATGCCGACTGTATAAAGGATCCTATAAGAAGGAAGCTCCTATATCATCTGTTAGAATACAGTATAGTTGAACAGAATCCAGAAGTTGAGACGTACCTTCTACCAATTTGGTCAACAAAGAGAAGAGTTAAGATGATTGAGAAGGCACTCAGAGCGCTGTTTCCAAGCGTCATAGCAAATGGGTTGACCGTTCCCAGAGACTTGATAAATACTGCTCCGTATTGGGATGCAAAGGCTTGGCCTGTCGCTTGTTGGAAAAAGGCCATCACAAAAATGATAGCGGTACGCTTTTTGTTCACTCCCACAACAAGCTCTTTCATCTTTCCTTGTTCTGGTTCATCGAGAAGGCATTGATGAATGGCATTGAACTCTGCTTCTATTTCTTCTGCAGACATCGTACCAGATCTCAGTTCAAAATGACTTTGGCGAGCCTCGTCTATTCGGTCCTGAAGCAACAGCCATCGCGGGGACTGATTTGACAATGATAAAAAGTAAGATTTCTCGGTACAGATAAATACCATATGCGGGACCATCCTTACCTCGGGAATGAACCAAACGCAGCAGAAGACGATGAATAGCACGATGTAGAACAAGCCGAATGGGATTCGGTATGCGGCAGGGCCGTCGATAGTACTCGTTCGTAGAGTGACGCCACCCATAACAATGCGACCGATCTGATGATCAGATTAGATTCACCCGGATAATGAATCATTGGAGGCTCTGAACGCGACGCACGATTAAGCCGAGCTGATAGGTTCCAACAACAAGACCGCGAACTGCGCCGGCCACGATCTCCGACTGAAAGACTGGAATCACCGCCAATTCCATTCCAATGTAGCAATCAAAGAATCTGTTAGAGTCCACCTCCGCTAAATCCAAATGCATGACATACAATGCAGTATCCGTCCGGCGAGAATTTGCTCTTTCGAGGTGGCTGTTATCAGGATGGTTGCAGGGACTCCAACCCAGGCACTCATGCATGCCATGGCTATTTTTCTACCCCATCTAGCACTGATCAAACTACCAGCCAGAAAGACCTAGTGGTAATGTCAGCTCTTTCGGTGCATGTGAGCAGCGCATGGAGGAATAGGTCTAGCGACGTACCGGCAGCAAACCCGATGTACAAACGGCCGTTAAGCAGCGATAAGAAGTAAGCCGGAATGGCATAGGAGTCTTTGGCTTTATTATACTCTCCAAATTGCTTCTCGAAGGCATTCATCGCCTGCACTGCTGAGAAGAGGCATCGTCAAAGCCATAGTTGAATTGTGAAAACGCGATGAGAAGGCAAGCTAGAGTTAGCTGCAAGTTAAAATGTCGGAAAATCTCGTTGAAAATCATAGTCAAGACGAAAGTTATTGAAGAACAGCTAGAAAAGTTCGATCCCAGCACGCGGCCTTAGTGCTGATATTGGGCATGGGAGACTGTTATAAAGATTCTGGCAGTGAGAATTGAAGTTGAAGATATCAGCCTAAATCACACGTCAATATCTTCCAGCCATTTGCTCTGAGATCATGATTCGCAATCCGACTAAAAGTCCCCACGGGGTTTGATCCTTCACTGAGGAATACCGGATTACCTATGGGTCACCTTCGGCTGTGAGACAACGAATCGGTTGCTGTTCCGGGTCTTGTTGTTTCGGGTCTTGTTCTCTTTTGGTGGATGCTTCAAATCTTCCCCTAACCAGAATCTGTGATTCCGATTCCTTCTCTGCCCACTGTCTTGTGTTACATAGGCTATTTGTCGTCAGCCGATTTCACTCCCGGAAGACGCGGAGCTCCTCAAAGAGAGGGTGCTGTATGAGCCTTGGAATAAGAGCATCGATTCCCTCTTCTGTATACACAACGGTACATTCATCCGCCAGGTTATCCATGCTTCTCCACGTTGAACTTGCTCTAATATTGAGAACAAAAAATGGGCTCGCAACATCGTATTCCAGCCATTCACATGGCTTACCTGTGGAAAAGCCCAATTTGATTATTTTTATGCCGGATCAGCTGCGCTATGATGCTCTTGGCTGCTCTGGGAATACTGTAAGCCCCCACCTTATCATCCTGATCATCGACCGGAAGAAGTATGGATACTGACAAATTTATAGCACGTTCATACTCCAAACATTAACAAATTTGCCAAGCTTGGAACGCGTTTCACGAACTGCTATGTACAAGCATCGGTTTGTTCGCAATCTCGATGCAGCATGTTCACTGGGAACTACCCGCACGTATCTGGGCATCGTAGTTTGAACAACCTGATTAAACCATGGGAGTCAAACCTGTTTCGCTCTCTGAAAGAATCTGGATATCACGTTGCGTGTCTCGCACCTAGGGGCGATACATTTGCACCACAGGTTACTGAGCTTAGTATTCACGAATCCGGCTTCATGGAGACTCCGGAAATTCTTCCGAAGTTTCTTCAACCCAAGAAAACGAGTGATGGTCAAAATAAATCGCTTCCAAAGGATAATATTTGGGCACGTCTTTTTTATCGCGGGAAAAGAAGCGCGAACGAGGCGCTGGACTACGATGAAGTCGTTGTTCGTAGTGCTTTGACTTGGTTAGAGCGAGCACCATCTGACGTGCCCTGGGTCCTTTTCATGCCATTACTCTTCCCTCGCTGTCCTTTTCAAGTCGAGGAGCCGTACTTCTCAATGTACGATAGAGATTCTATGCCGAAGCCAGTCACAGCAGACATGAAGGTACGAATGATTGACTCGCAGTAATCTCTACGGCAACTGACTGAGAGCTATGAAGACAGGGTACGAGCCACGATATATGCAAACAATCCGCGAACAATATGGCACACATCGAGCGACAACACAGATTTGGGCAGAGATCCAGGCGACATATCATGGAATGATTTCACGTCTCGATGAGCAGTTTGGGAGGATCGTCGATAAAATAGACAGTCTTGACCTGTGGAAGTCATCTGTTACCATGTTCTTCACTGACCATGGCGAATACCTTGGAGATTACGGACTCATTGAGAAATGGCCATCGGGACTCTCCGATTCGCTCACTCATGAGCCATTGATCGTTGCCGGAGCAGGTCTACGAGCGAATTATGTGGACGACGAAATGACCGAGACGGTAGATCTGATTCCATCTGTTTTTCAACTCTGCGGTATAGACGGATCGTTCCCTCAATGCGGCCTTTCGTATGTCCCTCGATTGCTTCCGCCAGAAATCGCTCAGCAGATGAATTTATGCACTGAGACTTGCTGCAAGCAGTACGCCTTTACTGAGGGAGGTTTCCTTCTGTCTGAAGAGCCTTTACTCGAACAATCCCCATATCCTTACGATATCAAAGCAGCTCTACAGCACTCAGACACAGCTCTTGTGGGCGAAGCCATAGCTTGCCGATCCAAAGACTTCACCTACATATATCACCTGTATGAGCCTTCGGAGCTGTAAGACCGACGAACCGATATCTCCGAACTGCATAATCTTGCCGAACGAGATGATTATGCAGACGTTAAGCGCAAAATGGAATCCGTTATACTTAGATGGATGGTGGAAAGCAGTGATTTTCTTCCCTTTGAGACAGATGATCGTTTTCCGTCAGTAAATCTCGAGTCTCCACGTTACAGTGGGAGCGGAGAAGCCCAAGAAAAGCGATACTGAAGAATACGGCTTAATCCTCCCTGGTTGACTAGGCAATTGGTGTTTGCATGTGTGTATGGCTGTCTTGATTATTAGTAGTTAATGTCCGTCTAGGGAAGAGTCAATTAGTTGACTGAGTCGTAGGACCCTGAAGAGACCCAGGAAGGATTAGACGCACTTTGACAAAACTGCGTGGAATACTTTATATTGTGTTCTTTTGGCCCCCATCGTCATTGTTGATGTTGTCGTTTTCTGTACCAAGGTTGGACGTGGTGCTTCCATATGATTGTTGTATATGATTATCTTTAAACCCGTAAATACCGGCTTCAACCATCCTTGATCTTTGCATACAACATTCAGGCCGTACCAATAATTGAACTCTCACAGCCAGACCAATCGGATGTTGTCGATACGTTGCGGGATCTCTATCGGTTGCCCTTGATATGAATCACTATCCGTGTCTCTGTGGATATACAGGATTGCACCTAACTTCTTTCCTCAGTCAAGTTCGTCCTTATTTCTCTGCCAATTTGAATACGCGTCTACAAGTCTCTTGATATCACCATGGCAAACACACTGAGTGGTCAGTGCTTATGCAAAGCAGTTACGTTCACTGTTCAGGGAGAAGCAGACAACGTCTTTATGTGTTATTGCGAACACTGCCAGAAGAATGCAGGTAGTATTGGCCAAATTGTAAGTGATTTTACTACATACACTCGAAAAATTGATGTGTATGTATGCGCATGCATTAAGACCCTGATCATTGACTTAGTCTGCCAAAATCCACCGCGAAAACGTCAGTGTCCAGACAGGAGAGGATTTGATGACAACATGGATTCTGCATGATAATTTAAGTAGTTATCCAAAGCACAAGGTCTTCTGCAAACAATGTGGATGCAACTTGTGGACGATTCCGATGCGCCATGGTGGCAGTCACTTTGGTAGTATGGACCTCTCTGTTGAAAGATGGGTGAGATATTGACTTTGAAAACTGTTTTCTCATCACGTTTTAACATGTTTATATAGATTCCAATCTCTGCCCCCTCGAATGGAGTTTTTTGTCTCGAAGAAACCTCCTAGCTTTGAGGGGAACTTCAAGAAGTTTGATTCCATGCCAGGTTTCTAGTCATATCATCTAGTGGATGTGCTACATGTAAATGATACAATTGTATACCTAAGAACGGAATACAAGTCCCTCAGTTCAATCTCTAGCAGCATGAGGTATGTGTTCGATTGTAATTGATGTATTTTCAAGTCTCCGCTGTATCCAAACAGATATCATCTAAATATTCGCACCTCTATAATTCATGTGTATCTAGGCGGATGAAGTGAGGGATACGATCAGGGTTGCAAAGGCTGTCACGAGGGTGACGGTGACTTTTTTGGCGAGCCTGAATTGCATAGGATTGCGGGGATCCTTTGGCAACCAGGAAACGACTAAAGGATCAGCCTCGGTTCCAGATCCTGCATATTTGTGACTGAGAACTTGTTGAGTGATGACCTGCTGGTCGCTCATCAGACGCCAGAAGGAGATCGTCTGTGGTAGGTTGGGCCCAGCAGTGTCCGCCATCCTGTCGCTAGTTCTTTGATTTTTTTTTGGTTATTATTTAATTTGAACAAATCCATACAGCGGTATCTGCCAAGCAATATATTCTCCTCGTTCTAAAAGAATGCCGATCGATGAACCGTCGGTAAATTCGGCATACTACAACAAGTTTAGTCTCGGCTATGGCGCCGCTGTCAATTCATATCGGGATAGTTAACGGGAAAGACCGACCCTGCATTCGAAAAGCATTATATAAAGAAATTTATTCAAACCTCATCTAAAGGTAGATAGTGCAAAACCACTGTACAATACTCGATTTACTTGCCTAATTCTGTTAATTCTATTTCTAGTGTTTCAAATACATGGTAAAGCAGGCTCTTTATACATTTCCGAGTTAACTATTCTTCTTCATATAACCATTAGTAAAGATAAAGAATATACTTTCTCAATCTTTCTACATTGGAATATAGCAAAAGTGCCACGAGTCCATGACTGCAGGTGATGACCTAGATATCTACCTAGCCCGGCTGTAAGGCGGAATATAGAATAGACGTCCGAATGGCTTCTAGTCTGTCGGACGATTTGTGGGGCTGTACGTTGAGGCAGCGAATCGCTTACTAGGAACACTAATTAGGCAATATAAGATTTTTATTCACTTGTTTCTAAGAACAGTCCTTATAAGAACTGTTAGCTGATTTATGTATAAATATAGTGCAAATACACTAATTATTCCTTTTTCTATGTAGTTTAATAAGCATTGTAACTGGGTACATATGAAAGGCGTAGAATGGTAACCATTCCGGCGGAAACTAATACATAGGTTTAGCTCCAGTTGAATTAAGCCTAGCGTGGACCATCATGGGACTTCAAAATCATCCGAGCATGGGGAATGGGAGTGACTTCAAAAAGGTCCAATGGGAAGTGCCGAGGTCTGGGCCGTCTGGCCCGGGAAGTGGCGGCTCGCTTGTGAATTACGTTGATTATAAAATTGCTGGCCCTGGGGTCGCATCGGGTACTCTGCACTCGGGGATGATTCCGGTATATACTATAGCATGTGCTTCACATAGTGAAAATGTCGGAAAGGTTTTCCGGACTCGCTTTGAGGCCTGGGCTTACCTCAACTTTAACCATCACACGCGAATCAAACATGGAGCTACATCGCCGTCCTTGACCAGCAGTAGTTATAACAACAAAGTAAATTCAATTTAGCGTGTCTTTATGATTGATTTCACTTAACAGATTTATTTGAACATACTCAGGCTGGGGAAAAAAAGGACGAAGAAGGACGAAAAATGCAGGCAGCATTGCCAGAAAAACATATCCCGACCCGAGCATTAGTGGTGGAGAAACCCCAAGGCCCTTTTGTTCTACATGATGTCATCTTAGACGAAGTGCGAGATGGCGAAGTACTCGTTGAAGTCAAATATTCAGGTCTATGTCATACGGTGCGTCTTCTATCGAGTCCTGATATGCGTCGGTATTGACAGGATGAAATTAGGATTTAGCAGTCCAGCAAGGACTGGTTCCGGTAGCAGGATTTCCTGTGATTCTCGGTCATGAAGGAGCGGGTATTGTCCGAAGGCTTGGAGCAGGTCTGAGAAATCAGTCATTGAAAGTGGGCGACCGGGTTCTCTTGAGTTTCAGTTCCTGCATGAACTGTTCCTACTGTGATCGTGGTCAGAATGCCTTATGCTCCCAGATGCATAGAATCAACTTTACCGGTACTCGACTCGCAGACGGGAGCAATCCGGCAAGTTTGAGAGACGGTACTGGTATTCGGAGCAAGTTCTTTGGACAATCTTCGTTTAGCAAACTTGCAGTTGTTTCTGATACGTCGGTCATCAAATGTGAGCTGTCTAACGAGGAACTTGCATTCATGGCACCGATGGGCTGTGGGTACCTTACGGGTGCGGGGACGGTAATGACATTGTTGAAACCTCAGAAGCAGAGTTCCTTGGCCATTCTGGGCATGGGAGCAGTTGGCTTGAGCGCTTTGATGGCTGCGAAGGCTATAGGAGTTCGGCAACTGATCGCAGTGGATATCGTGGATACAAAATTGAGCCTGGCAATATCTCTTGGAGCTACTGATATTATCAACTCCGCAAAAATTGGAAGCCTCGAGCAAACGTTACGAGAGTTAGCTAGGGATGGTGTTGACCAAATCATTGACACTACTGGGCTTAGCTTTATGATCGAGGAAGGCATCCGTGCTCTCGGCCATGGAGGGAGCTTTACAATCGTCGGAGCACCCCGTCCCAACCAAACTGTCACCATTGATCCTCTGGATATGCTACGCTCATGTAAGCGGCTAGTCGGTGTTGTTGAAGGAGCATCAACTCCTGCTACGGTGAGAGCTGGAAGCGCCCAGCAACCAAAAAAACATGCTGCTAACGATTTATCAGCTTATTCCGGAGCTAATTAGGCTGTATCGTCAGGGTCTATTTCCAATTGAAAAGCTCTCACGGACGTATGCTGTTACGGATATGGATAAAGCTATTGAAGATCTAAGAACAGGCTGCATTGTAAAGCCAATATTATCCTGGGAGTCTGTATAGCTAAGTCTTCCATGTTGAAGAGTACCATCAAAATGAGTCATAAGTTCTAAGCTGAGTTCTACATCTACTGTTAAAGGGATAAGGCTTTCAGAAAGAAACCAATATTATACTGTTACCCCAAGGCCTTGGAAAAGAGTTATAAAAAGAACAAGGCTTCTTGGCCACGTATGATCTTAATACATCTGCTCTATGGAACCTCCTTCTGGCAGGAACTCCGAATCCAAAAACGCTCCGTGAGCCCGCAGGCATTCCTGTACTTGCCTTACGTCCCATGGTCCCCTAGATTCCTTCATTGCCTCAAAACCCGCTGCAACTCCTGCAGCTTGCCCTGTGGCGAGTGCTGTCCCCATCACCCGTACTGCGCTGCTTGCTTTTTGGTCTGCATCTATACATCTTCCAGCTGCAAAAAGGTTTGGCGTGTCAATACTTCTGAGTGACCCAAACGGAATATCGAATCTCCCCTCTGGAGGTTTCGTAAAAGTGCTTTCCCAGTTCTCGTGCCCCACATCATGAAATTCAAAACCCCATGCACCAAGCGCAATAACATCTGGAAAGCTGCGATCAGACATTATATCTTCTTCTGTAAGTTGATACATCGAATTCATGTGCCGACTTTCCCGGCAGCCGAAATTGGGCCCCGTGGAGACCAAATACATATCTTCATGTCCTGGCAAAGTACGTAAAATTCGTAGATACTCCTGGGCCTGCCTTCTTCCCGACTGCTCGGCAGCTGTAATGCTCGCTGAGCTTCTTGCGTCGTAGAAGGCAGAGGGCAGAAATGCAATTACGTCCCCTGAAATTGGCATATGGAGCAGTGCTGACCCATTTTTAGGAATCACTTGACAAAGTTCTGGGTTTTTTTGCTTAGCAGCAATCACTGCATTACGCCAGGAAGCTATAGAGGGTCTAGTATTTTTATCGATGCCACCGAAGCGGACTGAGAGGGAACCCAGATTCAATGTGCCGTGGTTTCCATATCGTGTTGATGCACCCGCCAGGTAGGCCAAGTCACAATCACCAGAGCAGTCAACAAAGGCTTTAGCCGAAACTCGTGATCTGCCTCGTCGTTCTTGTATTTCAACGGAGACGATCGTATTCAGTACTGATCGAGTAGCGCCCACGACAGTAGTGTGTAAGAGAACGTCAATATTGTAGTCTTTCACGAGGTCATCGAGAACAAGTTTCAAAGCCTCAGGCTCTACAACCTATATCGGACAGAAGTCCCCCATTAGATTCCTGGCAAAGGAGGGTTATTAAGCGATGAGAGGGACACTCGTTCATACATACTTGGAAAACGCCTCGAATTCTCACAGGGGATTTCGTTGTCCCATTCACGGCACACAACCTCTCCTTCAGCTCTTGCCAAACTCTCCCAACTGCCTGTCGTGGATTCTCATCCACCGTGAAGAGTCCGCAATACGCGCATACTCCTCGATGAGTGGCTGCACCGCCAAGACAGCTTTCCGATTCAATAATGAGAATTCTGGCACTGGGCATAGCCTGTCTGGCCCCAATAGCCGCCCCAATACCAGCAGCACCCCCACCAACAATGACAATGTCATATGGCTTAACACCACTGAACTCAGCTGTTCCGAACTTATGCATGGCGAGTATGAATCCGAGAGGCCGTCTTTCGCTTTACTCACACACGTGAAAAAGAGGCAGGAAGAGAACATATGAGAGAGGAGATCTGTATATAGAGCCTATGGCCAGTGAGAATAAAAGTCCTTCGAGAGAATACGGATGTGATCAATCCAACCAGTGTCTCGTTTGAGATCGAGTCGAGCTTCGGAGATCATCCCGAAATTCGGGATGGTAACCCGAGTGACACCTTATCGCATGTTCTCCGAAGGACGTCACTTCCGGGGTAGGAAAATAAAAGTGGAAAATATCTCAATGCACTGACCATAGGCAAATCTAGAATCCCCTATACCCCACAGAGCTATTCAGGACTGCGTAAATTGCGGAGGTGGGGTCCATCTTTTTTTTGCGCGGATAGAGAATCCGAAGACAACCTGCGCTTGGCTTGAAAGTTTGGAAGAGAGTATTTCAGTCAATATTTAAGTCAACGCCAGTCTCAACTTCGGCTGCTTTGAGATAGGACGCGTTAAGACAAACCAAGGATTACAATAACCATGGGGCGATATCTCGATGTAAGCCGCGGCCATGGATTTATCATGTCCCCTGGCGATCTTTTTGTGTGTCTGTACTGACTAAATATTATAGGATCAGATTCGACATGAGCTGGAGCAGGAGCTGCAGGTAGAAATCTTCCCTGGGACGGAGATTATGACGGATGTGAGCAACCAACACTTCGTCAAAGCATCCGGTGGAGACCAATCCGTGCTGGTGCCTCAGCCAGAAAACGATGAACATGACCCTCTTGTAAGGAATTCAAACACATTAATGAAGGTCTGGATGATATTCCAATAGTATTCTAATCCTCTATTAATTTCAGAACTGGACCCCATTCTGGAAGCTTTCTACTGTCTTCTGCGCGATGCTGTGCGCTTTGGTGCAGGGCATAGGTCCGATTGCCTTGGTATGGATTGCGAACCGGCCAAAAAAAAAAAAAAAAAAAACACAAAAACCCGCGACCATATTGACCTATGATAACCTATAGGCTCCGATGTTCCCATATTATATGAAAGAATATAACACAAGTCGGTCGAATGTCGTGCAACTTACCGGAGTCACCATTCTAGTGCTGGGCTTTAGCAATTTCATCTGGTATGTGATGTAGGCTCTTCGTTATGAATTAGACCTGAGATATTAAAAGGGTTCCGATCCAGTCCTGCTTTGGACGACGGCCTGTTATGATTATTTCGACCTTGATTTGCTTGGCCAGTAGTATCTGGAAAGCAGAGGCAACATCGTACTCAAGCTTTTTGGGTGCTTGTGTGTAAGTATTCTTTATCATTTCAAATGTTAGGGGACTTCAGTGATTGACTATATATCGTACAGTCTGAATGGAGTTGGCGCAGGTCCTTCTGAGAGTACTCCGCCGACCATCGTAGCAGACGTCGTCTTCCTCCACAATCGAGGCAAGTATGAAACGTTATATTTCGCGGTCTATTTCGGAGCCTTACAGGTTAGTTCATACAACATTTGAATAAGCCTCCATGATCTTATAACTAATAATATCAATTCTCTAGATTGGCCCTATTCTCTCAGGCCAGATGGCAGAGTATGCTGGGTTAAAAAGCTTCTGGTGGTTGAATGCTGCTCTTCAAGGCTTCGCAGTGGTCTGTTTCATTTTTCTATTTCCCGAGACAAAATTCAAACGCGAACTCGTGCTTGGCAGCACAACCAGGCGACCTACGCATGACGATAAAGACCCCAGGATCGAACAGCTGGAAACAAACACCGGATCACCAGCCGGGCTTTCAGACCCGGAGAAAGAAGGCGCGTCTCAAGTGCAAAAGCTAGCTTCGACGCGCGACCATCTATGGCTGGGCCAAGGGAAGCCGTCGAAGACTCAGTGGAAACTATTCCAACCGTATGAAGGCAACTTTCTCGTGGAGCTGTGGCTCCCATTGAAGGTGTATCTCTTTCCTATCACTCAATTCGCCGCCTTGGTTGTAGCATGGTCCTGCTCTTCATCACTGACCCTTAATCTTACTCAGTCGCAAGTATTTGCTGCACCACCGTATAACTTTAGCTCTTCGAAAATTGGGTTCTTCAATTTTGCGATTTTCGCAGGAGTTCTGGTTGGCCTATTCACAGCCGGTCCCCTAAGTGACATTAGTGCCAGCTGGTTAACGAAGAGGAACCACGGTATTAGAGAGCCTGAGATGAGGTTGCCAGCTATGATTCCCTATGTGGTTATTATGATTATCGGGAATATTGTTGTCGCTCTGGGATATCAACACTCCTGGGATTGGAAGGTACATCAAGTTTTCTTTTTTCTCTAGATGAGATCTGACCTCATTTAGATTACCGTTATCATTGGCTATACTTGCGCCGGCATCCAGCTTGCTGCTCTCCCAGCAATTGTATCCACTTATGCTGTTGACTCGTATAAACCGGTTGCAGGCGCCTTATTTGTGGCAATCACGATTAACAAGAACCTCTGGGGATATGGATACTCGAAATATCTCACCGAATGGACCCTTAGTAGTGGGTTCATTAAACCCATTATGACTAACATGGCTTTGATAGCTCTCTGGTGTTTGTGTGGTGTTATGTTTTGGTTTCAGGGGAAGACGCTTAGGAAATGGACAAGGAATTCTGGAGTACACGCCATGTGAGATTGGGATAAATTTTTAAATGGATATGTTAGGTTCCAAGGCTCCTTGGTATTTATTTAATACAACAAATTCATTATTATGTACATGTACAAGGCTTGATCTCTTCTCATTATGATCCACCTTCAAAGCTCTCGTTTGGAACAATATACACTCAATCATGGGAAAGGTTTTACTTTTTCTTAGAGCCCAGTCCGGAATTGGTGTCGAGGACCTAGCTGCGTGTTATAACGTCTGGTCACAGCGCTAAATAATCTAAGGACTGTTATTCTCACTCCATTTCTATCAAGTGTCTGAATACACTGGAATAATAATAACTACTGCATATACAGTAAGGTGTCGCATAACTTGCAATTGCTAACAATCATCAAAAGTCTAATGAAATATAATCAGATCAACCCTGAAATTACCTATTTAAATAGAAGTCTTCACTATTGCCACTTTATGTGTTATATAACTTGTATACTACCTATGTGTTTCAACTTTCATGCTAGAGACGTTAGAGCTAATGTTAGAAGCCCCGACCCGATCCAAGCCACCCTCTATACAATAAGTCAATTGAAGGATTTTGAGGGCTTGCTATGTCATTTTATGTCTCAAAACTGCCAATTAACTCTCTTTCAGACTAGGTGTGCGTGTCAGAGCGAGCTGTCCAGTAGAACCGATAGAGTCATATCCTTGATAGGGAGACTCTGGATACTATATTAAATGACATGTCTACCTTTTAATATATAGTGTCACCTTTGAGAGTGCTTGCGCTATATTCTACGGCTTGTTCAACCCGTCTTCGACCCCGGAACTGTACATACTAAGTTATCACAACCCAATGCTTGAAGATGATTGAAGCGGGTCCTCATGTCTCGCATCATGGCCACTATAATGTTTCAAATGTTGCTTAAGAGCCGGAAAATTTCCATTTTTATCGTTGCCACATTTTTGAAATTTATAGTACATTTAATGGATCAAGAAAAATACATTCGTCCAATCCAATCTGCCTATAGTCCCAATTGCACGCTCCAGCAGCCCCACCTAGGTTTTGATAATTCTGATCAAGTTGAAAAAATGTGTCAAGCTCAGCCATGTCACCGCACCAATGGCTCTGTTCCTGTTGGGCCTCGCTTTCCTGCGATATACTCGGCAGTTTTTCGTGGAGGAACTCGAGTGCCGCAACGCACCGCTGAGCAGATCGACTATCATTTTGATAATCTCGAAGAGTTTGTAGTGCACATGTCCATGAATATCCGATTTCTTCTTCGGTGACCTCCCAGGGAATATCAGGCCGCAGGCGGATTGCTATGAGCACTGCAGCTGCGAGGTACACGTCTTGAATTCAATATGAAGTCAGCATCTATTTTGAGGACAGAACAAACACGGAGATTGTTGAGATTGTCAATAAACTAAGGAAGCTTTGTTGAAACTGGAGAGCCAATGAGCAAAATCTTACGTAGAACGCTAAATAGCCACGACGGTTTGCGACCCCAGGATCGTTCGATTGTGAACTGTTTACATATGACTGCGATGAGTTCTCTGGCTGACTTGACGCATAAATTGGAGCATTGCATTGCCATTCGGTAAGTAATCATATCATGAGTTGAAATTTCTGATACAGCATAAGTACCCGTCGTCGAAGCTGTCTGATCATTATGGCTATGTGTAATTGGAGAGTATATGCACAATTTGGCGAAGATAGGCCGAAAGAGGTAGATTCGAACATGAAGAAATCTATGGTAAGTATTAGTGTCATTTAATATCTTGAAGAACTTGAAGCCATTATATGGTAGGAGCATAATCAGCCGGAAGTGTAAAATAGAATAATACAAACCTCGCCCAAAGAATGTAACTCAGTCTGCAAAAGATAGAAGGTTGCTCCTCGGTTGGTTCAGGTGTAAAAGCCGGATTTATTTTCAAATGATCTGGTATTGCCTTACACCATTTCATCAAGGCATGATCAATGTCGAAAATGGACTCGAGCCCTACGAAGGATCGCTCAGAATCATCTGAAAACTCCATCCTCTCCTCGGAATAGAAGGACAGCAATATCTTATGCATGATGCCGTAGAGTTTGACGGAATGTGTAAAGAACGATAACGTTGATGGACCCCTAAAACCTTGTCGCGAATTTTCGGATGCTCCAATACTCCTACTATCCTCACAGTCCTCGTTGAAGTCCATCGGCAATGGCACTGAGTTTGCTAGAGAGGCTGACACCAAGGGTGGACGGCCGAGGTTCATAGAGAGCATTCTGAGGTCGATCAGTATCCGCCTGAGCAAACGGCCAGGAAACACACCTGTCAATCATCACGCAACCGTGGTAAACCCGCCTAATAGTCTCCCTCTCTCTCGCACCTTGAACGGCTCTATCACTTGTAGTTAGCGCCCGATGAAACCCCAACTCGTGACAAATGCGTGTGGCTACTCCAATAGCCCCCCACGCCTCATGAGGGCTTCCGATACTTTGTAAATATTGTCCGAAGAGAAGGAACGCTTGCACCAAATGTATTGAGCGGTTCGAAGAGTCTAACGGGTCAAATTGCAAACAATCCTTGGCACGAAGAAAAAAGGTGTTCGCGGCAGTCCGACGATTTCCTTCTTCCACAGAATCCGAATACTGACAAGCTAACGCAAGAACCATATTGAAAATGCAGACTGCCGTAGGTTCATTGGTACTTGACGGGAAAGCATAAGATGAGGACGACGACGTGTTGGCCCAATCTCCAGTCCAGATGCGGTGATAGCTTTGCATAAAGTCTTTTTTGTCCAAAAATGGGTAGAGCGTATATACGTACACCCAATACGTCTGTAAAAGATCATCCGCCAATTTCCGAGGCGGCAAGAGGTAGTCAGAAGCTAGACGCTTCTTTGCAAAGCTATCTGATGAGAGCTGCCGGTGACCGGGATATGTAAATTGTTGATTATTCCGATACCCATCATGGCCACTTTCTGGAGAGACTCCAACACGTGCGTTAATCGCTTCACGAATCTGCTGCATAAATGTCGCCGCAGAGGAGGTACCATGAAAGCCTTGATTCTGTTGTTCGCCCGTAACAGCTCCTACGATGGCGCTTACACCTGTGGATCTGTCATGAATTGAAATAGGGTTATCTTCAGGAACAGTGGAGCTAATACTCGTTAATCCAGGAGGTGCCTGAGATATTCCCTGAGATGCAGAGATTGGATCTTCGTTCAAGTGATTTGTCAATTGAGATGCATCTTCATGATTCGTATTCATATGACGACTCAGGACCGCCTGTTTCTGTATGGGTAAGGCTGCTTTATACTTGGGGGAATGAAGTCAGTTGCAACACGCCTCATAACCTGCGTGTTGAAAAAGATGGCACATACGTCATAAATTGATTGAGAGCAATCGCTTTGTGATAAGATAGGGTGCTGTTGTCCTGGAGGTCTGATTACAGGTACCTGAGTATCTGGGCTTAATGTAGGCGCTGCGTTTTCGTGCTCAAGATATCTAATTCTCCCTTGTAGCTGCTCGACAAGCCTGCGTCAAATAGTATTAGCGTACGAGTTCCATATGATGTATTCTGAGTCTCTTGACTTACTGTTTCATGCCCGACCAATCCTTCCGATCGGCATCGTTGTATACACACTTCTCCGCAGGCCAGCCTTTTTTCTGGCATGCGGCACAAACTAAATTGTACGAATCAGCTTAGCTGCCTGTCTTCGCCGCCATTCCGTCGTTACTTATCATTATCTGCTTACGTGGTTTGGCTCCATCGCATTTAATTTTCTTGCTTCGACATTCATCACAAGCCAGTTTCGTCTTTCGACGCTTCGTGGCCGGTTCTCCCAGCTCTAAGTGGACGAGGCCAGCTGCAGATGTATCGAGTTCGCTCGGAGAGAGTTCCCGATCCATACTGTAATGAAGACTAACCGATGATACAAGTTGCGTCTTTGTACGGATCGATCCCGAAGAGACGAATATCGACAATTTTTCAGAAGTAGTACTGGGAGGATGCTCAGGTCGGGCCGGATGATGTGCGGGATGTGTATCCGAACGGTTCGACATCACATGACACTACTCCGGGAAATCTTTCCGGATTCAAGCCACACGAAAGCATTTGGAGTCATAACTCCCACGCCTCGGCATCAAGCCGACTATTCCCCCGCATCTGAGCCTGGAAAGAGTCGGGCAGTGGGAAGGGCCTTTTGAGACTTGAGATTGGGTACACATCAATCCATTCGTCCCCCTGCTATATCTAATGGAACTGCTCGTGGCGGCAAAGTGTTCAGATCGTGTGGACAGCGTTACGGATCATCATGGAGAATGGAGCCCGTGTCCTAGATCATGTTTCGGTCATTCCAATTCTGATTGACAATGAAAGCATAGTGACCGATGTAAAGTTCGACGTCGTCAGTCCGCTGGACAATAAAAGTTGTCATCAAAGCAGTAGTGCTTCTGTTTCAGAGGCTAATGCCGCTGTACAAGCTGCACAAGCTGCATTTCCACAATGGTCGAAGCTGGAACCCAGTGTCCGGCGAGACTTACTCTGGAAAGCAGCAGATTTGATGGACTCGGTATCGGATGAACTAGTTTATTACCAACAGGAAGAAATGGGTGCTTTACCTGCCGCAGCTCACCGTTCGGTTAAGCGTGCGTCTGATTTACTACGAAATGCTGCTGCCATGATCTCCTTTATCGAAGGGACCGTACCGTCGGTTGGTCAGGAGGGTCACGCTGCGGTAGTCTTAAAAGAACCGTATGGAGTCGTCTTGGGAATTGCCCCTTGGTACTGTTTTGTCCCTTTGATGAGGGGAAGGAAAGGCTAATATGCTAAATGCTAGGAACTCGCCGTTCATTCTTGGTATGCGAGCGATTGCCCTGCCCCTTGCTGCAGGTAACACTGTCATTCTCAAAGGCTCGGAGCTGTCGCCAAAATGTTTTTGGGCACTGGGTCAAATCTTTTACAGGGCTGGTTTGCCTAAAGGTTGCTTAAATGTGATCTTTCACCGAGCATCGGACGCGATTGAGGTCACAAATACTTTGATTGCTCATTCAGCGGTACGGAAGATAAGTTTTACCGGTAGCACACAAGTCGGCCATGCAATCGCTTCCGTCGCAGGCAAGTATGGGAAACCAATGTTGCTTGAACTTGGTGGAAAGGCACCTTGCATCATACTTGATGATGCGGACCTCCAAGAAGCGGCATCGGGATGCCTGATTGGGGCATTTGGGGGGGTAAGTGGCTAAGACCCTATCAGTGAGCGATCGCAACTGATCTTGTACAGGCTGGGCAAATTTGCATGTCAACGGAGCGTATCATCGTCCATAGAAAAGTTGCCGAATCCTTTCGCGCTATTCTGTTGGAGAAAGTCCAGGAAATGCTTCGCTCTTCACCTGTACCAACCTTGGTATCTGCAGCTTCGTGTAAAAGGGTCCAAAGCCTCATTTCTGATGCTTTGCGTAAAAATGCTGGAAAGTTGTTCGAACCACTGGATATGAAGGAGCAAAATAACTCTCAGATACAACCTATTATCCTTGAAAATGTTTCTACAAGCTCTAGTCTCTATCATACAGAATCCTTTGGGCCGGTAGCCTCTTTATTCGTGGTGGATTCGGAGGATGAGGCAATTGAGCTTGCGAATAATACTGAATACGGTCTCACTGCTGCCGTTTACACAAACAATCTCTCACGAGGGTTCAAAATTGCTGGCCAGATTCAATCTGGGTAAGAATAGTCTGTCCATTTGCTTGTCATATTTCATGCTGACTATGATTTGACCTAGTGCTGTGCACATCAATTCACCTACAATTTACGATGACCCTGTGCTGCCACACGGTGGTGTCAAAGGCAGTGGGTATGGTCGATTTGGAGGTGCTCATGCATTAGATGAGTTTTTACAGACGAAAGTGATCACATGGAAATCCGAGTAAATTGGGTCTATTGTAATAGATTGACTATAATAAATCACTAGACCACCATACCAAAAAGGAGCCCTTAATGGGGTCAAATTAGTGCTTTTTCATGCTTTCACACCCCCTCAGATCTAATATCTCTTTGTATTAGATTTCTATAGTCAAATATATAGCTATATAAATAATTACTTTAACTGATTTTCAAGTTTATTTTTAATTCTATAAGTGCATTTGGTAGTAATAATAGACCTATCTGCTAGTACTAATGCCAGTACTAGAACCCGCATAATTTTTATATATATAAAGAATCTAGTTTTTATCCTCTAATTAACTCCTATTTACTATCTTAAATTAATTATAATAGTTTGAGTATATTGTCAGAATCAGCACGTCACAGCCAATAAATCTGTAGTTAACTGTTGGAAAACTTCAGTTATCTACCGTCAGAGTATAGCTAGGATAGCTCTTAACAGTTAAAGTTAAAAGGCTTTTAAATATAAAAATCCTAATTAAAAATAAAGTCTTAAAAATAAATATCCTATTTATAAAAGAATATGAGGACCCTGCGTTTTCAACGCATTATTCTCCAAGTAAAGAACGGGCTGGGAAGAAACCGGAACATCGGCCCACCAGAACCAGGGTGAAACACCAATTTGCTCCGACACATCATACATGCCGTAGATGGTACCTCGTTTATCACTTCCGGCAATAACCAACACATCAGGCGAGCCTGGAAATGGGGATTTTACCAATTTTTGGATATAAGATTCCCACTGGCCTTGAATGGCGGAAACATCTAGCTTGTAAGATGCAACAAGGGAATCGATGAGGTCTGACTTGCCGACAGTTCCGATAAGAATGGGATAGTGATCCCAGGTCACATTGGAATGAGTCACTTGGGAGACTTGCCCGGGTTTGCCAAGGACACGACCAAAGTCGGACCCCAAGTCCTGGGCAGCTCGAATGACCCCCGGCCAGTCCTTTGGGTCAATGAGGATAGAAGGTGCATCTTGAGAGGTGCCAAATGGAATGGCAGCCTCATGGGTCGACTTGAAAATAGGATCTATAACCACCGCCTGTCCGAGGCTGGCGATGGTCAAGAGTGGTAAAGCCTGGTAGAGACAAACCATTGCCAGTAAGATTGAAGTTGTTCCTGGTTCTGTTTGTTGATCATATCCCAGATTTTACTGACCATCTCCCAGATTTTATAATTCGACGGTTACTCAGCCAGAAATGATTCCCCGCAGGTATCTGCAATTGCCTGACGGGAAAAAGCAATTCGCAATTAGCCGTTGCCTTGAGGATTTCTTCCTGGCGCGAGAAGAGACTGTGAAATGAACCGGGGTTTGGGATCAAATCTCCCATAACTTGGTAGTATATGTAGCAGTAGCCGAACCTACTGGTCAGCAATTGGGGGCCGGGGCAATGGGGACTATATGTTCCCCGCAAATGCAATTTCTTCTCCGCAATTTCTCAGAAAAAGCAAAGTTCACTGACATTTCCATATCAGAGTTTTCTAATAGCTTTCCAGGCAAATTCATTTATCAGGAAATTAATTTACGTACCTACTACCTACCATTTTGCTCGGCAATGGTTGGGAACAGACGAATTCGCATTAAGAATTAACTACTATTACAACAGGCGAGTGAATGGCGCTCTGGAGGTACTCGCCTATTGAGCAGATGAAGTCTATCTCAATACCATAGTTAGCAAGTCTACACCTCTAATCCATTATACCTCGTGGGGAAACTGCCACGTAGTCAAGGGGAGCTATGTCCATGCCATCCGCAACTCCAACAATTTTCAATGTATTGCCCTGCTTGACATGCACATCACTGAAAGTGATCCTGGCCTTCGAACCGCCGTCCGGTTTCTGCGTGGCCGCGTGGCTCAGCGTGTACTCATCATCTCCTTGCCATTTCCCGAGTAACTGATTGTCCAGGTAAGCCTCCCACTTCGCTACTCCACCACTGATATCAAAGTAGACAACTACAACGTCGTATATCCCCGTTTTCACCTGCAACTGTGTCGTTGCCGTAGCACGGGTGGAGTTGGTGACTGTCGTTACAAGCGAGAAGTTCGAAGCGGATTCTGGTGGGTTGGGGGTGATCATCTTGTAACCATCCAAAACCATCGACTCGGCCTCTATACGCCATTCATGGCTCGCCACTCGTCCTTTTTCATCTGGGATTTGAGTAAGATTGTGGTAGTAGTCCACTATCGAGTCCCTCCAGGCGATCGCATGGCCGGCTTGGAAGGTCAGCTGGTGTAAGACTTCCTGAAACCGCTGCTGATCTATTTCCCTCTCGAGGCCCTCCCACATGCTTGGAAACGTCTGAGCAACCTCAGCGCCGTTATAATGCGTGTCGTACATGTATTGGATGACAGTCTGCCCATTTGGAAGAGTGTGAGTGTAGTTGACATGATGGAACCAAAGCAAGAGCTCCATTGGCGTAGTATCGATATTTTCATACTGCACCGCAACTTCAGGCGGGTACTGGCCGGCGAACCCGGTGCCATTCTTGACAGTGCGGTCCATTCCAATGGAAAACGAGTCGGATCGCGTCCAGATGCCATAGCCATTGTTGTCTTGCGAACGTACATTAGGGCCGAAATGGTTGTTCGTCACGTCCGTAAGCGTCGGCAGACCGGTGTTCCCGCTGCTATAGTTCAGATAGGCAGGCCAAGACTCCATGTGAATGTGGGTGATAACATCCGTCACGTCCGGGTTGAGGCCGAAGGTAAGGTGGCTCCAATCTCGAACAATGGTCTCCGGGTCTTCATCAGGGTTCCATGCAATGCGCCCAAACGCGTACAGATTGGACATAGCCATGTGGCTTCCCATCCATGTGGCGTTACTACCGGCATTGGCCACACCCGCGAAACCTCCTAGCTGGCGCTTAAAGCGCCTTCCACCGACGATGTTGCTAACACGAGAGGATTCATTATCCACGCGCAAATCCGTGTCAAGGACAAATTTCCAGAGAGGTGGCAGATAAACTGTGTGGCTCTGTTGGCCTAGGTACTCCTGGGTCACAGGAAGTTCGATGGCAACGTTGGTGTTTCGAAGGTAGCCAAAGAGTGGCGACGCAGGTTCTCGTACTTGAAAGTCGAGGGGCCCAGCCTTAATTTGCACGATGACATTATCCTTGAAGGCGCCATCGAGGCCCTGGAACGCTTCATATGCAGCCGCCGCACGGTCGGCCTTCCAGTCGCTAATATTCAAGAGGCTATACACGAACGCACGAAACATGACGATGCCACCATACGGCTTGAGGGCATCAGCGAACATATTAGCTCCTTGCGCGAGCGTTCGATTGTACGTGAGTGGTCCTGGTTGGCCCTCTGAGTTTGCTTTGACGAGATATCCACCAAAATCCGGAACAGCGCTATAGATCTCGGCCGTGACATTTTGCCACCATGAGATGACACTTTCATCGAGCGGATCGAATGTGGGAAGTTCGCCTAGCGTTTGTGGTGAAGCAAAATAAAGGGCAATACCGATCTGAATGCCGTATGGTCTCATGACGTCGCCAATTCTCCCCAATCCTTTGATATTTTCTGGCTTTAGAGTAACCGGGTCCGCGTTCACGTTGGTGAGGATAACTCCATTAATCTTGATAGATGCTAACAGACGCGCGTACTCAGTAGCACGTGTTAAGTCTGACAGAACAGATGCATTGGCGAAGAAGAAAGAGAGACCTCCATACCCGCGCTCGATGCTTCCATCCATGTTATCCCACTCATTGGTCCATCGGACGGGGGCACTCGGGTTAGACACGTAGGAAACTTTCGAGAAGTTTCCCCTGGCGAGCATGGAGAGATACTCGAAAGTGCCGTAAAGGGCTCCTCTCTGGTTTTGCCCAATGATTTGTACGCTATTTCCCTCGGTGCTCAGCCAAAAGCCATCATCCTCAAGGACGACTTCTTTGTCAAGCGGTCCACAGGCAGGAGTAAATGAGTCAACAGTGCCAACGATGACGGAGGACTTGCTGCCACAACCGCTTGATAAGTGCGTTACATCTCTGCCAAAGAGGCCTTTCAAGCCATTCTCCAGCTCTTTTCCAGCAGTGTAGACAGGGCTGGAACTTGATGCGTTAAGGGTAATAATTTGCGAGGGAGGGTCGAAATTGCGGACAACGGAGTTGGGTAATCTTGCATAACGCAACCAGCCAGCGGAGCCATTCTCTGCTGACACGATGCCTAGAAGAGTGATGAAGATGAAGGTGCGCAGCATGATGGTTCAATTGTTGCAAGTATAATCCATGTTGAGCAGCGGAAGTGTTTTGGCTAGAAGTCTTTCTTTTTAAGCCTTTTTGCCATTATTTGCTAGGTGTATAAAAAATGCAATGATATTCCTATTTAGCCTGATTTTAAGATATTATGCTTATAGGGGGGAGAATTTGAGAATAGCAGAGACCGAGTCTGGGGCCCCGGAAACCCCGAAATGAGTAGAGATCGGCGCCTTTGTGAAATAGGAGTGGAGCTGAGAGGGGAAACTGACTCAGGTGGAGAGATTATTAATCAATGTCCCGATTCAGTTGATGTCAATCCTTCCATTTACTAGAGCCTCTCTATCTCCAAACCGTGGGAAGCACTGTGCATTTGAGTTTGTTGCAAGGATTCAATCGCCGACGGCAATTGAAGCCCTCAATCGCCGGCGTTTGAATAAGCTTTTGATGTTATCAATAATCCCTGCGCTAATAGAGAGAGCCCTGTGGGGGAGAAACAGGTCACTAAGCAGACTTTAGCAATAACCGAACATATCATTTTAGCCGGCGATATGAATGATTGATTATCTTACTATGGATCATCGGCTATTTCCGTCGACGTTTTTAAACCCAATGTGCTCCTCTTCATACTCATGATATTTTTTCGTATCTCATACTCCACTTCGAATTTCTGCCATCATGGAAGAGACACACTTCCTCAAGAACTCCCGGGTGTACATCCTCACCTCGGTCGCCTATATGGGCTCCTTGCTCTTCGGTATGTCCTAGAAGTCCAAGTCCTCCACGTCCTAGGTAAACCTAACATGCCTTTCCTACAGGGTACGACACCGGTGTGATGGGCTCAGTCTTGGCTCTCAAGAGCTTCAAGACTGATTTTGGTCTTCCTCTTGGGTCAGGTGGCTTTGCCTCTGCTAAGAACTCCCAAGTCTCTTCGAACGTGGTCAGCCTCCTTACTGCCGGCTGCTTCTTCGGTGCTATTGCAGCGGCCTTTATCAATGATCGTCTCGGCCGTAAAATCTCGTTGATCATCTTCACTGCCGTCTTCATGGTTGGAGCAGCGATTCAAGTGGGGGCTCACCACGAGATCGGTTTAATTTACGGTGGACGTATTATCGCAGGTCTAGGTATTGGTGGCATGTCCAGCATTACCCCGGTCTTCGTAAGCGAAAACGCCCCCCCGCAGCACCGTGGTCGCATTGCCGGTCTCTTCCAGGAGTTCCTAGTCATTGGGAGCACCTTTGCCTACTGGCTCGGGTACGGAGTCTCCCTCCACATGCCTGCCGACACAAAGCAGTGGCGGGTTCCCGTCGCCATCCAGTTGATTCCCGGTGGCTTGATGTTCATCGGCCTGTTCTTCCTTAAGGAATCCGCTCGCTGGCTGATGAAACAAGGGCACCGCGAGAAGGCCATCAAGTCGTTAGCTTACATCCGCAACGCCCCCGAGGACAGTGAGGAGATCCAAAGGGAGATTGCTGAGGTATCTGCAGCCATTGCGGAGGAGACTGCTCTAACAGAGGGGGTCACCTGGAAAGAGTGCCTAGAGAAGAGCAACCGCTACCGATTCTTCCTGGCGTTCTGCATAATGTTTTGGCAGCAGTTCTCCGGAACTAATAGTATTGGATACTATGCGCCTCAGATTTTCCAGTCGGTCGGCATCAGCACTTCCAATTCCTCGCTGTTCGCCACTGGTATTTATGGAACCGTTAAGGTTATCTCTACTGGTATTTTCCTGTTGATTGGAATTGATCGCTGGGGCCGCAAGCGCAGTTTAATGGGCGGAGCTGCGTGGATGGCTGTGATGATGTTCATTATCGGCTCCGTCCTAGCTACACATCCACCCAACTCAAAGTCGACGGTCGTCTCCAAGGCGTCCATTGCAATGGTAACTATGATCTACCTCTACGTAATTGGCTACTCCTTCTCGTGGGGACCAACGCCCTGGGTGTACCTAGGAGAAGTACGTGTTCCCTCTTTCTTAGTATCTCTTGTGACTTTCCTTGCTAAAGCTTTTGCCCTCCAGATCTTCCCTACTCGTCTCCGTTCGTATGGTGTCGGTCTGGGAGCTTCTACTCAGTGGTTGTTCAACTTTGTGATCACCCAGATCACCCCTCGTGCTATCCACAGCATTGGCTGGAAGACCTTTATTATGTTTGGCGTCTTCTGCACGGCTATGGGAATCTTTGTCACATTTTTCGTGAAGGAAACTAAGGGCCGTACCCTTGAGGACATGGACCTGATCTTTGGTTCCATTACCGAGGAACAGCGACGGGCGGATGTAGAAAGCACATTGCACAAGCATGAGACCCAGCATGTGGAGCGTGTCGCTGATGAGAAATGAGCCGAGACATTCATCTGCGGGAATCGAAGGCTGGAATTTACTGTCTAGTTAGTCCAAATGTGCCAATATAGCCATTCGATTCGAAAGTAATCACATGGTAGAATACCACCCAGATGAGCTTGTGATTGTTTCAAGGCATGCGAAGCCCTATTTTTAAGAATCAACACCCAAAGAGGACATGCAAGATATGTTTCACCGTCGTAAGAGTCGGGATGACTGTGGAAATCTGGATTCGAGCAAGGTTAGTATGAGTACTTGACCATGAGAACATACATGAGTGTATCGTTGATGAAAGAGAGTGCTCCTTCATCGTGGGATATATCAGGCGGCATCCCGCCAGCTCACTCTCAGTCTTGGCGCTTAGGGCTTTGCAGCTGATTAGTGGATTGGGACGAGCCACGGCGGTGGGGAAAAGCAATGGGAAAGTCAGCTTTGTGACATATTTTTTATCCTTTATAAAACTTCTAATTGATAACTGCTTCCTCGAACTATCTTGTGGGGGGAACGCAGGCCGTATTTATGCCTGCGTAGAAATCTTCTGGATAGATATAGACTCCGAATATATATACTTCGGATACAAGTCGTCCGGGGTAATATTAATATACCTCCGGATAAATAGACCCTTCGGATATTGTGCGCGTACAAACAGACTATGATAGCAGCTTCAGCGAGCACAGTTGTGCATCACCTATGCTGTTTAATGTCAACATCTACAAAGTTGCAGATAAATATGCCGTTCCGAAGCTAAAATAAAAAGCAAAGGAGAAATTCGAAACCATTGTAACCATTGTACAAACGTGTTGGTAAATGGATGACTTTCTAGTAGCCATTGCGGAGGTTTATAAAGGTACCGGAGTTCTGCAGACTTGTATGAAGCTGAAATACTTTTAGCCCCAACAAGGCTGCAGAGCCTACACTACAATGTTAATTCCCGCTATCCCCAAATTCCTGGTAAACCATGACCAGAATTATATGATCATGTGGATTCTATCATTAATGCCCTAATCTCCCTACAGTAGGGAGATTTATGTGCCTATACAAAATTTAGCGCCGTGCTAGGCAACAGGGAGAAGGGAGATATAGGGTTAGAGGTTTTATTTTTGATTCTCTTCACAGTCCTAGTTTAATATAGAATCTTATTAAAATTAAATTAACTATAATTAATCTTTATCTATATTGAATGGTGTATCTAGCAGTTGATTTAATCTAGAATTAACTGTGTAGTAGATTATTAAAATTTAGTTAAAGTTTGATTTTAATATTTGTTTTAGAAAGATTAGGATTAAGATAACTCTTTATAAAATTATAATATTAATTAATATAGTAGGGTTATTAATATAAATATTTTATGTCCAGATATATATTATATATTATTAATATTCTATTCTGTATTCTATAGTTGTGTCGGAAACTTTGGTTTTCTACCGTCAGAGTATAGCTAGGATAGCTCTTAATAGTCAAAGTTAAAAGGCTTCTAAATACAAAAGTTCTAATTAAAGATAAAGTCTTAAAAATAAATATTCTGTTTATAAAAGAATATATACTTAAGTTATTATAGTTAATTTAAGATAATAGATGGGAGCTAGCTAGAGAAAAAACTTGGTTTTTTATATATATAAAATAATTTATCTGAGAGTATTATATATTATATTTTAAAATATAATATGTTGTATCTATAATAAGATATATTATATTTAGAATATAATATATAGTATTAAAAATAAAGTCTAGACTTAATTAGATTATAGTTTTATCTTTCTAAAATATTATAGTTTTTATGATCTATATTATTCTATATCTTTAGTTCTGTATTTGTAGAAGTCCTGTGATAGAATTTTTATTTTAATAATGTTTTTAAGATATTATTTCTATGATTTTATTATTTCTGGAATCTTTTTTTTAGAATATTATTTTTAGTGTTTTAGATACTAGCAGATAAATATATGTTATAATTCTTTTTTAAGTGCTAGAGCAGCTGTAATGTGAGCTACTTATATAAGTAGTGTGTAGATTAATTATAGATTTATTGGTTATAATATACTTATTCTGATAATTTTTTTCTTTAAAGGCTGGTATTCTAACAGTTTAATAAATAGTCTATATTGTTTATTGGCTTGTAGATGTAATTTTTTTTTTTAAAATATTTAGATTTATAGTTCTGTGCTGATTATATTATTAAAATTATTAATAAAGAAAAACAAACTTTTAATTTATATTAAAAAAAAAGATTTTATAATAATTTTTCTTTATATTTGCTGTATATATTTTTATAAAATATATATTAAAAGTAAGAGTTTTAATTAGTGTAGTAAGTATATTAAGATTTTTGAGATTAAATATATTAATTCTTTCTTAATTTTTATTGATAAAGAATAGCAGCAGTTTATTACTATTTAAAATAAGTTATAAAAAAAGAAAGAATAGGTAATATAGAAAATTTTTTATTTTTATAAATAGCAGAAGCTGTTTTAATGTTAAATTAATGATTTTATTATTTATAATATTAAAGAAATAGAGGAATTAGAGGAGTTAGAGAGGTTAAAAAAAAAAAAAAAAAAAGAAACAGAACAAAAAAAAATAAAATAAATGAAGTAGAAATAATAAGAGTTGCTTATATTAATATTTAATATTTTTATAGTTAGTAATCTGGATGATATTAATTTTTCTGTTTTTTCTTTTTTAATCTTATTATCTATTAATATTCTTAAATTTTATTATAGTAATTTAAGTTTTTAACTGGTTTCTATAAATTATTTTTTAGTTTATATTCTTTCTATTTTACTAAGTAATAGATCTGACTGTTTTCTTGCTTCCAATCTAGAATCTTTTTTATTTTATATTTTTTGTTATTAGTTTTATTATTATTATTTTCTAGATTTCCTGTGGGTTTAAATAATAAGATATAAAATACTAAATATATTTGTATTCTAATAAATAATTAGAGTTTATAATTGTTATTTTTAAGTTTTTAAACAATTCTAAATAATCTGTATTTAACAATATTAAGTTTATCACTTAATTGTTTGCTTTTAATATTAAAATTTTTTAAATCTAATATTTATTGTAATAGATAGATTTATTTTTTTTTTATAAGGTTAATATATTTTTACATCTATTATTATAATATTTCTTCATTCTCTGTTCAGTTTATATAATATTTTTAGATATTATATTATGTATCTGTTATATATATAATATCTATATAATAGCTTCATTCAATTTTTCTTTAGTAGAAATTGATTTCTATGATATTTTTGGATATTGTTTTAGATTAGTGAAGTGTAGTACTTCTTTAATTGAGATATTTTTTAAATTATTTAGTGTAAACTATATTAATGGTAATAATTCTATTTAATTATTTTAATTCTAATTAAAATAATATTGTAAATATTACTTGATTATCTAAATTATTTTTTTTATTTATTTATTAGTTTACTAATGATGTACTGTTAATAGTTTATAGTTAATTTTATATATAAGTGTGAGTGTTTACTAATATTTTAATATAAATAATTTATCTTAGTTTAATATAATTTCTGTAGATAATTCAGTCCAGGTAAATACTTCTTGTAGTATAAATATTATATATTATTATGTGGTCATATTTTTCCTTACTGGTTTAATAATTATATATTTTATTAATTAATTAATAGTTACTAAAACTTCTATATATTTTATTCTAGTAATTAGATCTTTTAATTCTGATAATCTTTATATAAAGTTAATTATAATACTTTTTTATAGTTGTTATAATATATTTAGTATTCTTATTTTTTTATATGATTGATGGTTAATAGGCTTATTTTATCTGTAGTTTGTGAGGATAAGCCACGCACCTACAGGACCTCCTCATGTGACTCAAGATTCAAGAACCCTCACCCAAGGAAAAGCTGTACCAAGGAACAGAGAGAAAACTCTTCATACTAAACTAAAAATATAAAAAAAAAAATAATTTTATAAAGAAATAATATTTATATTTATAAGATATAAAAAAAGAAAAAAAATTTTTTATTAAAAGATTAATAATTAGTTTAAATATCTTTAAAATTTTTATTTTTAAAAAGAAATTTAATATTATTATTTATTTTTCTATATAAATTTTATATTCTAATTATTTTTAATTTTATAGAAAAAAAAAATTATATAGAATTAAATAGTTTATAATATCTACTTATCTATAAAAAAATATAACAGAATAATTAAAGAATTTATTTTTTAATTCTTATTTTTAGGACAAACCCCTGAAGAGAGTCTATTAATAGCTATCTTAAAAAAATTGTTTTATAGTTTCTAGAAACTAGATGCAGAAATATTAAAAAAAATATTTATAATAAAATTATAAACACTATATACTAAGCTAAGCTAAAAAATAAAAATAAAAACTTTGAAATAATATATTTTTAAAATCTATTAATATTTTAATATAATAGTAATAAAAATAAAATTATTAATATAAATAAAAAATAAAAAAACAAGAATAAATAAATATCTATTATATTTTAAAGTTTTAAAAAAATATATAAAGAAATTATATATTAAATATAAAAAATTTATTAAAAGAATAGAATTATAATTTAAAAAATATTAAAAATAATATAATACTTACTTTTAATATAAAATAAAAAAAATTATAAATAATTTAGATTAAATTTAATTTCTATAATATATTTTTTTTTAGAAAGAATATGGAGAGCTAAGCCAAATTATATAAAAAATATTTAAAGAATATTTAAAATGATTTTTTAATAATTTAAAATTAATATATATTAATACTATATAGTATTATAATAAAGTAAAATAAAAAAAAAAATAAATAATATTTAAATTTATAATCTATTTTTATATTTTAAAGAAACAGATAAACTAGGGTGGGCACTGAAACGGGAACTGGGATGGGACTTTTTCCCTTTTACTCATATGGGATGGGAAAAGTAACCTTCCTTTAATATTAGTGGGAATTCCCAATTCCCATTTCCTAAGATAGAAATCCCTCTTTCCCAATTGGGAAATCCCAACTATCATATGGGAATTTATATTCCCATATGGGAATTCCCATATAATAATTGGGAAAATCCCGTTTCAATATGAGAATTCCCATATGGGAATTTCACATTTATCTTTCCCATGTGGGAAGTTTTAATTGTATGTGGGATTTTCCATATTGAAATGAGAAAATCTTATTTCACATATGGGAAATCCCATATGGGAATGTGAATTCTCATGTTTATATATAGTTTAAAATTACAATAATAACGATGTATGTTACCAATAACTGTTACCAGTATCGTATTCTAGACTAATAATCTACACAATGAGCGTATTTTAGAGAACATAAATCGATTTTGATTTTTGGGGTATCATAAAAGACTACACTAAACTAATTCCACCTTCAAACTCCCCCAACCAAGCCTTTTAATCTATTCCATCCATAGTCTCCCCAAAATAAAAGCATTATCACCTTGAAAATTCTTCACCAATTTAGGCTCTTCTTGCCAAAACTCTTCCCTTCAAACTAACCACTCGATGGTAACATTTCCTTGTAACATTTTGAAATGCTAAATGAGATTTAGGAGCTGCCGCTGTCAGATGGTGTATGAGATACAAGCTCATATCTTCCATTCTTGAGTTGGTATTTTCCTTTGCCACGACCCGGTTGTGGCTCTTGTGGCGTAATACGTTTAGGACCTATGTCGTGAAGCTCCTTGCCGATTTCTAGGAGTTCTTTGACGAAATACATATCTTTCGGCTGGATTGTGACTTGGCCACGATGCATGGTAGCAAGGTTTGTAGCTGTGTTGTAAATTAGTAAACTTTACTGATAAATGTTACTAAGGAATGTTACCTTTGAAATACATCGCAATAATATGCTCGGATATGTCTTGCAGAGCGTTCAACGCGGATGCCTGAATTCGATAATCACCATATCCAAGTTCTGAAAAGATGTATTGAACCTGCTTGGTGAAGGTCGATTTAGGAATGATGAAACCGAGTTGAGACTGATAGTACCGAATTTCACGAAGCGGTGCTATAAAATGTTACTTAATCTTGTTACCATCAAAAGAACCATAGAAACTCACCCATTTGTCGGTCATGTCTTGTCAATCGTCTCATTGTAGGTTTTGCTTTGATGTCCTCGTAACCACGCCAAGTGCGACCATATTCTTGTAGAGCCCATTCCTGTGCTTCGACTTTCCATTCGGCGAGGGCTTCTTTGTGCTTTCGTTGACGGTCTGACACATAGACTATAATTCAGGCATTAGAACGTTACTCAATAATGTTACTAGAGAATTGCATAGAAAACTCACTTGGCACACGATCTCCACGGATCTCTGCACGTTTTTTGGCCTGGTCGGATTGTTCTCTTCTTCTTGGCGCCATGTCGTAGTGGACGAAGAACGTGCTTATTATCATATTAGCAACACTATAATGTTACCAACAAGTGTTACTAGGGAATAATATACCTTTAATTTCAGTGAAGAAAGATTTGTAACGCGGGAACTGCCTTCAAAAGAACAGCAGATAAAAAGATTTTTGAAATAAAGCCGGTAAATGTATCCAGAGATTCCAATTCGATATTTGAAAATTTTCCGAATTAGGAAAGTGGTGTCAACAAAGAAAAGGATTATAAAAGAAACTGAAAAAGTTTTACCTTCTTTGTTGCTTGATAATTGACGGTATTTTCAAAATTCCATCTTTTTAGTCACTTTTTAACGCTTTTGTTCCTCATTTTCAAATCCATTCCACGGTATGGTAACAAAAACGTGAAAAGCGCGCGTTTTTGTTACCACAAAGTGTTACCATCATAATTGCAATCAAAATGCCTCCAAAAACACCATCAAACAATCCAAATGTTCAACGCGCCACAGCTAAACGACAGCAGCTAACCGGTGATGATTTGATACGCCGAAGAAAAGATGATGCTGATCGAAAAGCAATGCATATTGAAAGAAAGAAAATCCAAGGCACTCTTGAATGGTAACGTTTCTAGGTAACATGCTTAAGAAGATTTGTTGATTTTAGATTAGGCAAACTGCAGATGAAGTGACCCGTCAAGCTCTTGAGGAACAGGCTGTGGAACGTCTTATGGAAAAACGCTTTCGAGAGGGCAAGTCGCGTGAGCATTGGGACAAACAGAAAGCTGCAAAAGACGCCAAGAAAACTATCCATGATCTTCAAGCTCAGAAACTTCTGTCAGAAATGCAGCCTGAAATCAGTAACAGCAAGGTAACAGCAAATGGTAACATTAAATACTTTTCAACTAATATATATATATAGGATTATGAATCACTTACTGCACGGAATATGTTTGGACACCAATTACGCCGCTTGATCACTAGAATGGAGGAACAAGCTTTGTCAACTGCAAATGAAAGTCTTCGGGCATTAGGCTGTTCTGCTGAAGATACTCAAGCTGAGATTAAGTCCTTTATTCAACAGCGCCAGAAGATTGAACCTCTATTCCATGGTGAAGGTATAGTAACATGTTTTGGTAACATTATCATTCTTGAAGTGCATTTTGTTGATTAAATTGAATAGAGGATAACGAAGGATACTCGCTCTCTGATGGATCAGCATCAGTTGATGACGGTGAAGATGATGAAAGTGATGAAGATGATAAAAATGAGGATGAAGAAGATGATGATGATTCTGATGAAAGTGGAGATTTCATAGTCGAAGATGATGAGCAGGAGGACAGTGAGGATATGGATACTGATGATGAGGAGATCGATACTAATGATGAAAACATTGAAGAGGAGATGGATATCGATGAAGAGAATTAAAAAAATAAGGGGTAGGGAGGGCCGGGAGGCTAGGTGTTAGTCTGATAGATGAGACAGAAAATGAGAACTTAGAACTAGATTGTTACCTGAAATGGTTACCTAATAGTTCCACTAAATGGTATTAATATTAAATTAACGAACAAATAGATTTCCAACTTTATACTTGTATAATACTATAAATAGTCTAGTTCAATAAAATCTGTAATAATACTTCCCAAGTTAGTGTCAACATTGAAATCCAAGTAAACATGGACAATATAATGAATATAGACAACACATTGGACTATTTGGACGTTATAAGATGCTATCTCAAATGACAGAAAGGATATGAAGTTATAGATTACTTATTCATACTAAAAAGTTTATCGTCTCAATTTGATATAACTTCTATAAGTATTACTACGGTTCAGATTATATTAAAGTATCGTAGATTCTCAATAACAATCAGTCCATGAATGTAGATATATATATATCTCTGCG